>BTHU01000005.1:35709003-36026503 GCA_036184795.1 Tokudaia tokunoshimensis
TCCCAGAGCTTCAGGTTTAATGAAAGACTACTTTGCAAGAAAAAAACAAACAAAAAAAACCCAAAAACAAATAAACAATCAAAAACCATGGTGGAAAGGGATCAAGAAAAAAAAAAAACCCAGCACTAACCTCCGGCCTCCATGAGACACTGACCACAACTACATCTCAGGGACCTTCCTTGGTTTGCTAGCTCCCATTTTGTGATCACTCATTTATATGCTTGGTGTGTTTGATTTTATTTAAATGATATTTTAAATAAATGGCCCCTTTTAATGTTTTACATGAATTTCGATTGTAAGCCCCTTTTAAGTGAGTATTTTTCTGCTTCATTACATTTTGGAATGATCTTCATTTTGGAAACTGAAAACTTCCTTTGTGAATTACTCAAGAGAAAAAAATTAAAGAGAAAAAAAATGAAGAGAGGCACCAGCTGTAGGCTCCAGAGTTTTACCAGCTACTCTAGTCTGCGATTTCAAGGTATCCACTATTCTGTGGAATCACGTTCAGCAACACAAACAGTACAAGACAGAAGTAAAACCTTAGCTACGCCTACTCTCTATGCCTCCACAATCAGCTCACATGAAATAATAAAACTGCCTGAAGATAAACATAAATAAAAATAAACCAAACCAAACCAAACACTGAAGAAAGGGCTTAAATCCTGGAACTTTGCCTGTAGTCTACCTGAGGATCCTTTTAAATAACTTCCCTTAAGAACTACATAATATTTTCCCTGCTGGCTGGTCATCACGGGTATATTCAATGCTTGCTGAGATTCACTTTCTTGGACAAATAAAAATATAGTACATTTGGGGCTGGAGAGATGGCCCAGCATTGGCTGCTTTCCAGAGGATCCAGGTTCAGTTTCTAGTACCTAAATGAGGGCTCACAACTGTCTGAAACTCTTATAGGAGATCTGATGCAGTCTTCTGGCCTCCACAGGCACTGTATGCATGTGGTACATATTCACTTACATGCAGAACATTCGTACACATAAAAATAAATGTCTTTATGTATCATGTTTAATAAGAGAAAAAAATACAACAGAAAAGAAAAGGAAATTGGCATTTGGCCAAGAGCTTACTCTATGCCAAGCAGGTACTACGTGAGAGTCTAGTTTCAACGATTATTTCCTATATAACTATTAACACCCCCCCACCCACCCCTCATTGTTTTCTTGGGAACATTTTTCTATTCATTGACTGAGGATTACAGATGACGTTTATTTAACAATCATGCAGTTTGTTACTAGCTGATCTAACTGATCTTGTAAGGAGCTCCAGCAGTAAACGAGTCTATATAAGATTCCCCATCAGAAGAATGATATACCTTCCCTTGTTTTTGAGATGCAGTTTAGCTCAGTCAAGGCTTAGCCTGACTTCAAACTCACCATCTCCTGCCTCAACCAGCTACATGTTAGAATTACTGTCTTCTACCATATGCAACTCACTGTATTCCCTTTTTAATAAATCAAGGACAATGTGAAAATAGATGAGGCCTCACAACTGTCTGTAACTCCTGTTCCAGAGGATCTGATGCCCTCTGCTGGCCTCCACAGGCACCATATTCATTTGGCAGAAATATTTCAAACAGATACCTTGGGACCTATACTTTTGCCATGCTTGTTTTCTGAATTCACAATCCTCCCTGGCGTAGTAACCTAGTAATTTTTCAAAAATTATATGTAAGGGATATATCAGCTGTATTTAAGGATCTCAAATGCAGTGCTCTGATACACATATAGGCAGTGATTTGAATATGTTTGGCCTAGGGAGTGGCACTATTAGGAGGTGTGGCTTTGTTGAAGTAAGAATGTCACTGTGGGGGTGGGCTTTGAGAGACCTTCCTCCTAGCTGCCTGGAAGTCAGTCTTCTCCTGTTTGCCTTCAGAACAAGATGTAGAACTCTCAGTTCCTCCTGCACAATGCCTGCCTGGAGGCTGCCATGCTTCCACCTTGATGACACTGGATCAAAACTCTGAACCTGTAAGCCAGCCCCAATTAAATGTCCTTCATAAGAGTTGCCTTGGTCATGGTGTCTCTTCACAGCAATGGAAACCCTAAAACAATATACATGGTGAAATAAATAACATGGTCAAGAACACCAACACGGCATTATTCACAATTGCCTGTTTGTGTGTGATTCTGCTAACTTGTATTTGAAAATTCTTTCATCACAGGGTTCTTGTAGAGAGTGTTAATGAGTAAGATGGTTGCCTTTCTTTGAAATTTATGTGTTGCTTTGGCATTATCTGGGGTGCACTAATGTACATGCAGCCTTTTTTCTTATAATTAAATATTTACCATAATGCAATTTAAAATCTAGCTTGATAAAAACACCATTGCTAAGTGTAAACCATTCATGACAATAATTTTACAGTACCTCTCTCTTTAGGCTGTTAATTGCCACATTAGCAGATTCTAACATTCCAAAAGCCTGGGTTCCCTCTGGTTTCTCTTGGGAAACACACAATAGACTTTTTCACTTAGAATCTCTATTAACCCAATCGCTTTATAGTGGTTTTACATTATTTAAAGTTCCTTGCATTTTGAATAAACATGCACAATATGGACAGACTGCATCTATCTTTAATGTATATGCCTTTGATGTTCACAAAGCAGCTATATGTACTATATTTATAATGCCTGATATTCATGCATATCAAATATTTTATTATTATTCCAATGACTATCATAATTAGCGAATTAAAACAACTATGAAAGTGATTTCCAAAGGTGAAAAAAAGAATTCTCATCAATAAATAATTTTTTCTAATTAATTTTTTTTAAGTTTTAAATTACAGCGTGTGTGTGTGTGTGTGTGTGTGTGTGTGTGTGTGTGTGTGTGTGTTTGAGATAGGGTCTCCCGTATCCCAGGCTAGACTTGAATTCAGTATGTAGCCAAGGATGACTTTAAACTTCTTATCCTCTTACCTGCATCTATAAAGTACTTGGAGTACAGGCATGGTTCATGATGTCTGGTTTATATGATCCTGAGGACTGAACCCAGGGCTTCATGCATGCTAGGCAAGCATGAGACCAACTGAACTACATATAGCCCTGGCCCCTCCTCTCATTAATATTTCTAAGAGCCTCGAATCAAATTCTGTATCTCAGTCTGCCTTGCTCCTTGGCTGCTTTCTTTAAGATGATAAAAGCCAGACTGATGAGTCACAGGTAATAAGGTTAATCCCCGGCCTTATTAAATATTTGATTCACCTAAAAGTTCAAGTGTCTTCATTTCATTGCCTAGAAACTGTAATTCTAGAGTGTAAAAAAAACCTACTCAATTATGAGGAATAAGCATTGTAATTTATATCAGAAATAACCCCCAAAAGCTCAGGTATTAAAGATGTGGACCCCACTATAGCAGTGTTTAGAGGTTGGACTGTGGGAGGTGAGGTGGAATGAAGGTTCTCCTCTTCAATGGTTAACCCACTGATGGATTGGTATATTAATGGCTATTAGGTGGAAGTAGACAGTCTAGGAGATGAGGCCTACTTGTAGAGAGTGAGTCAGTGGGAATGTGCCCCTGAAGGATATGTTTTGTTCCAGGTTCTTCCTCCTTCACTCTTTCTGCTTCCAGATGCTGTACTCTGTCCTCTGTTCCTAACCTGACTCACCCAAGAAAAATGAGCCTAGTCACCATAGACTGATGCTCTGTGACCTTAAACCAAAATAAGGCCTTCCTCCTTTAGACTGATTTTCTCAGATATTCTGTCACAGTAGTGGAAAGCTAACACAACCTGTTCTGGAATCAAACTAAACATTCTTTATAATAAGAAAGTGATAATTACACTGCTATAGTTATTGTCCATTGTCAACACATGGGAAGAGGAATGCTCAACTAAGGAATTGCTGCCAATGAATTGGCTGTGCGAATATTGGTGGGACATTTTCTTAATTGCTCATAGAAGTAAGAGAGCCCAGCCCACTGTGGGTAGTGCCATTCATAACCAGGTGGTTCTTGCTGGAATAAGAAATGTAGTTGAACAAGCCAGAAAGAGCAAGCTAATAAGCAGCATTCCTCCATGATCTCTGCTTCAGTTCCTGCTTCTAGGTTACTGCTTGAGTTCCTACCCTGACTTTCCTTGATGATGGACTCTAACCTGTAAGATGTACTAAACCAGTTTCTCCCCAAGTGCCTTTTGTCTAGTGTCTTATCACAGTGACAGAGAGCAAACTAGGACACACACTCATGAAGATTACTGCTTTGATCCTTAAATGAAAATCGTGAAAGCTCACCAGTCACCATCACCAAGAACTTACTTTGTTCTAGGTACTTGTCTTAGTTACTTTTCCATTGCTGTGACAAAGCACCATGGCCAAGGCAACTTATAAAGAAAGCACTTATTTTGGAGGCTCATGGTTTCAGAGAGTTTACTGCATGACCATTGTGGCAGGAGGCAGGCAGACATGTGCTGGAGCAGTAGTTGAGAGCTTACATCTAATCTACTAGTGGAGGCATAGAAACACACACACACACACACACACACACACACACACGCACACACAGAGAGAGAGGGGGGATTGGAAGAGAGACAGAGACAGAGGTCACTAACTAGGAGTGGAATGGTGTTTTGAAACCTCAAAGCTCACTCCCAGTGATATCTTCTTCATCAAGGTCATACCCCCTAATCCTCCTGAAACAGTTCTACCAACTGAGGCTCATATATTCAAATTTGTGAGCCTATGGGAGCCATTCTCATTCAAACTATCACAGCACTATATAAGTGATTATAAAGTGAACATTTTGTTGTTTTGTTGAGACAAGATTTTTCTATGCAGTCAAAGTTGGTCTCTAACTCACAAAACTCCTACCTCAGCCTCCCAGGTACTGGAATTATAGTCTGGCACCACCATACCCAGCTCAAGATGCTTAATTCTTTGTTTTTTGTTTTTTTCGAGACAAGGTTTCTCTGTGTAGCCCTGGCTGTCCTGGAACTCACTCTAGAGACCAGGCTGGCCTCAAACTCAGAAATCCGCCTGCTTCTGCCTCCCAAGTGCTGAGATTACAGGCATGTCCCACCACTGCCTGGCTCTTAATTCTTATTAAGATTGTGGAAGATACTTGTATTATAACTCTATGGTGCAAATGAATTATCCTTAATATAAACATAAAGAGTGAATTAATCAGATGGCTATATTTCTTTACCTTAGGCTAGTCCCCAATAACCACAGCGGAAAAAGAAAAGATTTATTCAAAATGCACCTCAGTAGCTGAGCAGTTATTGATCTATTTTTACCTCTTATGCCAATCTGGCTACCACCCAGCCCCATCCCATAATACTTCATATTATTATTGATCTGGCTCTTCAGACCTCACTTTTCATGACTCTAATTTCCCCATTCTGCTGGCTGATCTGAATCTCCCTCTCTCATCCCTCTGGCTGGTGGAAGTCCCACTCTATTCTCTATTCTGCCCAGCCATTGGATGATCAGCATTTATTGACAAGGCAGAAAATAAATAGTAAGAACTGTTTACACAAACTTGAGAAAGGAGATTCTTGGTATAAGTATTACAATGTCATGTCCAGATGGAAACAAGATATGAGAGCAGAGAAATCAGCATTTGAATAACCCAAGGATAAACTCCACATGGTGTACCAAACATTATGCCTACACTATGGACTTGGAAATGGAGGTTAAACAATTTCTTCAAAGTTATATAATGTGTAAGTGGAGGAGTGAGAATTTCACCCTACTTCACTTGGCTTTGAGCCTATATTCCTAACTGCTCCACAATATGGTCTCCAACTGCAGTGGTCTTGCTCATTGCTTCTCTACCTGACAGTGGTATGTAAACAATAACCCTCTGTAGAAGCCATAGTAAAACCACAGAAGTTGGATCTTTTTCTGGCAGCCATGTGACCACCAGGTTGAAGGACTGATGCTTCATAGCCACAGCTCGAATATTGCTAATAAACCCTGTAGTTTTATTAAATGCATGGTGGTCTTTCATACTTTTCACTTAGTTGAAATGCAAAATGGAAGGGACTTACAAACCTGTAATGAAAGCCAGGGACTCCAAAAGGGATCATTAATGCCTCTACCGCTTAATCAAAGGAAGTCCTAGACAGGGTTATGAAGTGGCTTTTATAATTTTAAAATTGGGCAATACTTTTATCCCTCAAAATAGATTGCATGCTCTCTATTTGAAAAGAGAGGGCTGGCTTTCTAGACACAAAAGTCCATAAGAAAACAGAAATGAAGATCTAAAAGTAGACTGGCCATTTCAAAATTATTTTCTATCTAGCAGTAAAAGCAGATGCGCTCTCCTTATGACGACTAACACTTACTGTTCTTCTCGTGCCAGCTAACACTGGCCATGTCTGGACAGGTGGCATGTTTTCTTTACTGATTTCTTGGAAGGTCAGACAAAGTTTAGCAACAGATTGGTGAGATGAAATCTCAGCATGCTCAACTCCATTTTGGTTTGGTCTGTTTGGTTCAGTGCAGGAAGTCAGTCCACATCAAAGCACTCCTATTAATTTTATCAATTAGGCTCCACCCAAAAGAACAAATGCCTACATCAGACTAGAGCATTGACTGTAAAGAGGAGTTTAAGATCTCATTAATTTTTTTCTAGTCATTTATATTATGTATTACTACTAAGAGGAATTTTGATAAACACATTCTCAAACTCAGAACTGCCCAGACAGGTTTTACTAGCCTTTATAAACTTTGGTGTTGCCCTCCATTTATGTTGTTCTGGTTATCAGGTAGTTCAAAATAAGTAAAAAAGATTCCCAGGGCCGGGCGGTGGTGGCACACGCCTTTAATCCTAGCACTTGGGAGGCAGAGGCAGGCGGATTTCTGAGTTCGAGGCCAGCCTGGTCTACAGAGCGAGTTCCAGGCCAGCCAGGGCTATACAGAGAAACCCTGTCTCGAAAAACCAAACAAAAAGATTCCCAGAGAAATCTTATCTTATGCACATTTTTAAAAAACTACATAACTACATATCATAGTTTTATTTGCCATAGCTCTAAACTGGAAAAATAACCAAAATGTTAAATAATTTGTCATACATTAAAGTGATAAAATATTATTCAACAAGAGAGGAGTGTGTTATTGACATATAAAGAAAATGGATGAATCTCTAGGAAATAATTATGGGGTAAAATCTCAAAAGGATATTATATGATGCCACTGATAATACATTCCCAGAATAAAAAAATTAATCACAAGATTACATTATTTAAATATTGTTCTTGCCAATAGAAGTGGGTTTCTTCCAATTCATCTAGCAACGAAGTACCACAAACAGACAGGAGGATGAATTCTCTTTCTTCCTGAGCCAAAAGTTCTGTTTCCTGTTCTTGGACATCTGAATTGTTGTTTCTTGGGCCCTCACTCTCCAGAATGTAGACTTGTGGGCCTAGAGTTGCTCCATCAGCTTTCCTGGTTCTCATGCCTTTGGACTTGGAGAGTAGTGCACCACTGGCTTTCCTGGTTCTCTATCTTACTGATAGAATATTAATAATAAGGTAGTAGAACTTCTTTACCTCTGTAATCATTTGAGCAAAGTCCCATAAAAACCAATTGTCTATCTAATGATATATCCATCCATCCACCCATCAAATTTATTAGTCTATTTTATATTATAATAACTGAATGCCTGGAGCTAAATAAATGTATAGAAAAGAAGTTTATTTATCTTAGAGTTCTGGAGATCCAAGAGAATTGTACTAGCACCTGCTTAGTTCTTTTGAAGGCCTCATGGTGGATGGCATTAAATGATAGGGGTGTGTGCATTTAAGAGAAAGAGAGAGTGTGTGGCACATATAAAATAGGAAACAGGAGATTGAGGTGTTGTGTGTAGTTCCTACTATCCTGCTTTAAGTTCCAGGCAGAATGTGCTATAATGCCTGCCCAGAGAATATTGGATCCAAGGATGAAAAACATAGACACAGACACACAGAAACACACACGCACGCGCGCGCGCACACACACACACACACACATACAGAGCTTAATTTCAACCTGCCTTATTGGCTCAATTGTTGGGCACTTCTAATCTCCTGTGGCTAGCGTGCCCTTCCCAATACTCTTAGCTCAGCACCTCTCAATCTGCCCTTTGCTTGGTGTCCCAGTTATCTTCTTGTTCAACAATCCAAAATTGCCCTCGGCTTAGTTGCATTTCTAATCTCCTGCCTGGGGAAGCAAGAGGTCTATGCCAGCTCTGCCTGAGATCTCACATAGCTGGTCACCTTTTTTCCCCCTTCCTCTTCCTGCATCTCTTGGCCTGCCTCATTCTTTCCACTCAGCAATTAATTGGCCCGTGGTATCTTTATTGATTGATCAAGAACCAATTGGAGAGCAGAACCTTAGCATCAGAATAGTCCCCTACACTGAGGAGAGGCCATACTTCATCTTTGTTTGTTTGCTTGGTTTTTTTGAGGGTTTTCTGTGTAGCCCTGGCTGTTCTGGAACTCACTCTGTAGACCAGGCTGGCCTCGAACTCAGAAATCCACTTACCTCTGCCTCCCAAGTGCTAGGATTAAAAGTGTGTGCCACCACCGCCCGGACATACTTCATCTTTTATAAAAACCCACTTGTAGGGAAATAATTCTCTCCTGCAAGACTCCTCCTACTCTGAGAGACCAATCTTAATCCATGCATGAAGGTAGAACCATCACTTTCTAAGTAGGCCTCACCTCTTTTTATTGTTCTGTTTTGCTTTGTTTTGTTTCTGAGACAAGTTCTTTCTGTGCAGCCCTGGCAGTCCTGGAATTCCCTCTGTAGACTAGACTAGGCTGTCCTTGAACTCAGAAATCCACCTTCTTCTTCTTCCTGAGTGCTGGGCTTAAAGGTGTGTGCCACCACTGTTCAGCTTAGACTTTACCTCTTAAAGATTTGACTGCCTCTCAATATTGTTATACTGGAATCAACCTTCTATTTTGTGAGCCATTGGGAGACAAAACATCCAAACCATAATATCCTATATATTCTGTTTCTCTGTAAATTTTCTAACCTTGGGTCCTTTGTAACTATAGTACAAAATGCATTTATACAAAGGATAGGTGGGTGGGTGGATGAATAGACAGACAGATATTATTCAGTGGAGAGGTGATTTATAATGGGGAGTGTCTCAAATGACTATAGAAGCCAAGACATTCAACAGTATTCTATCTGCTAGATAGAGAGTAAGAAGGGGACAAAAGATGGCAATGATAGGCTGGTAAGACGTCTCAATGGGTAAAAGCATTTGTCATGCAAACTTAAGAACCTGAGTTCAATCTCTAGAACCCATGGCAGAAAGAGAGAACTGACTCCTGAAAGTTGTCCTCTGACCTCCACACACTTACCACCTTGTGCACACCCACACTTAAACATGCATGAAAATATAATGAAACCCATTTTTTATGTATAGCTAATATATGCTAATAAGTTTTTAAAAAAATAAAAATTTTCCTTTAATCAAATTACAATTCTGAAATGTCTTTTATTATTATTTTTTAAATGATATTTTGACCCGTCCAGCAGGTCTAGTTATTCAGGGTCCCGAAGAGGCGTTACCTGAGGGTCAAAGGGGGGGAGAGAAAAAGGAGACCAAGCGAGGTTCCATTGTCAAGGTCTCATTTATTGTCACACAGGCAGCACATTTTAAGCAGTGGGGATGAGGAAGTTGGGAGGGGGAGCTTGGGGGAAGTGACCTTTGCAAAATGTAAAGGAGGGAGGGGTCAAGGTGTTCTTGGCAGCAGGAAGCACAAAGGGCATCTGGTGAAGACATCTGGTATCTGTCAACGTAGGGACATTCCGCAGTTAAGGGTGGAGGAATCCTTTTGTACCAGCAGTTCCTGGGCAGGTCTTTGTTCAACAATCTCATGGTCATAAGACAGCCATGGCTGAATGACCTTGTTTGGCTCCCCACAATATTTTATTAATTCTTTGAAAATTCCATACAGTGTATCATGATTTTATTCATCTCTTCTTCCTCATATTCTCCCAAATCCACCCTATATAAACTTAAGATATGATTGCTCCAAGGAATGGCCTAGGAGAAGGTTTTAATTGAGGACATGAGGGAGGGTACAGTCAGAAGCATCTAGAGTTACAGGTAATTGTGGACCACCCAATGAGAATGTTAGGAACTGAGCAATATATGTATGTAACTGCCTTCTCACTATCTCTATCACTAGGATTCATTTCACCTGACAAAGACTTCTTCCAGGATTGAAATAGAACCAAGATGAGAGGGGGTTATTTCATGACATACAAAGATAGAAATAAGGTTAATTACTTAAATGAAAAACTTGTAACAGAATTAAGTTGTGGGTAATGACAAATAATGAGAAAAAAGTTCTTACTCCAGAGGGAAGGAAACATATCTCAGAGGAATTCTTTAGAGAAAAAAAGGTGAACGGGGGCTCTAATTAGCCACATATGACCTCGGGGGAAGTCATTTAACTTCCCTGGAGATGAACCATTATACAGATTTCCTTGTATGTCAAAAGATAGACTTGAACTAAATGAGCTTGGAGCGTTGTTCTATTAATGTACAATATAATTATATTCCTGAGTCACCTAGAAAAGGCAGGTTTGTATTCTCTATAGTTTGCTTAATGTCTTAGTTAATTTTCTATTGCTGTGATAAGATACCAGGACCATGGCAACTTGCAAAAGAGTTTATTTAGGCCTTACACTTTCTGGAGATTAGAGTCTATGACCATCAGGTAGAAAGCATGATAAAAGGTACACAAGTAGGGCGCCGGAGTAGGAGCTGAGAGCTTATGGTATGATCCATAACCATGAGGCAGAGAGACCTCTGAAACCAAAATGAAGTACAGATTTCTGGTTTCTTTGGAGACTCAGTTGTGTCATATGATGTTTTTCTGGAAACTGTCTTAGGAGAGGATGTTTTTGCTGAAGCAGATATGTGGGAGGATGTTTTGCTAAGAACAGACATGTGGTGTTTTTCTGGAATCAGCCTGGAAGAAGAGCATGTGGTGTTTTTCTGGAATCAGCCTGGAAGAAGAGCATGTGGTGGTTTGCTAGAGCAGATGCTTAAGAGAACACGTGATGTCTGGAAAAAATATAAATATAGCCCAATGGACAGTGAACGACGATGGATGATATTGGTATGTCTTGCTATTCTTTGTTGGTCATTGTTGGACTTTGCTAACACTGGCCTTTACTGACTACGTGGGCTGGTATTGGTATGCCCTACCATTCTTTGTTGGTCATTGTTTGTCATGACTTCATAGAGAGAAACACACCAAAAAACTTCTGGTAGTTTTCCAGCTGCTTCTTGCCTCTTAGGTGGACTTGGACTGGTTGGCAGAGCCTCGTGGTTTCTTCTGGATTGGCCTGCCGTTGCTGATTCATAAATGGTGTTTGTGAGTGGATTGAGCTACCACTTTGTGAACTAAACTGCTGATATCCTGACAACAGAGATTGAATTTGCTCCAAAGAAATATTTCTAAACAGGTTGACATCCTCCTTTGCTCTATAAATCTTTCCTTTCCACTATCTCTGGTGAGTGGTGAGATAGAAGGGATGCTAAAGCATTTAAGAACCCTTATCAAAAGTAGGTTTGGGGTTGGAGAGATGAATCAGTGGTTAAGAGCACTGACTGCTCTTCCAAAGGTCCTGAGTTCAATTCTCAGCAACCACATGGTGGCTCACAACCATCTGCAATGTGATCTGATGCACTCTTCTGGTGTGTCTGAAGACAGCTAGAGTGTACTCATATAAATAAAACAAATAAATCCTTTCTTTAAAAAAAAGTAGATTTTGAAAAATCTAAGCCTACACCTCAAAGCTCACCCTCCATTGATGTACCTCCTTCAATAAGGCCACACCTCCTAATCCTTTTCAAACAGTTCCACCAACCCAGGACCCAGTGTGCAGATTTTTAAGTCTATGGAGCCATTTTGATTCAAACCATCACTCTTAGAAAAAAAAAAGAAAGGTATAGAAAGTGATCACAGATATACACATCAGTATTAGAATGCAGCAACAACCGAACCTGTGTGTGTAATATATTCAGGTTTCCCTGTACTCAGAGATCCATCTGCTTCAGCCTCCTGAGTGCTGGGATTAAAGGCATGTATTACCATTCTTGGCATAAACGAATTTATTAGACTGGCTTACATTGTGTGGTCTACATATTCCAATAATAGCTCTCTCATACAGTCCATTAGAAGGGGTACAGCAGTGTCAGTCTGTTGCTGAAGATCTGAAAGGTTTCTGGAGAGCCCCTATCTTTATTGTACATTGGAAGCCCTAAAAGAATTCTGGTGTCAGTCAAAGAATGTGGCAGCAGTAGGGTGGGTGAATTTCCTGGTAGTGGAGGCAAGCAGGCAAACAGCCATGTTTCTTTCTTCCATCGCCTTTTATCTGAGCTGCCACTGGAAGATTTTACCTACATTTAGGGTGGGTATTCCTGCTTCAAACAATCAAATTAGGAAAATCTCACAGAGTGTTCATGGTCTAAAGGTCTTGCCTTTGGCTGATTTCAGAGACATTGACAACCAAGACCAACTGTCATAGACAGCAAGTAATGCCTAGGCAAAATATTTTCATTGCCTTAATAGACTTTACTTAATGAGTGATTTCTATAATTTTCATTCTTTTTTTTTTTTTTTTTTTTTTTTTGGTTTTTCGAGACAGGGTTTCTCTGTGTAGCCCTGGCTGTCCTGGAACTCACTTTGTAGACCAGTCTGGCCTCGAACTCAGAAATCCGCCTGCCTCTGCCTCCCAAGTGCTGGGATTAAAGGTGTGCACCACCACCGCCCAGCTATAATTTTCATTCTTAGATCAGATAAAAATAGTTTTAAAATACCATTATGTATCATTAATAATAGTAATGTAGCATTATTGTAGAAAACTAGGAAAATAAAAAAAAAATCACAAAACCTCTCACTCCCAAATGTTTTATGTTTTAGAACATATCTGTTGGATCTTTTATAACACATACACACCTGTTTTGAGTTTTAAACTATACTGAAATAAAATATACCATATTTTTGTGTTCTGTTTCTGTTTTAAAAACATAACTTTTTGATGACCATAAAGCATATTTGTTGTAAATGCAAAGAATTCAATAGTCCCTTATTATTGGCCATAAGGAAAACGTTTGACACTGATGATATAAATTTTAGTTACAGGAAAAAATTCCCTGGGGCAATGTCTCTATTGCTTCCTCCCTAGAGGAAACAGATGGTGTACTTCCAGAGGGTAATTTGAGGATTGTTAAGCAGAAGAACCATTTGTGAAGGAGTGGGTGGGCGCCAGGGGGAACCACAAATAACAAGTACAGTATTTGACAGCATTGCAGACAGCATCTCTGAGCCTGAAGGGACAAAAATGAAGGGGCAGATCCTGAAACCTGGATACAGTGAAATGTCCTGGATACAGTGTACAGCTATGGAGCTGGCTGCCTGTTAGACCTAGAGCCCCGCCATGATAAGGGGAGTGACCAGCTTGTGGCAATGCTGCTGGGTACCTCTCTCGCTCTAAATGCCCGGGTTCTTTCCTGGCCAGAGGGTTAAAAAAATGCACAGGTCAGCCTCTGTGGACACAAAGCTTGGTAAAGAAAAGTCAAGGATGCACCTGGAAAAGTCAATGGAAGCCTGGGCCTAACAGTTTTCATGCTTGCTTGACATGGTTGAGTGTTGTAAGGACTTGGTCAGAGAAAATTGCTCTTAAGAAGTAATGCTGGAGGGGCTAGAGAGATGGCTCAGAGGTTAAGAGCACTGACTGATCTTCTGACTGCTCTTCCAGAGATCTTGAGTTCAATTCCCAGCAACCACATTCACAACTGTCTGTTGTTCCAGTTCCTGGAGATCTTACTCCCTTATAGAGACATACAGGCAGGCAAACACCAGTGCAAAAAAATAAAAGTAAATAAATCATTAACAAGAGAGAGAGAGAGAGAGAGAGAGAGAGAGAGAGAGAGAGAGAGAGAGAAGGAAGGAAGGAAAGAAATGATGCTGGTTGGATGGTAGTGGTGCACATCTTTAATCCCAGCACTTGGGAGGCAGACACAGATGGATCTCTGAGTTTGAGGCCATCCTGGTCTACAGAGTGAGTTCCAAGACAGTCAAGGCTACACAGAGAAACTCTGTCTTGAAAACCCAAAGAAACAAACAAACAATAACAAACAAAATCCTAAATAAATAAATAAGCTAGAAAGAAAAGAAGGAAGGAGGGAGGGAAGGAAGGAAGGAAGGAAGGAAGGAAGGAAGGAAGAAATGCTGAACCTGAGATCTAGAGGATGTGATGTATCAAGAATTTGGAGAGCACACCAAACAGAGGGAAGAGAATGTAGGAAGTTCCTGGAGTAGGACAGAGCATTTAAAGAACTAAAGGAAGGCCAGTGGTTGAAGCATAAAGACGAAGGTTGGAACAAAGCATAAGAATGAGGAGATTGGCAGGCACACTGAATATCCCACTTCATGTTTTCATCTTTATCCTTAAAATAGATGTAACCTCATTGACAAGTGTTAGCTATCCAATGGTGGATTTTTTTTTTCTTTTCTTTCCACACAGAATCCCATGTATCATGTCTGGCAGGGCCACAAAAGGGACAGTGTGAGCCGGTTCCTGCCCCTGGAGTAGAGCCAGCAGGGCATGGGTCTTCAGGAGCGCTGATGGTTGCTGTAGGCATAAGGTTCATTTATATAATGATATATATATTTTAGTTTATGTTTGTTCTTCAGGGAATGTTCTCCCTGGCAAGGTTATTGGGGAATGTTCTCCTTGATAAGGTTATTGGGGAATGTTCTCCCTGACAAGGTTATTGATTCCATGATAATCAGAAACAGCACAATTCCAGGAAGCAATAATGTGCCTGGTGTTCCTCAGCAAAAATGGTAAATGCTGTGACAGTCAGGTCGGCCCTTAAGGCTGTGGGAAAGAACTCTGAAAACATGAGTTCAAGAATATACAAATCAATGTAAGATTTGTTCTTTACAGAATTTCTTGACTATGCAAAATGTAAGGATGCAGTATGAATTGTATGAGGGGCTTCATGGACCTGAAAGAACAGAAGCAGCTGCACTATAATGAGCTTTGTCAGAAAGATGTTAAGGAAGGAGATAAAGAGATATATGGAGTCATGATCTTAGGGTAGTCACGATCCTACCCAGCTAAGCTTATTATTTGTGTTTGCAGTTGAACAAGGAATAATTTGGGCTTTTAATAATTTGGAATGAACTACAATCCAGAAATGGAGGACACACTTGTGATTCAGATCTTGAGCTGGAAGACACAGGCTTTTGATCCAGATCTTGAGGAATAGTGACCATGAAAATCTTAGGCCCAGGCATGGTGGCACATATCTTTAATTCAAGGAAACAAAGACAAGCAGATTTTTGAGATAGAGCCATATAGATCTCTGAATACAATGTTTGTCCAAAGAGCAAGTTCCAGAACAGCCAAGCTTAGGCAGTAAAAGAGTTGGAAAACAGAAAGCTGGTGATAATGTAATTGAGGAATGGGACCATGCTCCAGCACCAACAAGCAGCAGAATTCAGCAGCTTCAGTCATGTGGCTCTGTCTTTAGAGTCAAGGGGTTAAGGTCATAAAATGCTGATTCATGGGTTAATCAAAAGGAACCTGGGGTAAATGATTGAAATGGTATGTAATTCCTGAGGAAGTAGTTTATGCAAAATAAAAGACTAGGCTTTGATCTGCAAGACAGAACTATCCAGAGCAGAGAGTGATCTCCAGCAGAGAGCTATCTCAAGCAGAGGGCTATCTCTAGCAGAACACAGTCTTTCATCAGCTACACTACTTCCTCAGGACTCCTGTCCAAGTTGAGGCTGGTCCTTGGAACTCATGTATTCTGGTTTGGTCCATAACTCATTATGTAGCTGAGAATGAGAACAGACTTTAGATTCCTGATCATCCTGCCTCCATTTTCCAACATGTTTGATTACAGGTGTGTACCATCACACACAGTTTATATGGTTCTAGGGACTGAACCCAGGGGTTCCTGCAGGCTAGGCAAGCCCTGTACCTCTGTGCTGGTTAGTTTTTGTCAACTTGACACAAACCTAGACATATCTGGGTAAAGGGAATCTCAATTGAGGAATTGCTTTTATCAGATTGGCCAGTAGTAAGTCTGTAGGCTGTTGTTTTGATTAATGATTGAGATGGGAGAGTTCAGATAACTGTGGGAAGTGTCATCCCTGGGCAAGTAGTCCTTGGTGGTATAAAAATAGAAGGGGAGCAAGCCAAGGAAACAGTCAGTAAGCAGCATTCTTCCATGGCCCCTGCTTCAGTTTCTGCCTCCAGGTTCCTATCATGAGCTCCCATGATAAAGGACTGTAAAATGTAAGGTAAAAGAACCCTTCTCTCCCCTCCAAAGTTGCTTATGGTCAAGGAATTTATCACAGCAGAAAACAAAGACAACCTTCTCAGGCTCCAGGTTAATTTGTAAAATGCTTTTATTTTTTCATATAAAAATTTTTTCATATAAAAAATTATTTTTTCATATAATATATCCTGATAATAGTTTCTCCTCCTCCTCCTAGTTCCTTCTCACCTCTCCTTCCCTCCAGATCCACTCCCTTTCTGTCCTCATTAGAAAATAACAGGCTGCTAAAAGATAACCATCAAACATGACAAAATAAGATATAATAAAATAAAGCCAAAACTATCATACCACAGTTGGACATGGCAACCCAAGAGGAGGAAAAAGGTACCAAGAGCAGGCACAAGAGTCAGAGACCCTGTTGTTCTCACAGTTCTCTTTTGGTAGCCTGTAGAGTCCCATGAAAACACAAAGCTACCTAGCTATAATTTGTATGGAGAGGACTTAGTGTAGACCTATGTAGGTCCTGTGCTTGCTGCTTCAGTCTCTGTGAGCTCATATGTATTAGCTTGCTTAGTTGATTCAGAGGGCCTTGTTCTCCTGGTGTCCTCCAGCCCCTCTGGCTCTTATATTCTTTCCACCTCTCCTTCCTTGGGATTCCCTGAGCTCTGAGGGGAGGAATTTGATGGAGACCCCCAGTTTAGACTCTCTTTCCACATAATGCCTGGCTGTAGGTCTCTGCGTCTGTCCCCATCTGATGCCTCTCTGATGATGACTGGATAAGGTACTGATCTATGAGTATAACAGAATATCATTAGGAACCATATTATTGATTTTTTTCTTCATTTAGACCCATAGTGTTTGGTTTCACTATAGGTCTCTGGGCTATCTAGTCTTTGGTTTTTGGTTACCCAAGCAGTTACCCAAGCACTTCTTGTAGAGTGGGCCTTAAGTCAAACCACATGTTGGTTGGTTAATCCCATAAATTCTGTGCTACCATTTCCCTAGCATATTTTTCAGGTAGAACAGATTGTAGTTCAAAAGTTTTGTGGCTGGCTTTGTGTCCATATTTCTCTTTTGGTAGCCTGTAGAGTACTTTTTCACACCAAAGAGATTAGAACATAGGGATGAAGGTTCCATGTAGGCACCAGCTCAACTTCTACCATGTTTAATTGTTTTTATGGGTATTGTCCCCAGCAATGCCCACCTCTCACCCCCTGTCACTTTGCAGAGAGCAACGGTTTATCTTAGCAACAACCTGGGTTGCTTAGAGATTTCCATGGGACCCCCTTGCCCAACAGTTCAATTGAACCCAACCTATTCCTGCCACTAGAAGTCTCACTTGGCTACAAGAGATGGCCATTCGAAACACCATATCTCTCATTACTACGTGTCCTCATTAGGATCACCTTCATAGATTCCAGGAATTTTCTACTACATTAGGCTTCCACACCACTCCCAAAATGTCCCCCATTTCCAGATGTCTCTTTTCACCCTCTCCCTTCACCCCATTTCCCTTCCAACCTGATCCTTTTCACCCCCAATAGATTCTTAGTCTGTTTGTACATATTTTTCCCACCCAGGATGATTCATATGCCCACCCCCTCCGACACTTCATTTTTACCTAATCTCTTTGGCTCTACAAATTGTCATTTGGTTATTATTTACTTAATAGCCAATAATCCCTTATAAGTGAATATATACCATATTTATCTTTCTGGGTCTGAGTTACCTCTCTCAGGATGATGATTTTTAATGTTCCACCCATTTGCCTGAAAATGTCATTATACCATTTTTTAAAAAAGCCGAGAAATAGTCCATTGTGTAAATGATCACATTTTTCTTTATTCATTCTTCAGTTGAGGGACACCTAGATCATTTCCAGTTTCTGGCTATTATGAATAGAACAGCAAAGAACATGGTTGAGCAACTGTCCTTGTTGTAGGATGAAACATCCTTTGCATATAACTGAGTTTTGAGGTAGATCGATTCTCAACTTTCTGATGAACTGACATTAGTTTTTAATAGTAGTTGTACAAGTTTTCACACCCACCAGCAATGCAATGGAGGAGTGTTCCCCTTGCTCCACATTCTCACCAGCATGAGTTGTCAGTTATGTTTTTGGTCTTAGCCATTCTGACAGCTGTAAGATAGAATCTCACAGTAGTTTTGATTTGCATTGTAATTGAATTATGTATTCTGGCTAGACCATATAAAAGACACAAAACCCTGGTATTTTATTTACAAGCTGTCAGCCTATATTGAGCAGGTTGTGAGCTATTCTAACTTGCATCTCAGTCATATGTCCCTTGTTAACTGCTGTTTAAATCTTACCCTGGGTTATCTCTGTTCTATCAGCCTGTCTTCAGGATCCATTTCTCCTGGCCATGTGTTCATGATCCATCTGCCCTCATGGTGGCCTCTTCCTCTCTCCATCTCCTTTCTCCTTCTTCCCTGAACTCTCCTGAGATCCCTCACTGGATCTTCAAGTCCTGCCTTTCTCTCTCTACTGTCCAATCACAGGCTCTAGCCTTTTATTAACCAATTAACTTTTAATTGGAGAACAAGGTTTACACAACAAATGGAGATATACATGATAATTTTCTCATATGGGAATAACCAGATCTTGGGGTACAGAATTTAGCATTTGTATACATAGCACCAGACCAACCCCAATATTGCATTTCCCTGTTGTCTAAGGATGTTGAACATTTGTCTTAGTTAGGGTTTTACTGCTGTGAACAGACACCATGACCACAGCAACTCTTATAAGGACAACATTTAATTGGGCCTGGCTTACAGGTTCAGAGGTTCAGTCCATTATCATCAAGGCAGGAACACGGCAGCATCCAGGCAGGCATGGTGCAGGAGGAGCTGAGAGTTCTACATCTTCATGTGAAGGATGCTAGCAGAATACTGGCTTCCAAGCAGCTAGGATGAGGGTCTTAAAGCCCACACCCACAGTGATACACCTACTCCAGGGCCACACCTTCTAATAGTGCCTCTCCCTGGACCAAGCATATACAAGCCATCACAACATTTAAGTGTAGCTTGCCCATTTGACGTTTGTGTTTTGAGGATCTTCTGTTTAGATCTGCATGCCATTTTTTCATTGGATTATTTGGGGTTTTGATATCTAATTTAATGAGTTCTAAATATATTTTGAATATTAGTGTTCTTTCAGAAGTGAAGTTGGTAAAAATCTGTTCCCATTCTGTAGCCTGCCTCTTTGTCTGATTGATGGTGTCCTTTGCCTTACAGAAACTGTTGGTATAGGGACCTCTAAGACCTGTGACATCACATAGGCGACAACCAGACCTATACGCCTGTTGCCAAGGTAACAGCCAGCATATTACCAGAATCCATTGGGCTCACCTTTACCTGCAACCACGCCACCATCTGTATATATAAGAGAAGCTTATATATACTTATATATTCTTTCTTTTCCCCTCTTTCCACTGCCACCTTTGCCCTTTTTCTTCTCAATAAACCTCACGTGGAACTGTTTGGCCTGGTGTGGTCTTTCTGGAGCTGTTGCTGCTGCTGCTGCCCACCAACCCCAACAGAAGCTTTTTAGTTTCATGAAGTCCCATTTATTAGTTGTTGCTGTAACTACCCGTAGTTACATCGAACAGGTTACCTGGAAGAAAAGCTGAGGATAGAACGGGCTTGCTAGAGAGAATATGAAGGCAAGACAAAAGGTTTTCTGATAAAGGCTCAACGTTTAATGGGGGTCTCCAAATATATAAGGGGGGGGGACGGGATGGACCCTTCCCCCAAAGGCTGGAAACTCTCCACAGAACTGGTGTGGTTGCTCCGCTGTTTCTTTGAAGAACAACGGGCTTCATCTTGTTCTGAGCGCTCCATCCTAGGTGGAGGGGATTATGGCTAACACAGGAATTCCCGCTCAAAGGCTGGGAGAAGAACTTCACCTTGGTCAATGTCAAGCTCCTGCCAGGTAGCATGGCACCCCAATGAGGCTCTATACAGTTGCTCTTAGTGCCTGAGCTATGGGTGTTCTGGTCAGAAAGTTGTCTCCTATGCTGATTCATTCAAGGTCATTCCTCACTTTCTCTTCGATCAGCTTCAGTGTATCTGATTTTATGCTGAGGTCTTTGATCCATGTGGACTTGAGTTTTGTGCAAAGCAATAAGTATGGATCTATTTGCACTCCTCTACATGCCATTCAGACATCTAGTTTGACAAGCACCGATTCTTGAAGATGCTATCTTTTTTCCAATGTGTATTTGTGGTTTCTTTATAAAAAATACCATACGTGCGTAGGTGTGTGGGTTTATGTCTCAGTCTTCAACTTGACTCCATTGATCAACCTGTTTGCTTGTGCCAATACCAGGCTGATTTTATTATTACAGTTCTGTAGTACAACTTGAAATCAGGGATGGTGAGACCTCCAGCAGTTCTTTCATTGTTCAGGACTATTTTTACTCTCCTGTTTTTCCCACCACATGAAGTTGAGAATTGTTTTTTCAAGGTCTGAAAAGAATTATGTTAGGATTTTGATAGAGATTGTGTTGAATCATTGCTTTTGATAGGATGGTCACTTTTATTATATTAATTCTATCTAACCATGAATATGGGAGACCTTTCCATCTTCCGATATCTTCTTCAACTTATTTCTTCAGAGACTTGAAGTTTTTATCCTATAAGTCTTTCACTTGCTTGGTTAGAGTTTCCCCAAAATGTTTTATATTATTTATTTATTTATTTTTGGTTTTTCGAGACAGGGTTTCTCTGTGTAGCCCTGGCTGTCCTGGAACTCACTTTGTAGACCAGGCTGGCCTCGAACTCAGAAATCCTCCTGCCTCTGCCTCCCAAGTGCTGGGATTAAAGGCGTGCGCCACCACCGCCCGGCAATATTTTATATTATTTGAGGCTATTGTGAAAGGTGTTGTTTTCCTGATTTCTTTCTTAGCCCATTTGTTCTGTTTTGTTTTGTTTTTTAAGTTAGTCTTGTATATTGCCACTTCACTGAAAGTGTTCGTCAGCTATGAGTTTCTGGGTGGAATTTTTAGGGTTACTCCTGTATACTATTGTATCATTGTCAAATATCCACACTTTGATTTTTTCCCTTTCAGTTTATAACCCCTTGATCTCCTTCAGTTGTCTTATTGATCTAACTAAAATTCCAAGTACTGTATTGAATACATGAGGAGAGAATGGACAACCTTGTCTTGTTCCTGATTTTAGTGGAATTGTTTTGAGTTTCTCTTTATTTAATTTGATGTTGGCTATAGGCTTTCTGGAAACTGCCTTCATTATGCTGAGGTATGTCCCTTGTATTCTTAATATCTCCATGAAGGGGTGTTGATTTTTTATTTTTTGTTTTTGTTTTTTCGAGACAGGGTTTTTCTGTATACCCCTGGCTGTCCTGGAACTCACTCTGTAGACCAGGTTGGCCTCAAACTCAGAAATCCGCTTGCGTCTGCCTTCCAAGGAGGTATTGAATTTTATCAAAGGCTGTTTCTGCATCTAATGAGATGATCATTTACATTACATTTATTGACTTTTTTCTTTGTTGTTTGTTGTGTGTTGTTCCAATCAGAGTATGGCTCAGCTATATTGGGATATTCCTGACTTGATGTGGTGGCACAGCTGGGCTCTAGTGGAGACATACTGCCCTGGCTGAAGTTGATTGCGTTCTTATGCTGGCATCTAGGCATCTGGATTTGTGGTGATTATTTTTCTAGGTGTTGATTTTTGGATTTGAATTTGTTAGGTAGGTGTTTTGTTCCTTGGTTTGTCTCTGGATTTTCAGAGTGTAATGGCTGTGCATTGCTTGTCTCCCTGGCCTGTTCAGCTGGAATGCTCACGAGGAATGCCTGCTTGGGTTGGAGGCTGGGATAGCAGGATCAATTAGGGGAAGAAAAAAAGGGGAGACCACAGTACGTTCCCAACTACAGCAATGGGGACAAGACTGGCAGGATTGGATCTCAGGAACCTCAGAAAGTGCAGAGCTCCCTCTTCAGCATCCTTGCTGCTCTAGGAGGAGCTAGTCTTTGGTTAGCAGTAGGCTGGGATAGAGCAATAAGTGTGGAGAGAAAGGTTAGAAAGGCAAGATCTGTGGGAACCCGTAACCATTTGGGCTTTTCTAAGTCTGCCCCAGTTTCCAAATAATGACACAGAGGCTTATTTATTGTAGAGAGCCATAATGGGGTATCTTGTCACTTGGCAGAAACTTGACATTGACCAAGGTGAAGTTCTCCCAGCCTGTGAGCTGAAATTCCTGTGTTAGCCATAATCCTGCTCCACCTAGGGTGGGGTGTAGGTGAAGTTCTTTGTTCCTCCAGGTCTATGAATTCCTGAATTAAGCAGGTGACCGGCCCAGCTGCCCGAGCAGTGATGTCAACACCAGTGAACAGCCAGACCAGATCTGCAGACCTGGTTCCAGCCTTTTGAGGGGAAGGGCTTTTTCTCCCACCTATATATTTGGAAAAGTCCATTAAAGTTTGAGCCTTGAGCAGGAAATATAGCCTTGGCTCCATATTTCTCTTGTCACCCCGTTGTTTTCTAGCCCCAGCTCTCCATCCAGAGTACCCAATAACCCATTCGTATGAAACTGCAGGCGGTTTCAATTTATTAATAAATGAAGGCCTAGGCCTTAATTTAGGCTTGCTCCCCAACTAGCTCTTAACTTATATTAATCTGTTTGTACTAATCTCAGTTCTGCCACATAGTTAATTACCTCTCCCCAGTTTCATAAATCTGACTTCTTCCCAGAATTCCTATCTCCCCCGGAACTCCCACCTTCTACTTCCTGACTGTTGCTATAGGCCATAGCGTTTTATTTTATCCAATCAGAGTGTGCCTTAGGCAGGCAAAGAAGGAAGGCCAGTGACACATCTTCACACCCTGTATATAAACATTATTCCTGTAGGAACCACAGTAGATGGGAACAGAGAGCAGGAAAAGCTATCTTGGGTGTTCTGTTGTACGGCTCAGGATCAGACTGGGGGATTGGGTCTGGGGGAGCAGAGATAGCAGAGAAGGTCTGCAGCATTAATTTGTATATTTAAAATTATCATTGTCCCTCTCTCTTTTGGTTTCTGATGGGAACCTATGTAAATAGCAGTGGTCTGTCTTTTCCAGATCTGACCCTTGCTTCTTGCTTCTTTGTTGAATGTCTCCTTTCCTATCATTTAGTGGTACAGTGTCCCAACACAAAAAGCCAGGAAGCTTCTAGACAGTTTGAGCCCATTTGTCTTTGTACGTGAACCATCGAATGGTCTACTGTACATATTAGCTGCTCGTTTGTTTACCATTTATTGCAGTGTACCTGGTTCATGTGGCCCTTACCTATTTTGATTTCTCAGTTATGTCCTTCATTACACTCACCCCCACTCCTCCTTGCTGACTATTACATGCATTTACGCGCGCGCGCGCGCGCGCGCGCGCGCACACACACACACACACACACACAGCAAGCATCACACATGTAACATGAAAACTTAGGATGCTCTAATGATACAAACTTTTAGAATCACAATGTGATCTGCTTAGTTAGGATTTTATTGCTGGGAAGAGACACTGTGACCCAGGCAACTCTTATAAAGGACAACATTTAATTGGGGCTGGCTTATAGGTTCAGAGGTCCAGTTCATTATTATCATGGAAGGAAGCATGGCAGTGTCCAGGCAGACAAAGTGCTGGAGAAGGAGCCAAGATTTCTATATCTTGATCCAAAGGCAGTCAGAAGACTGACTTCCAAGCAGATAGGAGAAGAGTCTCATTCTATTCCTACTGTGACACACTTCCTCCAACAAGTCCACACCTATTCCAACACGGCCACACTTCCTAATAGTGCCACTCCCTGGGCCAAGTATATTCAAACCACTACATGGTCACATAAGCATACTGTCCAGGTAAGAATTCCTTGAACAAAGACTCTAACCATAAAAAACAAAAATTCTTTATTCCATTTCCATACCTACATCATCCTAGGATGCAAAACTGAAGACAATGTACATGATTCTTTAACTAACTATACATAGTACATTTAAGTCAACTTAGTTCATCACAGATTATAAAAACACTGTGCAGGCCCTCTCCCTTTGCCAGAGAATAAGACGTACAGGAATGCCATAGCTGACACATAGTAAGAAGTAAGAACATCATATGCTTTTAAGGAAAATCACCTGCAATCTACAATTAAGGTACCAAAAATGTGAGCTGTATGTTATGAAGACCCAATAATAACTAAGTTGGGACTAGTTACTCGCTTCATAGGCAATGTATTCAGTTGGACTGGGGTGTAGTTCACTTGGTAGAATGTTTGCTTAGCATGCACAAAAGTCTGGGTTCTGGGCCTAGAACCACATAAACCAGGTATAATAGTACATGCCCATAATCGCAGTGCTTGGGAGATAGATGTAGGAAAGTTGGGTGTTCAAAGTCATCCTTGGCTAAAAAGCAAGCATGAAGCCAAATCAGGCTATAAGATAGCTTGTCTCAAAAAAACAAAAAAACAAAAAAAAAAAAACAAAGCAAGGTGGTTTGTGGAATTTTCATATCCCTTATAACGTTATTGCCTCTGGTTACACTGAAGACTTTAAAGCTTTGCTTAAACAAGATTACTTGCCGAGCAGTGGTGGTGCATGCCTTTAATCCCAGCACTCGGGAGGCAGAGGCAGGTGGATTTCTGAGTTCAAGGCCAGCTTGGTCTACAGAATGAGTTCCAGGACAGCCAGGACTATACAGAGAAACCCTGTCTCGAAAAAACAAAAACAAAAATAAAAACAAAAACAAGATTACTTAATGGTATATTGAAAAGAAGCAGGTTTGTTGCGGGAAATATTAAAAATGATCAGGTTTGGTGGGAAGGAAGCTGAGACCAATTACTCTATAGAATGAGCTTTATTAGGAGAGACACCTTCATGACCATGAAGGGGGCATAGTTGGGCTTGAAGTGGAAGAACCGTGGATGGAGAGCAGTATATCAGAGGCAGTGTGCTAGGACCTTAAAGCAGGGAAGACTTCCCTTTAGAACCTGGCGATGAGCTTCATTTAAAGGACTTACAGTGGAAGAGCAAGAGAAATACCCACCATGGACCACATGTTAGGGCAGCGGTTCTCAGTTGGTAGGTGGAGATCTGATGGCCGTAGGAACTGAGACACCACTCAGTAGCAAAATTACAGTTATGAAGCAACAATGAAAATAATTTTATGGTTTGGGGTCACCACAACATGAGGAAGTGTTAGAGGGAATGGAGAGAGGACCTGGAAGAAAAAGTTTTCACAGAAATTCTCTGAACAAAGGGTGTATTTGACGTATAAGTTTAGGGAAGCTGGCAGGAATTTGAACACCTTATGATTTAATTTTACATAGCCTGTGTGTCAAGGAATCAGGTACTGGGTAGGGCCACAAATGTCAAGGAGGGGCTTCTTAACCCTCTGTCTCAGAGAAGGAGAAAGAGAGGAAGAGGGAGAGAGAGCCAGAAGGTCTTAGACATAAGATTTAGTAATGACTTGGAAATGAATGTATGAACAAAATTCTGTTTGGCGGCTACTAAACCATTAATCAGTGACTCTAAATCCAGTGGTGATTCTTTTTCAGAAACTTTACAATTACTACCAACAAATCCCACTGGCCAAGAGAATACATCTGAGAAGCATAATGTCCTGAAGGGAAAAGTATTAGTTAGAAACATATAGTGACCTATTTTTTTTTTTTGTAAGTGAAATGATTAGTCTTGCTACTGTTAAACTTTTCCACTACCATAAAGTAAGGATATCTTATATCAAATTAAAGACACCAATCTCATGTATGCTGGATACATAAAAGAAAAGTCATACTGCTTTGGAAATCTATTACAAAATGGGCTTAAAAGCAATGACATTTTTACCTGCTTAAAAAACAATCAATACTAATGGATTTAAGTCAATTACAAATTCCGCTAACAAATGTTTTGAATTTGTTTCTACTACCAGTAACATAGTCAACAGAGTTACACAGAGCTTTAGATACATTTTTCACAATAAGAAGTCTAACAGGAATAATTATTATCATCTTTAGATACTTTACCCTTCTCTTAATTGTAATGAAACACTCTCTGGGGAACACAAAGTAAAGCGGCTAACTTCCCCTTTTAATCCCTCGAACCAGCTTTTACTCCAAATCCATCCTCCAGTATCTGATGATGTGAAACTTTTCACCAAGAGAGAAACTGCTACTTTGCAGCAGCCTGCAGCAAGGGAACCAGGGTCACCCGGAAGGAAAGCTGGGGCTGAAATAGAACGGACTTGCGAGAGAAATAAGAAGCCAAGACAAGTTTTCTGATCAAAACTCGGAAGTTTAATGGGGGGTTCCAAATATAAAGGCGGGGGGGGAGGGTCTCTTCCCCCAAAGGCTGGAAACTTGTCTGCAAAACCCTGTTCGGTTGCTCAGCAGGTAGCTAGTCCTTCTCAGGAAACTGCAGGTCCTTGAAGAACAATGGGCGAGAGCTCCACCCTAGGTGGGAAGTAGTAGTTAGTATCGAGATCTGAAATTCCTGCTCAAAGGCTGGGTGGGGGAGGGCACACTACTCGACTCTGAGAAGTCACTCATACAGCAGCTTTTGTCTGAGACTGAACAGAGCAGAGCACTCCTGTCTGGAAGGAGACCAGCATAATATCTGCCTCTATCGAAACAGGTGTAACCCATTTACCCACGTACTAGTTCCAGTACTGGGGACGAGCGAACCCAAACTGTAGTAGGTTAGTCTGATGCTAGCTAGCTACTTGCATTCTAATGCTAAGTACTAGTTTCTCAAGATGTGGTAGCCACTACCAAGCAGATCCTCACGTATACCAAATGATGCTATGTGAAATTGCTCCTCAATTTAACTGGTCAATTAAAAGGCTAGAGCCTGTGATTGGGCAGTGGAGGGAGAAAGGTGGGACTTGAGGATGGAATGATGGGATTTCTAGAGGGAGTGGAAGAAGAAGGAAGACAGAGGTGGAGGAGGCTCTGTGAGAGGAGATGGACTATGAATGAGCTCATGAGCACGTGGCCAGGAGAAAGGGCAAGTAACAAGGGACTTTGAGATGGGGAATAAGTATAGCTCTAAGCTTAATCTAGGCTTATGGTTTATAAGTAAAATACCTGGATTGTGGGTCTAGCTTTTATACAAGCTAGCTAGGATTATGCATTATTTCCACATAAACACGGCTTTGGCATTTGGGTGCAGGTTTCTACACTCTCTGAGGTTTATAAGACTTCTACCCTGATTTCTCCCCCACCCTCAGATTTAATAAGTCTTGTATACCACAATTGTAAAGAAACTTCAGTGTTTTATGTAGGATGGGCTCTAGGTCTTCTACAGCCAAATGTCATGCCAACTGTTGCCACCTTTAGGGCAAGTAGTAGTTGATTTTTGTTGTGTAGCCAGATGTTTAGAAATTAAATTGCATCCCACACATTGGAATAAATTCTCATGCTGGCATGGAAATCCCCTTTCTATTTATACTTTCTTTAAAATGGATTGGGGGGCACTGGGGTTGTGGTTCCATGGTAGAGCATTTGCCTAGCATGTGCAAGGCCCTGCGTTTGAGCCTCAGTACTGAACAAAATAAATAAAGATTTGGGGGCTGCACTCTGAGTCTTGGCATCAATGGGCATAGTATGGTTTCTTCCATACCTTGTACCTCTTGCTCCTCACAGCCTGTCAGTAATAAATGTATTGCTGAAATCTAAAGGGAAATGTTTAGTTTTGGCTATTGTCTTAAGGTTTCGTTGCTGTGAAGAGACACCGTGACCAAGGCAACTCTTACAAAGGAAAACATTTAATTGGGGCTGGATTATAGTTTCAGAGGTTCAATCTGTTAGGGTTCTGTCTATGTTAGGGTTCTGTCTAAGCTCCACCCCACCATTACCTGGCAACAGCCAGGTAGGCCTGGCCTACTATAAAAAGGGCTGCTCAGCCCCTCCTCTCTCTTACCTTACTCTCTCTTACTCCCTCTCTCTCTTACTCTTACCTCTCTCACTCTCAGCTTCTCTCTTACCCCTCTTGGGTTCTCTTCCCCTCCCCCGTCTCTCCACATGATCATGGCCAGCCTCTGCTTCTCTACTCTCTCCCTCACTCTGTCTTTCTCTGCCTCTACTACCTCCCTTAATTCCCATCCCATGCCCTGAATAAACTCTACTTTATACTATGCTGGTGTGTGTCTGGTCCCTCGGGGGAAAGGATGCCTTGGGGGCACTGCCTTCCCCCATACTGCTGTATACCATATTCTCTAAAACCTCCTTCTCTTTTTATGATCACAACACAATCTACTATCATCATGGCAGGAAGCATGGCAGCATGCAGGCAGACATGGTGCTGGAGGAGTGGAGAGTTCTACATCTTGATCCGAAGGCAGCCAGGAGGGGACTGGCTTCCACAAGCAGCCAGCAGGAGGGTCTCTTCTGTATTGGGCAGAGCTTGAACACTGAGATCTCCCACCCTTCCCTCCCTCAGGGACATACTTCCTCTAACAAGGCCACACCTACTCCAACAAGACCACACCTCCTAATAGTGCCACTTCTCATGGACTAAGCGTATTCAAACTAGCTATGAAACAGGAATCCACATACATATATGTGGAGTCACCAGATTCCACATACCCCAGCTTATATAATTCCTGCTAGCCACTTTTTGCACTATTATGCAAAGTTCTAGCTGTTGTTCAACTTCCTCTACCAGGACAGAATGAAACAAGTTGCTCTGAGAAATATTCAGATTTTAAATGGAGGGGACAGTGTCCTCTCTGGGCTACTCCCACTTGCATCATTATCCAGTGCATCTCCCCATATTTTTACAGATATATCTCTACAGATATGCCTTGCGATAGTTATAAATCTATTCAGCTACAAGAAAATGAAAACCCAGGAAAGGAAGCCAGTTTATTAGTTTCATTCAGAAAGAAGCCCAGAGGAAATCATTCAAATGTCCCTGCGTCAATGATAACCAAAATGTGACATCAACATACTGACAGTGGAATTTATCCAGCTCTTAAAAGAGCGAAATTACGATTTATATTATACCATGGATGCTCAATGACAAATTATACTAATTAAATAAGCTAGACACAAAACACACAATACCCAGGATAGCCACAGCAATCCTGATCAAAAAGAAGCATTGCTATGCCTGATTTTTAAGTTTTTTTTCCTTTCACAGCAATAGTAGCAAAAAAACAGTATTGTGCTGGCCCCAAAACAAGAATATAGCTCTACAGATCAGAGTGAAGTACCTGGATAGAAACCACACAGCTACAGTAACTTGATTTTTTTTTTTGACAAAGATGACAGAAATATACTTTTGCAAAGACGCAGTTATCTTCAATTAATGGTGCTGTGAAATATAGGTATCCACCTGTAAAATAATGCAATTAGACCCCTACCTCTTGCCCTGCATAAGAGTCAACACTAGGTGGGTCAAAGACTTAATGTAAGACCAGAGACTCTGAAACTCATAGAGAGAAAAACAGGGAAAACCTCAAGATATAGGGAAGTACTTTGTGAACAAATGACAAATAGGATTTCATGAAACTAAAATGTAGCAATGGAAAGGAGGGAAGACAGGCCTACAGAAGGGGAGGAACAGTTTTGTATGCGACAGGATGATTATCTAGACTATATAACAAACTCAAAAAGGCCAAGGAAAGTATAAAAATTGTTCAAAGTGACTAGCCTTCAGAGAGATCAATCTTTGCTCTGGTTTGATCTTACCCCAGTGAGAATGGGGGGGGGTCATTAAGAAAACAACAAATGGCCAGGAGAGATGGCTCAGCGGTTAAGAGCACCGACTGCTCTTCCAGAGGTCCTGAGTTCAATTTCCAGCAACCACATGGTGGCTCACAACCATCTGTAATGGGATCTGATGCCTTCCGCTGGTGTGTCTGAAGACAGCAACAGTGTACTCATATAAATTAAATAAATAAATAAATCTTAAAAAAAGAAAACACAATGGATGCTGTGGAGGATGAGGACAAAAGAGAACCTTTATTCACTGCTGGCAAGAGTACAAACGAATCCAGACACTTGTAGAAGTTAGTGCAGAGGTGTCTCAGAAAGCTCAAATAGATCTACCATATGATCCAGCTATGCAGCATTACTAAAGAACTTGATACCATATCACAGGAACACTCGTCCAGTAATATTTATCATAGCACTGTTCACATAGCTAAGTTATGGAACAAGTGGAGGAGTTTAACCGCAGAAGGGATAGTGCAAATGTGGCATTATGGACTGTCCTCATTTGCTTCCTATGACTGTGATAAAACACCATGACTGAAAGCAACTTGGGGGCATGTATTTCATTTACAGCCTATAGTATGATTGTGAAAGACAGAAACCTGGAAGCAGAGACTGAAGCAGACAGAAGTCCTAGAGTGTGAACGTTGCTTTCTGACTTGCTCCCCATGACTTGCTCAGCTTGCTTTCTTATACTACCTTGGACCATCTGCCTGGGGAAGCACCATCCCTAATAGGTTGGGCCCTCCCACATCCATCATTAATCAAGAAAATACCCCACAAATTTGTCCACAGGCCATCTAATGGAGGCATGTTACCTTGTCAAGTTGACCAAAAACAAAGCCAAAAGAAGCAAACAAACAAAAACAAAACAAAGCCGAAAACCAAATAACAGCAAAACAACAATGACAACAACAACCTAATAAGCACATATACACAACAATATTTTTACTTCTAAGGAACAAAGTTTGCAGAAAAATAGATATCACTGGAGATAATCATACTAAGTTAGTCAGAAAGACAACTACTGTGTGCTTTCTTTCATCTGCACTTCTTTTTAAAAAACTTTTTATTGATTCTTTGTGAATTTCACATCATGCACCCCAGTCCCATTCATCTTTCTGTCCTTTCATATCCATCCCCCACCCCAGCCCTTGAAACCTCCCCTCTAAAAAAAAAAACAGAAAATAAAAATAAAAAATGTGATGGTTTGTATATGCTTGGCTTAGGGAGTGGCACTATTACAAGGTGTGGCCTTGTTGGAGTAAGTGCGTCACTGTGAGTGTGAGCTTTAAGGCACTGATCCTAGCTACCTGGAAGTCAGTATTCTGCTAGCAGCTTTCAGAAGATGTAGAACTCTCAGCTCCTCCTGCACCATGCCGGCTTGGATGCTGCCATGTTCCCACCTTGATGATAATGGACTGAACCTCTGAACCTGTAAGCGAGCCCCAATTAAATGTTGTCCTTTTAGAGTTGCTTTGGTCATGGTGTCTGTTCACAGCAGTAAAACCCTAACTAAGACAAAAAATAAAACAACAGCAAACACCTCACCATGGAAGCTGTGGTGTGTTACAGAGTACACCTTTTCATTCAAACAGCTTTACTTGCAAATGTTCATAGCAGTGACTCATTGGTGTGGTTTGAAGCCCCTGGCTTCTGTTACACTATCAATATTAGATCCTCACCAGGACTCTTTTTGGATAGCCTATTCTTTCTCTGTGTCATGGAGATCCTGCTGCTCTGGAACATCAGGACTGGTACTTCCTTGAGCTCCAACAGTTCATAGATGGGTAGATGTTGGGGTGGGCCAACTCAGAGAGAGCCCTGGGTCTGAGCCTGGGTGGAAGTTGAGGTGGTCAGCCCCCAGCTCTCGTGCCTCTACACCACCAGGAACAGCTCATCTGCTTTGCCCAGGCAAGGGACAAGCCAGCTCTCCCCAAGTGCCAGAGAAGGTCAGGAGTGGAGCCAGCTCAGCACAGTGCTAGGACATCAGACATCAATGTAGCCTCAGGTAGCAGCCCAGACCGGGGTCATCTACATAGCCTTTCATGATAATCAATACAGACCTTGGCTGCCATAGGACCACAAACCCAGACATGGCCTCTGTAGCTACACGGTCCCATATGTCATCATGGCAGTGCAGGCCACTCAGATCACTATGTCCCCACCCATGGCAGCACAGCCCTCAGACATCCACATGATTTTAAGTGGCAGCTCAAACCATGAATATCTGCATGACTCTTGGTGGCAGCCCGGGCCTGGACATCATCATGGTCTCCAGTGCTTAAACAAGCTTACCTCCACCTGCTCCTCATGGTCATGGCTTCAGTTCCACCTTTCTCCACAGTGCACAAACCCCTTGGCTTCATTGTCTCCCCCATCTCTCCACTGCGTACTAGATCCTTCCCATCTCTCTGTCACACATTTGCTTATCCTAGTGGTGCCAGCCTCAGGGCCCAGAGCCAGACACATGGGTGATTTTCTTCTGGCTCTGGGAGCAGGTTCGGTGGGTGGGGAGGGGGCTCATGGGGCCTCATTAGTAGTTCTTAGAACTTATGTAGATATATAAAATCGTGTGTGTGTATGTGATGAAAATAGAAACAAAGGGGATTGTTAGCATGGAGATTAAGAAAGGAATGCTTGAGCTATGCTTGTATGAAATTATCCTTATGTAACAGTACCAGGCACAATAAATGTTGACAATGAGAAGATGTTTTAAGACAGGTGGGTTATAGGGATGGCTCAATGGTTAAGAGCACTTACTGTTCTTTCTGAGGTTCCAAATTTGGTTCCCAGAACCCACATCAGGTGGTTTACAACTGTCTGTAACTGGCTCCAGGGGATCTTATACCTCTGGCTTCCTCAGGTACCTACCCTCTTGTGCGCAAAACCTTGTGCAGATACACAGGCTCACGTAAAAAAAAAAAATCTTTTAAAAAGCCAAACACAAAAGAACTTATAATTCTACTTACGTTGAGTTCCTTGAAATAATCAAAGCATGAAAACAGAAAGAAGATAGTTACCAGAGATGAGGGATGGGGCAGGAAGACAGCGTTGATGCTTCACGGGAGCAGAGCGAGGAATGATGAAAACGTCCTAATGGATGGTGATAGGGTGTTGGTGCACAGTGAGGCAGTGTGCCATGATACTTGAACTGTTCACTAAGTATATTTTACCCACAGTCAGGAGCACGGCACAGGCAGTGAGGCTCAGCTGTGCAGCACAGCCGTGCGGCTGTGATGTCACCAGGAGCCCAGGCTATTTCTGCCTTTTGGTTGACCATCCACTGCAGATAGCTCTTGTCCTGTTTTGATCAGGAGATGAGGAGATGATTACAGCTTCTCTAGAAGCTGTGTCCGTGTTTTGGACCAGAAAAGCCAAACATCATTTCCTTGCCATGCTCTGTTTTCATTCACGAAGGGAACCCCAGGGGACTGTCTGCCTACAGTTCTCTCTCCAGAACTTGATCACATCATCTCTCAGCACGGAACCTGGGAAAACTACCGGTCAACTGTGTAAAGTGTAACAAAGCACAATAAAGGAAAGCTACAAGTCGATGGGTGGCTGCGTTTTCAGTGTCTGCTGGATAAATAGCAAGGATTGTTTGCCTTTCCTCTGAATAATCTCATACTGCATATTCATTTTTACAACGTTACCCCCCGCCCCCTTTTTAGTAATATAAATGAGAACCTCCAGCAGCTGTGTCAGTGGATGCCCTTGATTCCTTTAGTTACTACATATGATCTTTATTTTATCATTCCAAGCCACATTTCCTCATTCACATTTTAGAGTCTGAAAAATTGATTTATGCCTTTTTGTGGTTGCTGTCAGCAAGGCTGCAGAAGAGATGCCGCTGTCGTCGTCTCCTGGGTATGCATCTAAACTCATAGAATGGAGGTTAGCAGCAGAGACCACTGATGATTCTTTTTTTTTTTAAGATTTATGTATTTATTATATGTAAGTACACTGTAGCTATCTTCAGACACACTCCAGAAGAGGGTGTCAGATCTCCTTATGGATGGTTGTAAGCCACCATGTGGTGGCTAGGATTTGAACTCAGGACCTTCGGAAGAGCAGTCAGTTCTCTTAACCGCTGAGCCATGTCTCCAACCCCCCACTGATGATTCTGAATCTCTGCATTCTTTATGATGTGCATCTGATGAGGATTTACTTTTTATTATTATATGTCTTGTGTGTGTGTGTGTGTGTGTGTGTGTGTGTGTGTGTGTGGTGTATCCCTATGCACATGCATGCACAAGCAAGACTTGCAGGTTGGGAACCTTCCTCTATCATGCTCTGCCTTATTGCCCTGAGATGGGTTCCTTCACTGAAGGGGAAACTCACTGACTCGGCTAGTGAGCTATCCAGCTCTTTGTGATCTACCTGTCTCTGCATGCCAAATCCTGGGTGCTCACAGTCACTCACAGCTTTGTACTGGGCACTACAGAGCAGAAATCAAGTCCTTAGGCTTGTACAGCATGCAGTCTTTCTCTCTGAGCCATCTTCCTGGCTTCTCATGTTCCTTTTTAACATCTGTCCAAGTAGTATTTCTGTAGATGAACAGGACTATAAATCCTAAAATTCCAATAGCTACAGTCCCCTTTCTGGAGTGGGGGGGGGAGCTGATCAAATTACACTTCCTTCAAAATGTAGGAGACCCCCTCTTCCCAATCAGCTTAAGTGTTTGCTGAATCTGATATCTTAAACAGATTATCATTGTTTTGTTTGCTTGATTTTTATTCTATTTGGTTGTTGTTGTTGTGTGTGTTTTAGTTATCGTTTACTTCTTGTGCTATAAATTACTCCATGTTTCTTACTCCAGTTCCAGAAGCAGACATTTCTTCAAGGAATACTTTTATTAGAAATGAAAGTATTAGTGCTATTCAGTGAAGTCAATTTTTACATAGTTAAAATTCCAATCTTGTCCCATGTGGTTTTACTTTATATATCTTTCTCTGTGTGTTTGTGTGTATATGTGTGTATATGTGTTTGTGTGTGTGTGTGTGTGTGCGTGTTGCAATGCTATGAGTTGAACTTCAGGCCTCACACACGCTAGGCAAACACTCTACTATTGTGCTATATGATTAGCCCCGTGTTGTGCATTTTACATTAGAAAGCATTGCTATTCATAATTATTCCAACACGTCTATATTTTAGTTCACCACTTGTATTTTTTTATATGTGGCTTTAAAATCCACATAGAATAATTCATTTCACATGATGTAGAGTAGAAATGCTATTTCTGCAAGTCTCATTTGTTGTATATAATGGATTTATGGTATATATAAGTAAGTTATAGATAATGGATAACAAGTCTCCTTACTGCGCAGAGGTTCTTAGTCTGTGTGGGTTGTGGCCCCTTTGGGGAGGTTGAATGATTCTTTTACAAGGGTCACTTAAGACCATATGAAAACACAGATTTTTTTTTTTTTTTTTTTTTTTTTTTTAATTTAATTTTATTTTATTTTTTTAATTTACATTCCAAATCACTTCCCCTTTCCCGTTTCCTCCCTCCCCGAAAGTCCCATAAGCCCCCTTCCCTCCCTCTTTTCTCCGTTCAACCCCCTCTCATTACTCTGTCCTGGCGTTCCCCTACATCCAGTCTTTCCAGGACCAGGGGTCTCTCCTTCCATCTTTTTAGAAATCTATTGATATGCTGATTGTGTCTAGGGTATTCTGAGATTCTGGGTCAATATCCCCTTATCAGTGACTTCATACCATGTGTGATCTTTTGTGATTGGGTTACCTCACTAAGGATGATATTTTCAAGTTCTGACCATTTGCCTAGGAATTTCGTGAATTCATTGTTTTTTATTGCAGAGTAGTATTCCATTGTGTAAATATACCACATCTTCTGAATCCATTCCTCCGTTGAGGGACATCTGGGTTCTTTCCAGCTTCTGGCTATTATAAATAAGGCTGCTATGAATATAGTGGAGCATGTGTCCTTATTGCATGCAGGTAAAGTCTCTGGGTATATGCCCAGGAGTGGTATAGCCGGATCCTCCGGAAGTGTCATGCCCAGTTTTCTGAGGAGCCGCCAGACTGCTTTCCAGAGTGGTTGTACCAGCCTGCAATTCCACCAGCAGTGGAGGAGTGTTCCTCTTTCTCCACATCCTCGCCAACAACTGCTGTCTCCTGTGTTTTTGATCTTAGCCATCCTGACTGGTGTGAGATGGAATCTCAGGGTTGTTTTGATTTGCATTTCCCTAATGACTAAGGATGATGAACATCTCTTTAGGTGCTTCTCAGCCATTAGATATTCTTCAGGTGAGAACTCTTTGTGGAGCTCTGTACCCCATTTTTTAATAGGGTTACTTGCCTCTCTGGAGTTTAACTTCTTGAGTTCTTTGTATATCTTGGATATTAGCCCTCTGTCGGATGTAAGGTTGGTAAAGATCATTTCCCAGTTAGTTGGTTGCCGCTTTGTCTTTTTGACGGAAAACACAGATTTTTAATTATGATTCATAACAGCAACAAAATTGTGAAGTAGCAACAAAAATTTTATTATTGTCACCATAATGCCATGGAATCACTACAACCTAAGGAACTGTATTAAAGGGTCATAGCATTAGAAAGCTTGAGAACCATAGCTTTATGGTTTAAAGATTCCAGAAATCTGTCGTGGACATTATTTTATTGTATCTATTATGTAAATTCAATTTCTATGAGTTTAAAGGTATTTTACTACCTGGTAGGGTAAATGCTATCTTGAGTCTTTTGAGAAATTTTCTTCACTATTCTTGATCTGTTTTTGATTTTTTTCAAACAAATATTAGAATCATCTAGTCCAAATCCATAAAAAAAATCTTTTGTTATTTTGGTTGATATACACCAGCGATTCCTAATTTAAATAGTTTTCAAATTTAATATGCAAAATTATCTATCTAGAATGTTTACTAAAATGTGGTTGTTTTTTTTTGGGGGGGGGCCAGCCTTCAAGGTTCTATTTGGGTCAGGATTCATGAATTTAATCCCTGTTTTTAACAACGGGGAGGTGAGGCAGCTGCTACAGAGTCATCTTTAGAAAACCACTGCTCTACGGCCCTTCTTTGTTGTGGATCGCCCCGGGCTTGTATTTTGATGCTAATTCCACTCCTGGGAGGGTCTGCAGACAAGGAGTTGCCTTGTGAACCTTCTTCCCCTTAACTTTTCAAATAAAGGCTTGAGCCAATGATTGGGCAGGAGGAAGGAGGAGGAGCTGAGGGTTTGGGGGAGGAGAAAAGGATCTATGGGAAGGGGGAGGAGCTACGGGGGTTCGACGGAGAGGCTGGAGAGAATCTTGTGGACTGGAGAAACTGCAAGTTATATGGGATAATTTAGATGGGAATAGAGTAGTGTAGTGGGAGATCTGCCCAATCTAGGCTTATAGCTTGTGTTGTTACTGATTGAGTTGAGATTTCTTTTACCGGGTAATTGGGTTGGAAAAATATAGCATCAAAACTTCTTGATTGCGCCAATGGTGGCGCACGCCTTTAATCCCAGCACTTGGGAGGCAGAGGCAGGAGGATTTCTGAGTTCGAGGTCTACAAAGTGAGTTCCAGGACAGCCAGGGCTACACAGAGAAACCGTCTCGAAAAACAAACAAACAAACAAAACAAAACAAAAAAACCAACTTCTTGATTACCTCATTCATTCTCTGTGCCCTTGAACAGTCAGTCAGGGTAGCAAATGTATAGAGCTTGTAAGTACTTGAAACAGATCAACACCTATCTTATCCTCCATGGTTTGATAGCTAATATTTATGCAGAAACTTTGCATTGATTTACACATATAGCACCCTTCAATGTTCTTGACATCTTCATGACGTGAAAACTCTGCTTTATACTATCATACACTGTAGTCCATAGATTTCCCAGGAAAATTTTGGTTTCAGAAATCTTGCTCAGTAATTGTCATGCCTCATCAATAGCTCCACACTTTCTAATATTTTAGCATTTCAAAAGCCTCTCCTACATTATCTCTATTACAAGAGAGTGAGTCTCCAGCATCTTCTCTACTACTCATTTCAATTTAATTTTTTTTTTTTTGGTTTTTCGAGACAGGGTTTCTCTGTGTAGCCCTGGCTGTCCTGGAACTCACTTTGTAGACCAGGCTGGCCTCAAACTCAGAAATCCTCCTGCCTCTGCCTCCCAAGTGCTGGGATTAAAGGCGTGCGCCACCACCGCCCTGCTAAATTTTGTTTTTTAAAGTTAAAATACGATCACATCATGCTCCCGCTTCCCTTTCCTCTCTTAACTTTCCCTACATTCCCATCTCTCTTCCTTTCTAATTCATGGCCTCTTTTTGTTATTATTCCATGCACATGTGTATGCATGTATATGCATAAATATATAAATAAAACTAGATAAGCTCATTTCATGTTGTTTGTGTGAATGATTTCAAGGCTGACCACTCTATACTGGGTAACAATTAGGGGCTCATCCCTGGGGAGAACTAACTCTCCCAATCTCCGCATTCCTTAGCTGCCTAGGGGCTGGGTCTCACGGGCTTTCTCCCTTCTGAGTTAGCAGGTCTGCTGGTGTGGGCCTTGTTCAGGTCTTGTTTGGCATATTGTTGAGGTACCCTGGGTGAAGGTTCCCTGTCTTTTCTAGAAAACATAATCTCACAGCAGATTTCTGGGGGCTCTGATTCTTACAATCTTTCTACTCTGTCATACACATTCCCTGAGCCTTAGGTGCAGTTCTTTTGTAGAAGTTCCACCCGGGCTGGGTACCCTGTGAACACTTGTTCTTTGCGTTTTAACCAGCTGTGGTTTTCTATAATAGTCTTTGTTACAAAAACACCTTTTTTTTTTAAATGAAGCATGAGAAGAACACTTATCTCTCTGCCACCTGAATTTATCCTGAATATTTTGTTCCAGAAATAGAGTCCTATTAATACAAGGATTCCAGCATATCCATCTTCCTATGCTAGCCTTTGGTGAATTCTCCCATTTGTAATCCCTTTATCTTGGATGTTTATTTTGCAACTGGTGATCCCTGTCCTCTACGCCAGAACCACCTATTTAGACCAGAAGTGGATTTCTAAACCAAAAGCAGGCAACGCTTGCTGTTAGCTTGTCCTTGTCTGGAGCAATGGACTCAGCCAGCCCGCTTGCTTGTTTTGTCTGGATAAATATGAACCAAGGAGAGGACATTTCCACACTCATAGTCTGGGGTGATGGTGATGGTGATGTCCATTGTGGCTAAGTGCAAGATTGTTAAGCAGACGAGGCAGGTTCGGAGATGGAGGAGAACGGGTCACATATACAGAGAAAGATGTAACAAGAGAAAGAAAGAGAAGACATAGAGAAGACAAAGAAAGCAGGATAGAAAGAGACATGGAAAGACACACTGACAAACTGGATGTGGTGGTGCCCTCCTGTAATCCCAGTGTATTGCAGGCAGAGGCAGGATGGAGGGGAGCTGGAGGCAAGCTTACGCTACATAGGAAGACTGTCAAACAAACAAACAAACAAAAAGGGGTGGGGGTAGAAAGGTTAGCAACCTGGAACTAAGTAGATAAAGATTGGTCCCTAATGGCTTTTCGATACCTGCAGGTCCTTCTGCTCATACTGGTTCCATTTTTCCAATTCACCTCAGATTAAATAAATATCGTCCTTTGAAAAGTCTGGATGCCACTCCATTGCTTGGTAGAAAAGCCACTTTAAAATAGTTTCTAACATCCATTCTCAGATTCCAGGGACTTTGTCCACTCAAAATAGTAACTGGCAGAGAAATAAAGGAAACATCAATTTGCAAAGAACACTACGATTTCTCAGAACCCTGCTGCATTTGGGTTAGCTGCTCAATTCATATTCTTTCCTTCAGAAAGCTTTTGCAGAAACCAGCTGCTTATGTCAAGACTGCTTGGGAAGCCTGGGCCAGAGTCATCAAGCGCATGCTTAAAGCTATTCTCAACCAACTGCCAGAGTCCACCACAGCCCTCATACCCATTGTGGGAGTGGGCTGCAAGGTCCTGAGGCAGGGGCACGTCATACCAATGTACCTTTCCCCTAAATAGCTTTTTTTTTTACTAGTTTCTGTGTTAATCTTGCCCGTCTGTTAATATTTTCCTTGGAGAATTTACAATAGCTTTGTTACCGATGCATACAGCAGTATTTTCTATTTACCAGCTCAGCCCTAAGCCCTCCGTATTCACCATCTCATCAAACCCTCTCACGGCCTTATTAAGTAGGTGATGCTCCACTATACAGATCTTAATATTTTAATAGCCATGCTAAAAACTTGATCAGGTTAGTTTGCCATCCCTAGTCAGGAAATAGCGAGTCAGACAAGAAGCAGAAATTGTATTAGGGATCTGAGTTGTTACCCTGGCCATATTAGTTTTGAAGCTAGCCTGACTCTCTTGATTTAAGGAGAGATACATGGTCAGATGTCTTCTTAGCAGCATGTCTTCATGTGGCTCATGACAACCTTCAGCATTTTAAACCAAGAACACTGACCATTTATTGAGGTTGAGGCTGGAGGTTGATTTTACCTACCCTATCAGGTAGGCATCCTTAGCTCCCTCTTAAACAATGAGAACACAGATTCAAGGAAGAGAAAATGCAGAAATAAATAGTATATAGACCCTCTTGGTATATCTCCTGCTTTCCTCATACTTTCCTACCTATCAATCAAATTTCTGATCTAAGTTGATCTTCTAACTTCAGCCCGATAGTTTTCCTTTGATTGCATCTTATGTGGAAGGCCTAAGTGTAAATGGTGTGTCATAAAGTTTGTTTGCCAATACCACCCTCCCTGCCCACCGCCCTGTTTCAAAGCTCCTGGGACACTAGACAAGTTATTGTTAACATAAGGAACAAAAAGCAGTTACAATTCTTAGTCTAGAGTATTTTATAGGGGCTTCTGCTGTCGATACTAGAAAATGTTAGGGTGTCTCTCTATTCTTTCTACAATCCAAAAACAGGATGATCACCTGTTTACAGATTGGGGGTGACCGAGTGTATGGCTCATGCCTGTAATTCCAGCATTCCAGAGGCAGGGGCAGGATGATCTGAAGTTCAGGGTCATCCTCTGCCTCATAGCAAGTTTGAGGCAAGCCTTGGCTAGAGGAGACCCTGTCTCAAAAAAAGCAACAACAACAAAAATTACACATATGACCACATTACCATATATGATCCAGAAATTCTACCCCTAAGTATACATCCCAAAGAATGGAAACAGGTTCTTTAGACAAATGCATGTCTAGGGGTGTTCAGAGAACCAGTTCGCTTTAGCCAAAAGGTGGAAATAATCTAGGCATCCACTAACTGATGTAAGAACAGAAAAGCAAATTGTAGAGTACACATATAATGGTATCCTATGTAGCCACAAAAAGCAGTGAAGTAAGATGCATGCTACAATTTGGATGGACCTTGTCTGGATTCTTTGACCTAGCCAGAGTGACCAGGCTCAGCGAAGTTGGCCTGTGATCTCAGCTACTAGCTAGGTAGGCTGAGGCAGGAGGTTTGTAGGTTTGTAGGTTTGCAGGTTCTAAGGCTGCAGGGACCCCAGAGTGCGTTCAAGGCCAACCTACGCAGCTTAGTAAGTACCACCCCCAACTCCACACACACCCGCACCGTCCTCCTCTCCCCTCCCCACCCCACCCCCCCGCCACGTGCTCCAAAAAGATATATGACTCCATTTATGTGAAATATACAAAAAGGTAAATCTATAGAAACAGAAAAAAGATTAATGGTTTTCAGGCAAAGGTGCGGGGGTTTCCTTCGGATGGAACCTTTAAGAATAAGGGAGGTGAAGTGGTTATTGCTGGTTATTCTAAGTGTAATAAGTGCCACTGGGTTGTTTATTTTTAAATTATCATCTTTATGCCTTGTTGAGTTTCATCTCGCTTAAAAAGAAAAAGTTTGAGAACCTTCTCTTTGCCCTTCTCTGGACTTGGAATCTTCTTAACCGATCTATAGCAAAAGAAACACTCAGTCTCCATCCTTGGGGGAGGGGTCAAGGCCTTGTCGGAAGAAGGACCCCTGCCCCCAGTTCCTTAAGCAGCCGAGCATTCGTCGCAGCGCGCCTTGGGTCCCACTGGGTAGGCACACAGGGTCTGAGTCGTGTCCTGAGGTCGGTGCACGTAGCCGGGGTCCTTGGGGGAGGGGGAGCGCATACACCCTCTCCGGAAACACATCCCGCCGATTAGAACCACAAAAGTTGGCGCTGAACTCGGAGTAGGAGGGGGGTGCCGTTCCCAGCCTCGTGGAGTCCCCGAAGAAGAGGGCCCACGTCAGTCAGGAGGCTCGCGCTAACTCGTGCGGGTGACTTCCACTCCCCGGTGTGGGAAAATGCATTCTTTTGTTGTTGGCGGAGACGGGTCCCTTCCGCAGCCCCCGGATCAAGGTGGGCAGCGCGGCCGGACCGCGGCTCGGGGAAGTGGGGACTGCACGGGGCCGCGCTCCCGCCCTCCGCGGCGCCCACCGAGCGGCAGGCGGCAGCGGCCCGCGAGGGGGCGGCGGCGCGGGGCTTTGTGGCCGCGGCGCGCGCGGCGGGGCCTGGCCGGCCGGGGGCGCGCGGCCGCCCGGCGCCTGGAGCCCGCGGCCCTGCCGGCCGCCCAGCCCGCCAGAGCAGCCCAGGCCGCCGCGCCCGCGCCTCCGCGCCCCTCCCCGGGACTCGCGGCCGCCGCGCCGCCGCTGCAGGTAGGAGGCTGAGGCCGGGAGGGCCGCGGCCGGCGGGGGAAGCGGGCGGAGCGGGAGCGCGGGGGTCTGGCGGGTTCCCGGGCCGAGACGCCGCGCCCTCCTCCCCGCAGGCCGCCGGCCGCCTGCGCGCGCCGCGGTGCCCCGGGAGCCCGGCCGGCCTGCCGCTTACAAAGCGCTGGCGCGCGGGCCTCGCCGACGCGCTGGAGCTCCCGGGACGGGAGCTTGGAGCCCGGGGCCCCGGAGGCTCTTAGGGGGGAAACCCAGCAGAGCCCTTGGAGCCGCGGTCCTCACATCCCCTCTGTGTGGGAACTGCGCTCGCTGCTTCTCAGTACTTGTCTCCATTGAGACCCCCTGTCTCCTCCAGCCCGGTCCAGAGGTATAAAGGGCTGGGTCCCTCATAGGAGGAAATAGTGCATCACATCCTTGCCCGACTGACCTTGGGGAAGCTCCTTTACTCCGAGGCTGCTGGGTTGATGTTTCTATAATGGGGGAGTCGGGTGTGATGTAATACCCACCCCCAAGTACTATTGTGAGAGATAATGTGTGTCTGCTGATAGCTAAAATTAAGCACTTCATGTCCCAGGCCTTAGGTCCTAAACAGTTGACTTGAATTATTAAACCATTGCACTGGCATTGATAGCTCTGGCAATCTGTAAATTGCAGGAATGGTTTTTATATTGGAGTAAGAAACAAGAATTTAGTCTCCTGTTCTGATTACTGAGATTGGATGTTTTATTGCTATGATAACATTTAACAGTAGAAAATGTTTTGTGGTACTTAGGAGAATGGCTCTAGGGTAAAGATACATATTTTCACACATTTGAAACTGGAGCTGGAATAATAGGGCCTGAGTTGTGTGGGGATTTTAGCATGTCCGAAGAGATCATGCGTGTGTAGTTTACTCAGGAAATTGTTGAAAGTTAATAAGATAGTTCCCGAGTTTAGAATTGAGGACAGCTATGAGAGTTTGAGACCAGAGAGGTAGAAAAGGGATGGAGAAAAAGTATTTCAAAACCTAGAGAAAGACGGGGTCAGCCGCTTATTCTCCCCACAGCTGCATCTGGAGATAGGTCCATTCTGAGGAGGTAGCTGGAGAGGTCCCGAAGAGAGATCAGAAGTTGTCTCTTTATTCCTGCAGCTGGGCGAAAACGTTCAGATGCCATGCACACTCAGTCGTTAGGCCCGGCAAAGCATCACTCGTCTTAGGATGCAGTGGTTCCTGGTAGTATGTTTTAGGAGATGAAGATAGCTAAAACAACCCCCAAGGTTGATAAGATGCTTAACATACCAGGGGCCTAGCTGATGTGATGTGAAGTGAAGAAGGAAACCCCTTCCTCACTTAAGTGTCACAGTGGGCTTGAAGAAGTTTTGAGGTCCAGTTTGGGATGGGGAGAACTGAAAGGCTTCGTATCTTGTGCGAAAAAGTGAGGAAGGCAGGAAATATCCAGGGGCTGAAGCGGAGTAGGGGGAAGGGCAGTAAGGAACTGGGCGCTTCAGTCCATGGCCTGCTGGAAACATGGCAGGCCTCTTCTCAGAGAGGCACCCTGCCTTCTCCCAATTTCTTACCCAGTGTCACCTTTCCCAAGAGTGAACCCGACAGACTTATTGGGTAAAGGAGCTTTGTTTTAAACTAGGACTCAGAAGAGGTTTTTGGGGTGCACAGAGATGGTAAGGGTAATAAATAATGCACATTGGAAAGAGCAAGTGCTCTGGGGGAGATGGACAGCTGGGGCCTCATCTCTTTCCTGGCTGTCACTCACCTTTGTGATTATGGTATGTAAATGTGAGAAGGAATATGACTTTTTTTTTTACTCAAGTAGTTGGCAGGGAACTCAAACAGCACTTTACTGTATTTCCTGGCTATAGGACATTCATTCAAAAAAAAAAGTCCCCAGAGTGCCAGTCCTTTGCTGAGTCATGCCACATGCCATGATGCAGAGATGAGTCAGAAATTATATCTTTCCTTAGGAGTTTCCCATCCCAGAGAGGGAGATGGACACAAAGGGCAAATTACAGAACGTGTGGGAAGTGCTACTGGTTGCCGTTTGTGATGGACAGCGTGCTTGCAGAAGAGTGGGTCACCTCCTCTCCTAGAGCCTCGGGGCTAGTGCACTTCAGTGGGATGTGCGTTTGAGCCCGATGGCAGAGATTCCGAATGTCCCGTGACCTCCAGCCTTTTATTTCATCCATGCCTCTGAGTCTCAGCCATGACATTCTTTCTCTCAAAGAAGGCACTTGCAGTGTACATGGAACTTGTAAGCTACTTGTACTGTAGAGTCCGGAGAATGTCCTACAGTAGTTGAACGAGTGAATTATTAAGTAGACAGCCAGCAGAAGTAAGAGAATAAATAGTGAGTAGCAGACAGAGAAAAGCCATAGCTGGGTAGCAAAACATCAAGTCCGGTGATCGGCATCCAGCAGAGATGGCTGGAGGTAGTGCAGTTGATAGAACAGCCACAAGACTTAGATCAAACCTAGGGCTTACCGATGGGCAGCTGAAGTCCACTGGGGACGCCCCACTGAGGTAGTCAGCTGGAATTTCCAATCACGGGTCCCGGGTGGCTTGGGATTGTCTCCTCAGGTAAAAGACCAGACATCAGCAGATAGAGAAAGAACCTAATCAAACTGGGAGTTCACAGCAGTCAGCTGGGTTCCCAGCTGGCAGAATCCGGAGGGGCCAGAGGGTCCTCCCCACCCACTTCTTGGAGGAGCCCTCTGTGGATGGACTTAGAGCCTCAAGTTCAGTTAAGCTGGTGGCAAACTGTTTATCTCCTAACTGGTCTCAAGGACAAAATGTGCATAATACCCACTGAGGCTTCCTGTTTTGCATATTACTAGTGAAGGAGTCAGCCTTCCCCAGGGGCAGGAGTCTTGGAGGAGACAATGGAAGGCCTCTTGAAGCCCCAGTCAGCTCTCACAAGGCTTAAGCCGCACAGGACAGTTAACCAGTACACTGTATGTCACACTGTCTAAAGTCATTTTGGAAGGAAAGCTGTTACATATAAACAAGAGTGTAAGCATTAGTTTAGGCAGGCTTAGTTTAAGTCCCCAGTGGACTTCAGCTGCGTATCTGTCAGCCCTTAGTTTAGACATGGGAGCTGAGCAGTTACACAGGAACTGGGTCTGTTAGGAAAAAAACGGGTACTGAATGGACCTTGGGCAAAGATCACGGGCAGAGAAAATCCAAAATAAGTCAGGCCATGAGAAGGTAGCATGAAGGTGAGTTTGCTTTGACTGGATTGAAACACATAGTAGGTGGGGCAGATGGAGGAGGTGCCCATATTCAGACAGGATATAGAAAAGCTGAGTGATACCTGAGGAGTTTGGACTTGTTTTATTATGGAGGAAGTGAAAGAGATGTCACAGGGTACACGCTGGATGTGCCATGAGCACTGTATTTTAGGACTGTCTCTTGCAGTTGTATAGAGAAGGACACGGTGCATTTGGGAGACCAGTTGGAGGTTAAGGTCTTTCAGAAGATACGAGCAGTGAGAACAGGGGAGACGGAAATAGACATTGAGGTAAATTGTAGAATGGGATTTTGTCAACGAGTTGCACACCTTGGAGAACATACTGCAGATCTTGGCTTGGGAAGACCCCTGGCTATGGCTGAAGTCATCATGAGACTTGTAGACAGTGGGGGAATAATTAGTATGGCTTTAGCTCTCTGGAGAATTGGTAATTTCTGAGGTACCCATATGGGGCAATCATAGAGGAGGTTGGTAGGGAAATGTCAATATGTCTGAACAAACACTGAGCATCTCCTGTGTGTGAAAGATGCGAATACAGTGTAGTTTCCCCCTGACAGGGCAGATGGATTGTAGTGCGGAAAAATTGTAAGAGGCGATGTGGTAAGAACTGAGTACTTGATAGCCTTGGACTAGAGCAGATCTGAGAGTCAGTCTTCTGATGTGGGAGTGAAGGAGAGTGTCCTGGCTAAGACAAGGAGCAGGATGGTGTGGAACACCCCCAGAAGGGCACCTTCTGCATGTCAGAAGCACTTCCCGAAGGGGAGGCTTTAATAATGAATCTAAAGGCATTTCAGGGACTCCTGGGCCGGGGCTGCTTTAGGATGGAGTTGTGGAGATGAAGGAAGGGACTAGAACTTTTGAGGTCACTCATCTAGGTTAAAGTGGGGTTTGTCTAAGTGGGAGGACAGAGAGGAGCGTGAGGAGAGGGGGCTTGCCTTAAACACAAGGCTCATCCTCTCGCAGTCAGACACAGATGGCAAAAATAACCACCAAGTTCTATGGCTGCCTGGAGAGAGTGGGGGCAACACAGCAGATGAGGCAAGGTTGGTGCTGGTGCCAAGCCCTCCAAAAAGAGAGGAGGAGGAGAGGAGGAAAGGGCGGTGGGTGGCTGTCCTGAGCAGACAGGTTTGAGCCTGTGAGTATAACATGACAGACACAGTCATCATGGGTCTCTGAAAAGCTGCCATTTCTACTTCCTTTAGGGCTTTCCTGGTATTCTCAGGAAACCAGAAAACTATAATTTCCTGATTAATCCCTTGTCAAAAAGATATTTTGGACAGTAGAACATGTAGTTGTAATTAGTAAACAAAACAACAAAACAAATTGCAAGCAGGTGTATGGTAACATGAATAGCAAATATGTATCACATACCCGCTGCATGGGAGCAGTATGCTGGCCTTAGCTACTTTACCTGGACTTGTTAAATTTATAAAGTCAAACCCGTATACAGCCTTAAAGCAAGAAGGACTAATTGAAGGCACCAGGATCATTTCATTGTGCTGCACAGTATTTTATTTTACTGGTCCAAAACCTTACTAGTTTAATGAACAATCAGAAAATGCTGTCCGAGTGTCTTTGGCAGCGGGCTGTGGAAATTAATTTACAGAGGAATGACTGCTAATCTGGACCACCCACCCTGGATGGGACTTAGAAAACACCTGCTTTAGCTGTAATTTAGAGATGAGGAACTGACAGGGAGGAAAGAGGACTTGTTCCATGTCACAAAATAAGTGTTAGTGTGCCCTTACGTTTTCAGATGACACATCAGTCAGCTTTCTGTCACTGTGCCTAAAGTCTGGGCTAATTGGTTTATAAAAAGCGAAGGCTTGGGTTGGGGGCATAGCCGAGTAGTGGACGCTTCCCCAGCATACAGGAAGCCCCAGGCGTAGTCCCTAGTACTGCCGATGGGAACTGGTAAAGGTTATTTGGACTCATAGTTTTTGTTTGTTTGAGACAGGTAGTTTTGGCTTGCCTGAAAGTCACTAGCTTTGAACTCATAAAGATTCACCTGCCTCTGTTTCTTGAGTGCTGGGCCTGTGACAAGGCAGTGTGGCATGATGGGAGTATGTGGCAGGGAAAATTGCTTAGCCTAGGCCAGGGAGCAAAGAGAAGATGAGGAAGGGGCTGGAGTTCTACTCCCTCCTCAGGGGCACTCTGTGTCCTGAAGCCACCTCGCTAGATCCACCTCTGAATGGTTCCAGTTCTTCCTGAGAATGTCACTGGGCACCAGGCCTCAACACAAGGGGCTCTGGAGAACACTTACGATCTAAATCACAGCAGATGGGATGTCGAGGGAAGGCTCGAGAATACCTCAGAGTAAAGGGCACCTTAATGGGAAGCTGTGGAGGACGAGCTGGGAAATAAACCACGACCTTTCAGCAGTAGCCCCCACCCCCGTTATCAGGTCCCCAAGAAGCCCTTACTTGTGCCAAGCCTTAGATTTCTCATTTGTGAAGAGAGAAAGGTTGGATGGGATCTTTTTCATTTTAAAGTTTTTAATATGCCAGGATTTAGGTTCTTTCACAGAATGATTATTTTCAAGGTGATGAATTAGGAGATAGAATGGTAAGGGAGAATAGGAACTCAACTTTACTCTTTAAGGACAGACTAACCTGTTGGCAGGCTTCCGTGGGAGGTTGTACGGCTCCAGAAAGGCCACACCAGGTCAAACAGTGAGGTTTATTGAGAGAGAGAGAAGGGCGTGTTGGCTGTGAAAAGAGAAGGGGGGAAGAGAGAGAGAGCAGAGGGGTCTTCCTTTTCTGTATGGATGGTGACATAGCCACCAGTAAAGGTGGGAGGGGAGCATGCCGGTTCCCTCAGCCCACCCTCTACCTCCATGTGTAATGTGTTAGTCCTTTATGTCTCCCAAGTTGTGATCCTGGTTTGTTCTGATGCTCATTTCTTTCTAGTGAGCACTGAGGTTCTTGTTCTAGGAACAGCTCTGTCCTGGGGTATCTCTGCCCCTGTTTCCCATGCTGCCTCTCTATGTGCCACAAATCCCTGTGCTGTCTTACATATTTGTGGACCTGCACTCTCTCCACCTTAGGGAGCACCATTCCCTTTGACGCCAGCTCAGGGCTGCTGCTCGTTCAGGCCACATGCATCTCAGTGCCTCTGCATTCTCTTCCTCCCTTCCCCTGGGTGTGCGCAGACACATCCTGGCCACAGTGTCCTGTAACACAGTCCTTTGTGTACATATATATATATATTTTTTTTTCCCCTAAGAACATTGTCCTTCTTGGGGTGCAGATCCTTTCTGATTCCCCCTCCTCACTTAAAAAAATGTCTGCATGACCTCCTTTGGCTCCCTCTGTTCACGTCCTGTCAGGTGGCCTCTTGTTCACAAGAGGGCAGGCCCACTCTTCCCTCCCCTGAGCAGCCCAAGCACATGGTCCTTTGTTACTGTGTCCGCTCCCGAATGCCATTCCTTTCAGGCGTCAGCTTGAGTCAGTGTTCTTCCCAGGATGTAGGGTTCACTTACTTATCTTTGTGTCTCCCATATATTTTAGAGCAGTGCTCAGCCTTCTGTAGGAATGCATTCTATATTGGTTAAATTTTGTGTCTGTGAAATAAGAAGCTGGTAAATACATATTTGAGTGTATATAGATCGTGCTACTTTGGAAGCAGTTTGAAAGGGGGGCAAACAGAGACAGTGGCACAGTGCACTGAAGCTCTGGTCCTGAGCTGGTCACTCACACCGTGCTGAGCTGGCCACTCACACCGTGCTGAGCTGGCCACTCACGCCGTGCTGAGCTGGCCACTCACGCTGTGCTGACCTGGCCACTCACGCCGTGCTGAGCTGGCTGACCTGACCACTCACACCGTGCTGACCTGGCCACTCACGCCGTGCTGACCTGGCCACTCACGCCGTGCTGAGCTGGCCACTCACGCCGTGCTGACATTGTCACTCTGTGCTGACCTGGTCACTCACGCCGAGGGGCTTTGTACAGGCTCAGGGGTTGCTTGCCCAGAGGTGCAGTTTAAATGTTGGTCAGGATCTGAACCCAGGTTTTCTGTGTGTCTTATCTTGCTTCATTTAATTTCACCATGGGAGCCTGGCTTATTACTGACCTGTCTGAGGTCTCCACCCCATCTTTTCAGTTACAAGGATTAACTTTAAAGAATGATTTTCCCCCTACAAGCTGTAATAGAAACAAAATCTTTGCCATTTCTCTAGACCTTGCTCGAGCCCTAAGACTTAGTTTCATCCTTGGTGCGCTTTAAAATCTCACTCTCTCACATCGGTCTTGTTTGGTTGCTGTTGCAAAATATCACAGATAAGATGTCCTGGACACAGAAGTTTTCTTCCTTGTAGTTTAGTGGCTGAGAAGACCAAGATCAAGGTTCTGGCGAGAGAGGTTTCATCCAGAGGCTGTCTCAGTGTGCTCACCTCCCCCTTTGTCACAGGCGGAGGGAGAGTGTACCTCTGTGCTCTGCCTATAGGGTACTACCAGTTGGACCACAGGCTGACACTTAGGGTCTCATTTAATCTTAATTACTTTTTTAAATATCCATTCCCAAATTCAGCCCGCTGGAGATTAGGGATTTGGCAATGGAAGTTGATAACATACAATCGTCCAGTTCACAAACAGCCGCTTTTCTTTTTTAAGGTGAATATTAAATGAACTAGTTCCTGGTCATCAACTTCTGGTGGTTTAATCAGTGTTAGCGGTTTGGGAATTGTGCTAATCACTTTGTTCTTTTACGATATTAGAGTCGTTGTGCTCTTTTACGTAGGCCTGTCTTCAGATCTTTGCCAAGCCCCAGGGGAACTTTCATGGCATTTGAATTTTGCTGTTTTATTGACTATTTTTTACTTTAGTGCAGCTTTTAGTGAACTTTAACACAGCTTTGTCTTATAGGATACTCTGCGTGCGGCTGGTAGTCTTATACCTATATAAAATGTACATATGCATTTGCTGTCGACGGGAGCCCAGCTGTGTGGGTCAGTGGGCTGCCTTGTGATTACAGCCGCGATAAGAACAGGTGATATACTGACAGAGCGGCAGCCGTGCGGAGGGATTGCTACTGAGTCGAGCAGAGGCCAGGGAAGGCCGCCCAACTCTAGCAACAGCTCATGCAGCAGGGAAGGGTGGCTGTGTTGCCATCTGTAATCTATTGTGGACATGGTGGAATAGTTCTAAGCTAGATGATGCTTTTTGGACTTAGTATTTATGGCAATGAGCTTTACTAGGGAGCTTTCTTACTTGAGAAGTTGTTTGATGAGAACTGTCAGTCAGGTGCGCCTGTGGGATGCCAGCCTGCCCCTGGGGTGAGGATCACTTAGAGCTCTACATTATCTCCATAGTTACTTCCAGATAGTTTCTTATCAGATCAGTGGAGAAATTATTTCAGAGTTAGACTGAGGGTGGGTGGTTTGGTGGGGGAAGGTGTGGGCCCTCAGATTAAGAGAGAGGGAGGAGCTGATGGAAGTAAGGGGAGTGTGTGTGTGTGTGTGTGTGTGTGTGTGTGTGTGTGTGTGAGAAGAGGGCAGAACTGGCAAATGGAGATGGTCAGAGCAGACCCAGCTCCTCCTCTGCCCCCCGCCCAAGCTGTCCTATCAGTGCCCTTTGCCGGGAGACCGCTGGATTGCCAAGTAATATCATTTACCAGGGACCAGAAACCATCGCTAGATCTGAAATGAGAGAACTACCCAGAGCAGAGGAGCATGGGCCTTGAAGGCATGGCCTGGCCTCCACTCCTGGTTCTGCCACTTGCTATAGTTGTGATCATGGCAGCTTCCTGGGCCTCAGTGTCCTTATCTTGGAAATACAAGTAATAACTAGTTTGTAGAGTTAAGCAGTCTACTTCTCAAGACTGTTGGGAATCCACAAGGGAAATGCTGGGGTACAAAAGCTTGGGGCTTACACCAGAATCCCTTTTAGCTTGCTGTAGAACACAACCACATGGCTCAGAGAGGCCTGGTGTTCTACGAAATTAAGCAAAGTAAATTAGCAACTCTGGTTGTACTTTGCTAGTGATTAAATAACAGTTTAGTTAATAGGCTGTTAATGGTCCCCAGGTGTTGGTAATTCTGGGTATTTGCTTTTGAGAGCAGTTGTATAATTTCTTCTGGTACTTAGATGTTTCTTTAACAGAAAAACTGAAGTGTAACGGATGATGCTCTCAAGAGCGATTTAGGGGAAGATGAAATGGTGTGCTGCACCTAAGCCATTTGGTCTGAGTGCAGTCTAACCTACAGTAGACATCCTGGAAAACTCAGATGCTCTTACTGGGGCTCAACTGACCACCTTTAAGGCAGAACTCTTTGCAAAGTCTGACACCCCTACCCCATCCCTTTCCATCACCTCCTGATGGCAGCCAGTGGTCCTGTACACATTTGAGACTTTTCAAATCACTTGGCAATTAACTTCAGTTCTACCAAGTGTCACAGAGACCGAACCCCAGAGTGCAGCTTGTTTGTGTGAGAGCCGAGATCATAGAACCTTAATCAACAAAGGGACGTTTTCTTGCCTCCATAGCAGGCATGGAATTAGACTGTTAGCGCTAAGAGCAGAGGAAATGGACAAACAGAATCTGGCATGCTGTAAATGGGATGTAAGTCAGCACCACAGTTTAAAAAGACATTTTGAATGCTTTCATCTTTTGAGGCGGCAATTCATTTTCTAGTTTTCTTTTATGAAATAGTTAAAGCAAGAAAAATATTTATTTAGAAAGTATACATATACACATATATGCTATGTGTAAAATAACTTTACACCTAACATTAAAAAGGGGGGGGGGCAAAATATTTTTCATTTGTGAGTTAGAAACCTGAGTCCTTAGAGGAACAATTTTTTTTTTAATTTCTTTGTCTTATGTATATAAGTACACTGTAGTTCGTCTTCAGGCTGTGTGTTATCTTCAGATGTAGCTGTCTTCAGACGCACCAGAAGAAGGCATTGCATCTCATTACAGATGGTTGTGAGCCACCATGTGGTTGCTGGGAATTGAACTCCGGGCCTCTGGAAAAGCAGCCAGTGCTCTTAACCGCTGAGCCATCGCTCCAGCCCCAGAGAAACAGTTCTTAAAAGACATGTGTCTTGAGGCAGCGGTCTTGGTGTCAGGGAGGCAGAATCAGCTCTAGGAGCTGGCAGGTTTTTGTTTTGTTTTTTTCAGACTATCCATTGTACTCACTGACTCTATAATAAAAACTCTAAAGTACACACACACACACACATACACACATATCACCAGAAAGATGGACAGACTTGTTTTAAAATAGAGATGACACGGAAGAGGACAGCTGAACAGGACCTGTGCTGGCAAATTTTAGTGTGGGGAGCATTGGATTATAGTCAGTAGACACTGATGAAGGTGAAGAATTAATTTTGATCCATGGAGAGGAAGAAGCCCTGATTGGGTACTACGGGGCCACTACAGCAATATAATCAAAGCGCATGCTTGAGAATTGAAGAGAGCTTGGGATACAGCCTCAAAGGAAAATGGCCCCTTTCTTACACTTGCTTAAGGTTTTAGGTTGACCTGCCTTTGACACATACTTAGTTGTCTTTGTAACCCTGGTGCTCCGTGTGCCCCGTGTGACAGTGAAGATGGAGGCCTGGCCAGGCCTAACGGAGGTGGCCCTAACCTCCCTAGAAGTAGTCATTGTAAGTCTGACTTGGGATCAGCTGTCGAGCATTGTGCAGCCCCTGATCAGATTCTGTTGCCCTCATTTAAAGCCCCAGTTTCAAGGCTTCTGATCTGGTCCGGTCTGGTCCAGCATCAGTCTGATACAACTGCAGGAAACCTTGCAGGTTATTTCGTTAGTTTTTAATAGGATTTTTATAGGATAGTTTTTAAGATTAAAAAAAAGAAGTGTGTGTGTCTATGTGTGTTTGTTTGTGTGTGTATACCACATGGTGTGTGGGTGCCTGTAGAAGCCTGAAGAGGCCATTAGATCACCTAAAGCTTGACTTATGAACGGTTGTGAGCTGCTCAACAACTCAGTTCTGCTAGGGGTGCTCAGACCTGAACTCTGGAAGAGCATTACTCATTGTTAAGTGCATGGCCATCTCTCCAGCACCCATGTGATTTTTTTTTTTTTAAGAAAAGTCATAGGCTAAATGAGATCCTGTATCAAAACAGAAAAAAAGAAAAGTCAGTCTTTTCCCCATGCGCGCACACACACACACACACACACACACACACACACCTTTTTTTCCCCCTTGTGGAAAATTTCAAATACACAAAATGATTGAGAAAACGACGTAAGGAACTTGCTGTCTCTCTCACTCTTGGTGTTCAGGTGACCTCACTTTTCAATAGCAGGACTCCTTTCAAGGTGGTTCCGTTTCTTTTGATAAGAAGTGGGCAGGTCTCAGTGGGCTAAATAATCAATATCTTGATGTTTGCCCTTTACTCTGAAAGATCAGGGGCTTAGGGAACATAGGAAGTCCAGGGCTGTGTTGGTCCTCTCCAGCGGAGGGAGGGGATATAACTGCTGGTGTTCCTGTAGCTGCTACGGCTCCTGTTCGCCACCGCCGCTTACGTGAGGGATTTATCTTACAGAAAACGTCTTGCGTGGAAGACGTGGAGGATTCATGCACATCAGAGCAGTATTTGTCCTGAGGGTGAAAGGGGCTTACTCAGTTCTACAGAGGGTGGCAGGGTGACCCAGTGAGCCCTGGTGAAATAACTTGAAATTGCCCAAGGTCCAAGGAAGAGTCGTAGAGCGACACCAAGAACACTAGACTTCTGGGGCAGAAAGACCCCAGACTTGCCTGCAGAGCCATGGTCTTTACGTCCTGGGCGATCCACTTCAGCTTCTGGCCGTTGGTTCTCTCATGTGTGAGAGAGAAGCAGTGTGCGTTGCCTCTAAGTACACAGACTCAATTCTGAAACTATAGAAGTTGCTTATGTAACACGGTGCACACTTAAAAGTGTCCCCCAAACCTGACAGGTCACAGGCTTCACCTCTCGTGTTTTATTTCTCTTCTTTTTTGAGACATCATCTCACACTGTAGCCTACACTGGTCTAGAACTCACTATGGGCTCCAACTCACAGAAGTCCGCTTGCCTCAGCCTCCCGAGTAGAGGTGGGCTACAGAGGTAAGCTACATGGCTGGCTTCCTCCTCACATTTTGAAGAAGGGCCTGAGGCTTTCCTAGGTAATCACTTAAGTCGAGGATACTAAACTGAAAATAACAGGCGCTGGGGCTGAAGATAGGGCTCAGTGGTTAAGAACACTTGTTCTTGCAAAGGACTTGGGTTTGATTCCCAGCACCCACATGGTGGCTCACAACTGTCTGTAATTCCAGTCCCAGGAAATCCAACACCCTCTTCTGACATCTTTAGGCACCAGGCATGCGAGCGGTACATAGATATACATGTGAGCAAGGCATATACATAAATAAATCTAAAAAAAAAATTACAATTAAAAATAGCTATCCAGGAGCAATTTCCTTACGATTTTGAAATCTTGGAAGTGCTTTTACATAACTTAGTTTGATTAGACAGTGGTCTCTTTTATCTTCATCTGTGCCAAAATTAATTAATTAATTAATTAATTAAGCAAGCTGTTTATTTCTAAAGCTGCCTGACATTTGGGGGGACTAAGCAGCTTCCTTACATCAAGCAGAGATAAATTAGGATTGAGAGTAATATTGTGCCACAAAGACTCCTGGGAAATTGACTCGGAGAATGTGAAATCCCATGCTTGATAAAGTTGTGGATATTTTCCTGTGACTCAACACTAATGAAAAAGAAGTTACTTGCTGCCTTTTAAAGAAAGGAGCCAAGGTAGGGATTAAGCCTCGGTGACTTGTGACATTTTTGTAGTACTAGAGTTGGTAATTCTTGCTTTCAACTTCCTTTTGCAGGCTAGCCAACGACCGGGAGAAATAGAGTGGAAAATGCAAAACAACGAAATTATTAAACCTGCCAAGTACTTCTCGGAGCTGGAGAAGAGCATCTTGCTTGCCTTAGTAGAGAAGTACAAGTATGTGCTGGAATGCAAGAAGAGCGACGCGCGGACTATTGCCCTCAAGCAGCGGACCTGGCAGGCCTTGGCCCACGAGTACAACTCGCAGCCCAGCGTGTCGCTGCGGGACTTCAAACAGCTGAAGAAGTGTTGGGAGAACATCAAGGCTCGGACCAAAAAAATTATGGCCCACGAGAGGAGGGAGAAAGTGAAGCGCAGCGGGAGCCCACTGCTGAGCAGCCACGTCCTGGACAAGGAGAAGATCAGCAGCATGCTGCCGGAGCAGCTGTACTTCCTTCAGAGCCCGCCCGAGGAGGAGCCCGAGTACCACCAGGATGCAGCCGCCCAAGGTACCTCTCCGCGCATGTGCGCGCGCGCACGCACGCACGCACGCACGCACGCAGCGGGCTGCCTGGCTGGCTGGAGCGGCTTGGCATTGGGGTTGTAAAATGATTCATAGCGAGGAAACTTGTCAGAAATGTTGATATCAGACTGGGCTGTTACACAGGGCACCCAGAACAGAAGCCTGTGGTTCCAGTTTTGTGCATGCGCTATAAAGAACTGCATATGTATCAGGCTCATTAATGACGCACTCTGGTTGCTTAGCTCAAACTATCTCCACTTTATTAAAGGAAATTCGATGGAGGTTTATAGTCATTGACTCGGTTTTTTAGAAAGTTAATATTGAGGATCTTCTGTGACAGGTACTACATTAAGTCTCTCAAAAAGGCCATGTTAAATGAGTAAACTATGTCCAATTAAAAAGCGGAATTACAGATTAGTGGCTAGAGAGAAGGCTCTGTGGTTCCAAGCACTTGCTACTATTACAGAGGACCAGAGTTCTGTTCTTTGCACCCACATTGCCCCTGGGGAGCAATCCCCTTTCTGGTGTGTGGAGGCACCCACGTGCTCATATGCATAGCCTCATCTAGGTATACACACATAAAGATAAATTAAGGAATCTTTAAAAAGCGATGCAGCACCTTAAAAGGTAGTACATCAGACGTATAGAGACTAAAGAGAGCAAACACCCTTTAGCGTTCACTCAGATTTATGCCGATATTTTTAACAACTGTAATATTGTGTTCCAAAGTTTTTATTTGTGGCATTTTAGAGAAATCCTAGGGACAAAACTTTTAGCATACTCCTGTGGAAAAGAGCAAAACATCACATGTAGTTCTTAAGAATTAGGAAGAGACTGTTTATAATAAAAGTCGTAGTGATAACTTGTAGTTTCGAAAGGTTGGCATCAAGGGGTGCCTCATGGCCCCAGGCAGGCACAGCGTGCAGATGTACAGAGATAGATTTTCAACAATTCCAGACTCTTTTTGTTTTGTTTTGTTTTTCAAGACAGGGTTTCTCTGTGTAGCCCTGGCTGTCCTGCAACTCACTATGTAGACCAGGCTGGCCTCGAACTTAGAAATCCGCCTGCCTCTGCTTCCCAAGTGCTGGGATTAAAGGTGTGCGCCACCACTGCCTGGCTAATTCCAGACTCTTTTACGACAGGAAATGGCCTCTTTTTTTTTATGATTTATTTATTTATTTAATGCATATGAGTACACTGTCGCTGTCTTCAGATGCACCAGAAGAGGGCATCAGATCCCATTATAGATGGTTGTGAGCCACCATGTGGTTGCTGGGAATTGAACTCAAGACCTCTGGGAGAGCAGTCAGTGCTCTTAACCGCTGAGCCATCTCTCCAGCCCCCAGAAGTGGCCTTTTCGTATAAAGTTTCACTGCAGTTTGCAGAGGGTACACCACGAAGCAGAGGAAGGTTGACTGCACAGAGGTGCTCTAAGCCCTTGCCGGGGAAATGTGCTTGTTAGCTTGCAGAGCACTGAAGCCAGTGTCCCAGAGGAGACAGAGCTCTCAGGGACTGGCTCTTAAGTAAAAGTCATAAGGAACTGTCTGAAACCATGAGTGCTGTGTGGAGTGAGAAAGGTAATTACCACGTGAGCCAAATCCATACTCTTGATTAACCCGTTTCCCCTATGAGCAGATCATCCCAGGAAGCTAAATTAGAATGTAAACTTGGCTTGCTAATCAGTTGATCAAGGCTAAGTCCAGGCTGGCTGAGGACTGTGGTCAGGGTTGTGGACCTTACGTATCATTTCCTGATGTTCAGGACCTGTCTGGAGTTTGATTTGTGGCTTCCCATGCCAGAGTAACTCTTGGCAGACAGTTTACATGGGCACAGCCCGCTCTCTTTCTCTCATCTGCTTCTGTGTGGCACGCGCTTCCTTTGCTGAACTTTGCAGCTCCGTCACTTTCTATCTTGTTGGCCACAGAGCATCCAGTCAGTAGCACACTGTAGGTAGGAGTGGTTCTGGGGATGGAGGGAAGTAAGTTAGCAGTGCTAGCTTTCCTTGGGTCCTGGGCTGAAGAAGATACCCATGTGACTGCTGTTTATTTAGTGAATGTGTGTCCTAGATTGTTATGTATTAATTTACAGGTGTTCTTTTTATTGTTATAAATTACATCTACTTTTAGTAGTAAAAGTGTGAGTGTGAGTGTGTGTAACATGTGATGGTCAGAGAATAACGTTCAGGAGTTTTCTATCATGTGAATCCTGGGGATTGAACTCTGGTGTCAGGTTTGGTGACAAGTAGCTTTATCAAATAATCCATCTCACCAGCCCTCATAGGGTTCATTTTGGGAACAAAACACCTTTTTCCCCCGACACTTTTAAAATCTGAGGTATACAGATTTTTACCTCATAACTTTTTCTTTCCTTTGGAAAAAATGCAATTCATTTACTCAGAAGTTTCGAGCAAGAAGGAAATAAAATGTGGATCTTCTTTTCTTCCATACTCTCTTTCTGTCTCTCTTTGTCTCTTTCTTTCCCTCCCTTCCTTCCTTCCTTCCCTCCTTCCTTCCTTCCTTCCTTTCTTCCCTTCTTTCTCTCTTTCTTTGGTCTGTCTGTCTGTCTGTCTGTCTGTTTTGAGAAAAGATTTCTCTGTGTAATCCTGGCTGTCCTGGAACTCACTCTCTGGACTGGGCAGGCCTCGAATTCACAGAGATCCACCTGAGTCTGCCTCCTGAGTGCTGGGGCTAAAGGCCTGTGCCACCACTGCCCAGCTTTCTTTTTTTTTTCTATTTCAGATTTAGTCTTATTATGTAGCCCTGGCTGGTTTGGAACTCTTTATATAGACCAGGCTGTCAGATTGAGCTCATAGAGATCTAACTAACTCTGCCTCCCAAGTACTAGGATTAAAAGTGTGCACCACTACATCTGGTCAAAATATGGATTCTTGATGCTCTTTCTTTGGTGACATTTGTTAGACTCATTTGTAAGAAATTTATTAAGATTTATTTGATTTTAACATGCAAGTGTGACTTAATGTATGTATGTATGCACTCGAGTGTGAAGAAACACACACATACACACACACACACACCCCAGAAGTGCCCATGAAGGCCAGAGACAGTGTCAGATCCCCTTGAATTGGAATTGCAGGCAGTTGTGAGCTGCCTGATTGGGCACTGGGATCCAAACCCAGGGCTTTGCAAGAGCAGCAGTGCTCTGATTGGTGAGCCTTTTCTAAGTTTATGTAACTTAGATATTTGTACATAGCTGATACTGGAGACTTTCCTTTTTGCTGGTGCTTATTAAAATACAGCCAAATCTCCCCTTTCCATGTCAGACCTGGAGAGCAGTCAGCCTTGGTGCCCAGTCAGTTTGGAAGTGTGCCCAACAAGACGATGTTAATTCAGTTGAGGTACTAGGACTCTTTGTACTTCAAAATGGCTGTGAAGTTTCACTCAGTTCACTTTTAGGAGGTCAGGGAGGAGAGGCGGCAGAGATGACCCGGTGGGTAAAGTGCTTGCTCTTCAAGCTTGGTGACCTGAGTTCAGATCCAGCACCTACATAAAAAGCCAGTGTAACTCCTGTTCTAAGCGGGTGGGGACAGCAGGATCCCTGGAGTCACCAACCTAGCTCCAGGTCAGGGAGACACCCTGTTTCAAGGACTGAGGCACTGTGATGGAGCACTTCATCTGGTCTAGGGAAGGTCTGCATATGCTCATGCCCCCAACTCTGTCTTTAAGTCCTTCTCCCTTCCTCTCTCCCAACTTGCTCTCTCCCTTTGTCCTCCCTCTCCCTCCTCCCCCTCTCCCTTCTCCCTCCCTCTCTCCCTTATTCCCTCCCACCTCCCTCCCTCTCTTCTTCTGCCCTTCCTCCCTCTCTCCCTCCTCCCCCTCTCTCTCCTTTTTCCCTCCCTCTCTCCTTCCTCCCTCCTTTTGTCCTCTCTCCCTCCCTCCCTCTCTCCCTCCTCCCTCCCACTCTCCCTCCTCCTTTCTCTCTGTCTCTCATACACAGTGATAAAATTAAACAAACAGAAGATGAAAACAAAATGCTAGGATGACCAGAGATCCTTTCTGTCACTTGGTGGGGGAAGGTAGAAGGCTTGAACACTTTGTGTTGGTTTTGTATTTTCAGAACTTCAGTTCTAATACAGCACCCCTGAGTGTCAGGAAGCTAATGAGCAGTTGAAATGTGAGTGGACACAAGTGAAATGTTCTGTGATCACACACCACATTCTGAAGCTTTAATGCTGCCAAATCATCTCAGCAATAATTTAATGTTAATTACACATTTAAATAAGGTTTTAGATATACTGGATTAAAATATATCACAAAATCAGTGTAGCTTTTGTAATGTGGGTGTAAGAATTACTCACACAGCTTCTGTTCTACTCTGATGGTCAGCACAGTGCTGCCTACACCCTGTGTTAGCAGAACCGGCTTCCCAGAGATGTGCTGGGATTTATTATACAGTGTCAAGCAGGGTGGAGTTCAGCAGGCTCCACTAGAGGCCTCCCTCTCGCTACCGGTTTGTGGGAGATGGTATCTCTGTGTCACCAACCCCTGGATGTTGATGGCTTTGTCAGAGACTGTCCTAACATGTGCAACAGTGTTTGAACACAGGGGTCTTACACTTAAGGAGCATACTTACGAACATATTTATAAGAAAACCAACATTTGTCCTGTAAGCACCAGCTTTTAGAACAGTTTCCAGTGTGCAGATGTGGTGATCGGTGATAATTTAACTATCCCTTCTGAGGAATGGGTATGGAGAAGGGTGACCAAGTAGGTAGGATGACAGGTTCAACAAATACCAACCCAGCTAGGTCATCAGGTTGGCAGCAAGCACTTTTGCCCACTGAGCCGTGTCTCTAGCCACTTAAATACATTTAAGAGAACTAGGCGTTTTTAGTAGCAGCCACATATTTGGGAGAAGTAATATTTAATTTTGTATGTATATACCATCACTATGAAGCCTTAATTAAGTCATGTGAACATTCCTTCTAGGTCCCATTATTCTTTTAGGCTGTGACCTCAGGTACAGAGGACTGAGGTGTAGTCCAGTCACAGGTCCCCTGCATCCTTGTCTGTGCCATGGTCCTCTTGTGTGTTAGTTCTGTGTGTATTTCCTTTCGATGCCCATGCCTACTCCCATCCTCCTGTATTACGCCCTGGTGGGTCTGCCATGTGGTAGCGTTCCCTAACATGCACTCCTTAAACTCATGCTCTGGCTAGCTCTCTCTTTTTGCCTTTCTCACCTAGAGTAGCGGGTTTAGGATCTGGGTCCACTGATGCGTGTAAACCCAGCCCTTTAATTTTAGTTAAGATGTAAACGCCTTCCGTATGCACCCACCCCATTGTCAGATTTTCTCAGTCACCCCTTTCCTCTGTTCTGATGAGGATAATGAGATTGTCCTGCACAGTTTTCTTCTCATCTTTTCATAGCTGTAGGAGGCTTTTCCTGTGGGTGCTAATTTTACTCAAATTACCCAAGTGATAGAACACCCTCTTGGCTGTGTGCTCAATCCCAGAAAGCCTTCCTACTCTTCTTGCATAGAACTGGCTTTTCTACTTTGGGTGGCATTGTTTTACCTGGGATAGAGATTGTAGGGTGTGTGTTTGCAGCAGGCTACCTTCCCCAGGCCAGGCTAGGGATGGCTCAGCCTATCTGAGGACTTGTTTCGGTATTGCTGCTAATCTTTGTTTGAAGGTCACTTTACTACTCTGTATGGCTTTCAGTCCTGTCTTCTGCCAGTCTTAAGGGGTGTAGCCATTTTCCTATGGAATGTGTATTTAGCACACATTTTTAAAAGGGTAGTTTAAAAGAGTCATTTCGTTCTTACAAACAGTAAGATGCTATGATTTTGTTGTTATGCAGACCTGGATCTGAATCTAGATTTTCATCTAGCCAAATGGCCTTGGATACTGTAGTCACGCTGTCCTCACAGGGTTATAAAGATTAGATGCGGATTGTAAAGTGCTCGTACCTGTTGTGGTGCCCATGAAGAGCAGCTATTGTCACTGCTACCACCGTGTCCTTCAACTGAGATAAAGGTGAACAGTTGAGAACTGGGAGAAAGCCTTACGTGGTGATGGGTAACCGTTAAAGTCTTTTGGAGTGGAATCAAAGCTGGGAGGAAGCTAAAGCGTCCCCCAAAGTCTTCGAAATCAAAGCCATTTTAAGATCTAAGCTTTTCAGATTAGAAAGGTAATGTGGTTGATGCTCACATTTGAGGGCCTCTGTCCCAGGTTACCTTCCTGCATTCCTTTGTCCTGGGCCCCGGTCCCTCAGTGGCGTCAGGTGGAAAGAGATGTGTCTCAGTGTGTCAGTTAAGTGCACATGCATGTTCAGTGCTCTGTGCTGCCCCAGACTCTGTGCTGGGCTCTCCATGAGAGTGAAGTGAGAGGCAGGTTCTATCCCCAAACCGCTGGGGACTTGAGGAGAGGAAACAACCAGAGACTTCTTTTCTCCTTTCTCTTTCTTTGTTTTTGTTTTGGTGGGGGGAGGGGTTAGATAGTTGTTCATTTTTAAAGATTTTTACTTTATGTATATAAATGTTTTGCCTGCACTTACACCTGTGCCCTATATGCATGTAATACCCACAGGGGCCAGCAGAGGGCATCAGATTTTTTTTTCCTGGAACTGAAATCAGGGTGCTGGGAATCAAACCTGGGTGCTCTTATAGCTGAGCCGTCTCTCCAGCCCAGATACTTATTTCTGAGACAGAAGTCAGCTATGGAGCCTAAGCTGACAGCAGGTGTACCTCCACCTCAGGCTTCTATGTGCAGGGGGCGGGCATGTGTGATAATCCCTGGCTTAGGCCTGGGCTCAGGCAGGCGCTGGCCCAGGAAGACAGAATTTGCAGGAAGAACACTGTCCAGGTGAGAGCCATTGGACTTGTGCGAGTGCTAGGGAGATGACACGGAAGCATTCTTTTAAATTTTTTCTCTACCAATAGTTTCTATATTTCAGATTGGTGTGTTTCTTATTTAGCCTTAATTAGAGACCACTTCTAGTCATTACCTTAACCCTCGGTGTGGAACCATCCAGACGGTAACCATTCTCCTTCCATTAACAGAGCATTCCAAATTAGGTTTCCCCCAGCAGCCATTATTAACATTCTCAGCATCCCATCTTCCAGAATAACATAATGGACATATAATGTACCCAATTTTGTTAACAAATTAATATTACTTTTCTCTAAGGAGAAGATTCACATTGAGAATGCAGAGCTTCTCAAGAAAGTCTTGGAGTCATAGGTAGAAAACTCCTGGGGGCAGGGGCATGTGGTAGGGAGGCTGCTGGAGGTGAGGTTCCACTGGGAGACTGCTTGCCTACCAGGAAAAGCAGTTCTTAGCATCACAAAAAACCAGAAGTTCTGGGGTAATGCCAGCATTGGGTAGTGGGGTGGGGAGGAGAGACCAGAGGATCAAAAGTTCAAGGTTATCCTCTCAGCTACACTGTAATTTGGAGGAAACCTGGGCTAGAGGCTCTGTGACAAACAAGCAAACAAACAAAATGACTCCATGAGTTATTGGAGTTAGTGAGTTTCTTATTGAAATTATCTAATACTAATATTATTGCCTTATAAAAACACCAGTGTACACACTGCACCCATCCAAAGGAATCCTTTTGTATCCATGTGCTCTCTTCCTTGTGGATTCAAGGTTCAGCCAGTAAGTATTACTAGCCATCCACTGGGTAGCAGGGCAAATAATTAATATCCAAGGATAAATGAAATGAGCAGGGCCTGGTGCCAAAATACAACACTGTGTGCTGAGTGTTGTTAAGGAGAACCCTTAAGAAGGAGAAGTCTGAGGTTTCCGAACAAGCCGTGTTGGCCCTGAACCAGCAGCAGTCACAGACAAGGTTGGAAATCGGAAGTGGCGTGAGCCTGAGGTCAGGCCGTGGGAATAGTGAGGCAGCCATGAACAGAAGCATGACCTTAGAGGAGTGTTGGGCTAGGACTGAAGTGCGGTGCAGTGCGGTGCGTACAGGACAGTTTGAAGAGTAAAACAAGGAAGATACAGGGTTGGGGCCAGATTATTAGGTTAAATTGAGAACACAACCGGAGATGGGGACCTCAGGGGAAAATTAAAGGGAACAGGTGGATGGAGCAAGAGCCTTGGTGCTCACTCCAGCGAGCTGCGAGAACTCCGGCTATGAAAACATTCAGGGAGAGCAATGCGTCGGGAGCTAATGGAGGAAGGAGGTTTTAAGGGTTGTCAAGTGCGGAGAGGGTAAGGGAGATAATAATAAATGTCCTTGGGAGCTGTACCCCGCCTCCTCCCCGCAGGGCTGGAGTTGACAGCCAGATGGAGGTGGTTAAAGAGGCATGGAGGGAGCTAGCCAGAGAGTGTAGACTTTATCCCCAAGGAGTGTAGGGGCTGACTCCCACGGGCAGGAAGCCCCGTGGCATCCTTGGGATAGAAAGCTTGAGGCTGACGGAGAAACTGTCAAAGGTGATCCGACGGGGCAGGTAGCACGAAGACTCCTTCACTCTTGCCCCATCCTGCGACCTCGTGCTTCTCAGAGTCAGGCATTTTTCAATTTGGAATTTTCATCACCATCTCAGGCTCCCTGACTGGTGATAATCCTGTTCTCTGAGCACATCCCAGCGTGTGGTTCTAGAAATGACAAAGTGGAACATGTCATCAAAGTCAGATGTGGTCAGAGGACCGGGACATGAGGACCAAATGCAGACACAACTTTAGATTCATCCTGCAGGGGGGAACTCTGTCGTTTGGAATTGGACTGATGTTTTTCTTCTGCCTGTAAATTCGTTTAACATGTTTCCCGCTACTGTTTTTGTTGTATTGTTTCCAGAGTCCTTTGCTGTTTCAAATCGAGAACTGTGCGAGGATGAGAAAGAGTTCGGCCATTTTCCAGTCTGTGAGGGGACCTCACAAACCGAACCTTCGTGTTCAGCCGTCAGAATAACAGCCAATAAAAACTACAGGAGCAAAACCCCTCAGGAAGGTGCTTTAAAAAAGATGCACGAGGAAGAGCACCATCAACAGATGTCCATCTTACAGTTGCAGCTGATCCAAATGAATGAGGTGCATGTGGCCAAAATCCAGCAGATAGAACGGGAGTGTGAGATGGCGGAGGAGGAGCACAGGATCAAAATGGAAGTCCTCAACAAAAAGAAGATGTACTGGGAGAGAAAACTACAGACTTTTACCAAGGAGTGGCCTGTTTCCTCCTTTAACCGGCCCTTTCCCAATTCACCCTAAGACTTGGGGATGGCTCCCTCGTAGTTAATGTGTTGGCGAGTGTGGGGTGTGGCCTTTGTGGTCAGTAGCCCGCAACAGACCTGCGACTAGGTGGATTAGAGTGGTGGTAGTCACTTATTTAAGAATGCATTCAGGTAAACAGCTGCACCCCGTCTACCCCTAAGGTGGCCAAGAAGCTGTCACAGTCTTCTAACAGTCACCTCTATGCGTGCTATAATTCTGAATGTACCGTTCTTAATTAGAATTCATAGATGAACCATGTGTGAGTGGTGGTTTTTTTGTTTTTTGTTTTTTTTTTTAAAGAAATGCAAGTGTGATGATAAAGAAGTGTGGCTGGTGATTTTGACTTTATCTTTTAGTGGTTTTTTGTTTGTTTTTCAGCCCGCCGATTGTGTGGCTGGATGCTTGGCTGTTTCTCCCCTTTTTAGTGTACTCTTGAGTGTGGATGTTTGAAGAGCCCAGCCTTTGTAGGGGTGTTTCCTCATGTGGGTCACAAACTGCCTTTTAAGACTTTCCTCAAAGAGGCTTTCCAAGGCGGCTTCAGTAGAAGTAGGGATGTAACAACTTTGAGGGCTTAATGTTCATCTAGGGTCCTACATCCTGTTTGTTTTTATTAAAAATGTCTTAAAATTTTATAGTTACACTGTGTATGTTTTTAAAGGTGCTGCCATCCCAGCCCAGATCCCTCCCAACTTCTTACTTCTGAGTAAATGGCTGTCTTGACTTTAGTCTCTAATCCCCTTAGAAGAGGCCCCGCCCTCGCTGTGCTCATCAAAGTGTGATCTAATGATAATGCTGTAATGCTGGTGTTGGGCCACCAATCAGGATTTATACCCAACTGTTTCCAACGTGATGTGGTTGGATAAATGGGTGTTTTGATCGAGCTGTGATGCTTCTGCTGGAGCCTGATGCTTAAAAAAAAGTTTTGTTTTTTTTAAGAGTTGGAGGCAGAGTAGCTGGAGGCAGCAGAGGGACCCCTAAGTGCCAAGACGGATGGACTACAGTGAGACCTGTATTGTGCCGTGGGGAGGAGCGACAGTCAGAGCCAGTGTTCTAAGTGTGGCTCTGCCTGACTCTGGCCAACTCCTAAAACCTTGACCTGGTGCTTCCTGTCCTCAGAAGGAGGGAGTTGAGCTAGACATTTGGAACACAGCGTGGCTTGTGTTCTCTGCACACTGCTGACATCTTGGCAGCCTAATGGCATAGGTCTACACAGCTGTCTCCAGAAGTGGCCGAGCTTTGGAATTTGGGTCCCGGGGCCTGTTAGGTTTTGTATGGTTCACGCATACTCACAATTTGCGCACGGCATATAATGTAAGCAGATATCAATTTTGTACATTGAGTCTATTTTAAATATTTTAGAGGAATTAGTCCATTATTTTAGATATATCCTGCAACGAGAGACTAGAAATAGGATCCTTTCATGAGGGTTTCTGTTCTTAGCTTTTATCAGATGGAGCCTTCAGAGAATGAATGGTTTAGAAGTCTCAAGTTCAGATGGTAAGCAGAAGATAGAAATCGGCTCCCCGTGTCCTGCTTCAGGATCTAGACAGGGATGGACAACACAAATATAGATGCAGAGGGCGGCCTTTGCTTCATGCACTGATGTATCCAAACATCTTATTAATATGCACATCCGGAGTAAGGCATGAGATTCTGTTCTTACAAGCTCCCAGATTATGCCTGATTTGATGCTCTGCTCAACACATCTCCGAATGACAAGTACTTTTTAAAGGGACCTTAGGAAGTTTCCCATCGTTTGTATACATCGATGTGGTGGCTACGATTTTCTAAGAATTCATGACCTAAACTCACAAACAGCAACACAGAATAACAAAGATTGCAATGCATTTTAATTGGGCTATAAAAACATTGAACTAATTCCTAACTGAACAAATACAGGATAATTAAGCCAGAGCATAAAGCCCCCTAATGGTATTTATGAGTTTACAATAGTAGTTTGCAATATTTGGCTATGTGTTAGAAATAATATTTTATAAATAATTAGTCCCACTGGGTCTCACTTCCAGAGGGTTCTGAGTCAGTTGACTTGGGGCGGGGCTTGCTATTCAGTATTTTTGGAAGCTTTATAGGTGATTATGATGCATAGTTAAGATTGAGAGCCACTTTGTGCAGTTTACGAATGTATTTCAGTTGATTCTTAATTCCACAAAGCCATGGAGAAGTAAGGAATTGATGCTTGGAGAAGAGCCCACCTGGCACCAGGCCTGTAAATAGCGAAGGAGAACTTCAGGCTGGATCTCTTGGTTCTGAGATACACAGCCCCACCTGCTGTCTTTACCCTTCTTTTGAAACTGTGCTAGGATTTGTTTTATTCTGAGACTCGGATGATGTTACAGAGTGCTTGTCGAAGCAGCTTCACTCATGAACAAACAGCACATCCCAATCCATTTTGCTTTTGAGCCTTTTATTTCCTGAGGTAGAAATGCAATAACCGTTTCTTGACAGGAATTGTGGGTTAGATTCACATAAAAAGTATTAAGACATGATTCAACATCATGGACATTGCCCAGGAGGGAAGGAGGAGGGGCTTGTCCACAGCTGACTGTAGACTCAGCCGCTGCACATCTTCAAATGCTCTTTTAGTTGAGGGCAGAGAACTAAGAAAAATGAAGCAAGGAATCGTAGAAGCATGGCATTTGAGTTGAGTCTGTAGAGCTGACATTGTGGCAGGTAGGGATTTGGAAAGCAGAGATCATCACTAGATGATACCCAGACTGGAGACAGAAGAGTGAGCTAGAGGGGGATTTTCAAATCTGACTGGAACCAGGAGGCAAATTTGAAGCTGGAACCGAGAGGAGAGGAGACTGCAGTTGGGATGCCAGGTAGGAGGCTTTGGCTTTCGGGTAGCTGAGATGACAGGACCCAGAGGAGGTTGTGGAAAGGAGACCAGCGTCCTGGTCAGGTGGACTCAGAGCTGGTGTGGTGATTGTTTTAGTTGGAGAGGAGTGGACGGAGTTCAAAGCTAGACTCATGAAAGAATAATACTGATCATAACACTGAAACGAAGGGAAGATGCAAATGTCCTCTAGGATATTTGACTTGTTCTAAACGAGCCTAGGCACAAACATTGGTATTTGTTTCCAGTTCTTTGTCTATTATCATGTCTCTGTAGATACTTCCTCCTTGTCACCTGCTGTTGATCTTCCACCTGCTCACTTGAACTGGCCTTACTCGGTCCTTGGTCACCCAACTTATTTGGTAGTCTCTGTCACCAATACTTCCATTGTCATTAGGGGTACCTCATTGCACTAAGATGACCAGAGGAGTTTTGTTTTGTTTGTTTTTATCCCATGTTGAATAGCAAATCCCTGGGAAAAGATTGGCTTTTATGTATGCCTATCACAGTTCCTTTTAAAAATCAAATATGGAATCCTACCCCATAGGGATCCTACCCAGTGGGTACATGATTTAGGAATGTCTCAAGGGGGTTGCCAGGACAACCTTTAAATGCATTTTCTTCTTGTTTCGCTTCAGGAGGCAGAGATGGCATGGTGAGAGAGTATATTTGAGTTGTCAACAGTCTCTGCGGTGTCAGGTCAATTACATCAGCACTTGGTCTAGACCAGAGGAAAGGAATGATTGTGCCTCCTGGGAATGTCACAAGGACCTACCTGATAATTATATTTGGCAAAGCTATGAGGAGTGACTCTCTAATGTCATTACTAAGAATTACTCTTTTAGTGCATTTCTGGACGCCTGACCTTTTCAGAGGGATGGTACTTCATTTCTGTGCCTTCCCCCCTGCTGGGCCTCTTCCCGGGTGGTCCTCTTACTCCTCCCTGCCCTTGCTAACTTTCTGTATTCTCTTGTCTTCCCTCCAAACCCCACTCCTAACCTCCCCACCCAGCCCACCTTCTGCCCTCACAATAGCTTTCACTCTCCCATGGTAGAGGTGTAAGGTGTAAGGATGCTCTGTGGGTGCTCAGAGAGCAGCTCCCTCAGCACCCGAGGCAGCCTCAGGACAGATCAGGTGATTTATTTCCATGCTGCAGTGGCTACCTATGTCTACCTTTGTGTTCATGGGACTCAAGAGTCATGGGAAAGGTGACCAGGAACCTGTGACGGCAACCAGTTCTTTCCCAATTGTGCCATATAATATGCTCTTCAACAGTTTACTAATCTCTGCCTCAGTTTCTCCATCTGTAAGTGATGTAATACTTATCTACCTCCCTTGGATGTTGTGAAGATTAGTATGTGTTGGTAAAGCACTTCTGAAATAAAGACTGATACCAAGCACTTGACATTACTGTTGTCATGGATGCACTGCTTTAGAGAGGCCAGGCTGCCGGAGAGTGGAACTAAGCAATAGAGCAGGGCTGGCAGGCTTGTGCCACCATGCCCGGCTTAGGCAGGACAAAGGATAGAACTCACGCCTTCTTAACCTAATAGCAAGTACTCTACCAACTGAATTGTCTATCCATGGTTATTTTCTTTATGAAAAATTTCAAGATTGCATTTCTTCAAATAGTCCTCTGGTGCATTTATAGTGAGGTTCAATTTGTAGAAACGTGATTTATGCATATATATATGCATAAATATATATATATATATATTTTAAAGAGCGCAGCTGTCGACTCTCCATTCCCTAATATAATTACAGGCTTACAATCTCGTTATTACCTAACTATTTAGTCTATTGTCATTAGATAGAAAATGTTTGTGTGGCACTGGAGATCAAACCTGGGGTCTCACACATGCTAGGCAAGTGCTCTGCCACTGACTGATACCACAGTGCTAATGAAAATGGCTCTGCCCCACACTATCCATATGTCCAGCTGTGAGTGACGGTCCCTCACTGTCAGCATCACTCTGAATGGACATCATGGTAATCCTGTTGCATGAGATTCAGACTTCTGTTTCTGCTTGGAAAATGTCTTAAACGCATCAGTTTGGGGTGGTGTGTGTGTTGAGGGGGGGGAACCTTATATATTATCAAGGGAGTGGTAGGAACTCTCCAGCCATAAACCTGAAATACATTTTTAAACTCCTGCTAAAATATTTTATTAAGTTCTGGTCTGTCTGAGTTTCCTCTTCTGTAGGTTTTCTGGGGGTGGGGTGGGGTTTCAAATCCTGTTACTTTAAAGGCTGATTCTGTTTAGTCAAAAGGATATATATAAGACCTGGTATGGTGGCTCACACCTTTATAATCCTAACTTTGGAGAGGCAGAGACAGAGAGTGAGTTCAAGGTTGTCTCTAACTATATAGCAAGTCTAAGGCTAGCCTGGGCTACTTAAGACCTCATCTAACAGAAGAAAAAAAAAAAAACTCAGAACACCCAAACCAAGATTCTTGTTATAGTGGAAATAGGAACTGTGGGTTAGCAGCAGAAAATAAGGTTTTAGTACCTTTTCTGTCCCGTTATCTAGTTCAGGAACCAACATAACAAAGAAGGAGAGCTGACTGGTGCTATGCTGACAAGACCAAGGAGAACCTGGGTTCCCGGGAGAGCACAGAGCTGGAACTCAGGGCCTTCCTTGCATATGTTAGACGTGCACTCTGCCATTAAGTTACATCCCCAGTCTCTGGACTGAGATTCTTATCCATCGGTCTCCAAAGAGTTTTGTTGTTTGTTTGTTTGTTCTTTTGTTATTTGAATGTGCTGGTATTAGTACTTCTGAGGGATTGACAGTCAGCTTCTCCAGTCACTCAGCCACTGTAACACTGCTCTCCTGTGGTGTCCTGAATCTCAGCCTAAAAGGGGTTGGAGCTATCCAGGGGGTGTTATTCTCAGGGCAGAAGTACAAGAAACCATGTGCAAATGCAGACTAGTCCATGTTCTGTGTTATGTTTGCTGTTCTCAGCCTGTGCAATTGACATGGCTAAGCCCAAAGTCAAGAGAGGGAAGTAGGGTCCTCCTCAGAAGGTGAAGGAAGGAGGTGAATATTTCTGAACTATCAGAGGATTACAAGAGAGAGGGAGCTAGCCAGACACCAAGGAGTTGAGATTATTCTATAAGTCAAGGAACAGAAATACTAGTTGGGAACTGCATTTCCCACCACCCACCTCTTCTGTCTTCCCTTTTTGTTTTTTTAGGGAGAAAGGATTGAAAATTGTAATACAATAAATTGTATTTCCTTGGATTGTTAGTTTAACTGAATGATACAAAATCCCATTACTGGTAATGGGATTATAGCTAGAAAGACTCACGGAAAGTAGAAAGGATCATAAGTTTAAAGTGTCATTAGGCTCAGTGTCGCTGTCCAGAATTGCTAGTCTGAGCCTGAGAGGAGATCAGAACCCAAAACTTTATAGAATGATAGTCAATTTTGCACCATCACAAAGTAAAAACGCCAGTAGTTGGAGACTGGAGAAATGGTTAAGAACATGTACTGCTCTCCTGGGGGACCCTACATCAGTTCTCAGCACCTGTGTCAGGTGGTGTACCCTGTAACACCTGTAAATTACAGATGTTACCCCTGTAACTCCACCCTCTTCTGCATTTCTCAGCTACTTTCACTCACATTGACATACCACTCCCCAGACTCCACACAGACATATGCATAGTTTTAAAAATAAATTACCAACCCCCCTAGGAGTTGAAGTATTAAAATCATGCATTGTTTTTATATCTAGAAAAGTACCTGTCATGTAATAAACTATAAACTTTAGTATATGTTTCCTAAGGTATATGGTTTTTGTATGGAGACACAAAGATTTGAACCCCAGGGTTCTGGCTCTGGATCTCATGCTTTTAAGAATCCTAATATGTAGAATTCCTATTTGAAGCCTCAGTTCCAATCTTTAGCTTTGCAAAGAACATTTCCTGGGTATTAGGTAATCACCTATAAATTCCCACTCACGATTGCTATAGTGTTATGTAAGATAAATGTATGGAACCACCCCGCAGAGTGTAAAATCAAAACTAAAAAACAACCCCTTGACCTCATTTTTGATTTTTTGTGTTACAAGAGACATCAAGACTATCACCACCCATAGTGACACCTCATCTTGAGTCTTTCCAGTCTCCTCAGAGACATAGCCAGGGTCCTCTAGAGTGCCCCCAGCCTCTCTGCACCCCTTATCTCCTATGCTGGTGAAAGGCTACCAGTTCTTCAAGGTCAACTGAACAGCAAAACACACTCCTGGAACCTGGGCTCTGGTCCCACCCTTGTTGGCAGCTCATCTTGTGACTGTGAGCAGAAAACAGACACTGTGGATATCAAGGTCTTTATTTGTAAAACAAGAGTGAGAGCGAAGAGAATGTCTGAATCTCATCCCTGACCTTTTATTAGCTCAATTCTGAAGTTAAACTAGTCTTTTAAATTTAGTGCATCCAACCCAACTTTCAATTTAGTATCCTTCTGAAAAAATGTATATATAAATGGAACTCAATGCTGTATCCAAGAAACCCAGTCCCAAGATTGAAAGCACCATTTGTGAATGTTGCTGATATTGGGATAATGATTGTTCTTAAACTATAACACAATCTAATCTAAATATTCAATAAAATAATTTCTATAAAATGGGAACAAAAGAGTTGTTGCTTCCCAGGATGTAATTTTCTCAAATTTGAACAACTGCTCTTTTGGTTTTAAAGGCCTAATTCTATAGATTTTTAGAGAACTTCTATTTACAAACTTTTTTTTTTTAAAGATTTATTTATTTATTATATGTAAATACACTGTAGCTGTCTTCAGATACCAGAAGAGGGCGTCAGATCTCTTTTCGGATGGTTGTGAGCCACCATGTGGGTGCTGGGATTTGAACTCGTGACCTTTGGAAGAGCAGTCGATGCTCTTATCCACTGAGCCATCTCTCCAGCCCTCTATTTACAAACTTAGTACTCAGGCAAAGGTAGGCCAAGAATGTGTAGCTTTTTGTATAGTTAGAAAATCTCTTGAGGGTTAGGGAGATGATTCAGTAAGTAAAGTGCTACAAAAGCACCAGGAACTGAGTTTATATCTCCAGCCCCCACATAAAAAAGCTGGGTGTAGCAGCCACACCTGTAACCCCACTTGTATCCCTTACTTTTCTAATGCTATGCTAAAACACCATGAACAAGGCAACATAAAAGAGTTTATTTGGGCTTATGGTTCCAGAGGTTCAGAGTCCACAATGGCAGAGTGGAGATACAGGCAAGGTAGCTGGAACAGAAACTGATGTCTCACAGCTTGAACCACAAAGAGGAAGCAGAGAAAACAAACTAGAAATGGTACATGCCTTTAAGCTCTCAAAGCCCGCCTCTAGGGACTCACCTCCTTCAACAAAGCCACACCCCTTAAGTCTCCCCAAACAGCACCTCTGATTAGTGACCAAGCATTCAAATGCCCAAGTGTGTGTGTGTGTGTGTGTGTGTGTGTGTGTTGGGAGGGCACATTTCTCATTCAAATCATCACACTGATGCTAAAGAGGTTCCTGGGGCTCACAGGCCAGTCAGTCTAAAAGCTAAATGAGGGTATATACCAGGTTCAGTGGGAGTCTCCTCTCTCTCTCTCTCTCTCTCTCTCTCTCTCTCTCTCTCCCCCTCTCCCTCTCCCTCTCTTGTCTTTTCCTCTCTTTCTCATGCATACAAACACACACATATATACTACACATGTACAGACACAAGCACATATTCACACACATAGTTCTAAGTTGACTTGGTAGTTATTTACTGTAAAATGAGGGAAAATGTCAGCATTTATGGGACACCTTTTATGAGTCCTGGACTTGTTCTATGTGATTTCACTTAGTGCCTCAAATACTCTGCATCACCCGTATTTTGTAGATAAGAAAGTGAAGCTTGGAGAGAGTGAACCATTTGTCCAAAACCATGCATGGAAAACTCTGGTGATGGGCAGTGCCGACGAATGAGCGTGAACTATATAGTTCATGGCACTGATCTGTAAACTTAAAATGGTTAAAATGGCAAATGTCATGCTTCAACACAATGAAAAAGAAAAAAAAAATATCACTTACCTAGTGAAGAGTTCAAGTAGATGTATACCGCTCAAGCTGGAATGCTTTGGTGTGCTGCGTATGTGGCACGGAAACAACGCTACACCTACTTAGCTCTGCTGATTAACCTGCTTTGAAGAGATCTGCCATGACAAGGGAGTCAGAAGCACAGAGGAGCAAAGGGTCAAGTGAAGTGAAAGGTGTCCGAAGCAGTAAAAGTGGCAAGCTGAGGACAGTGACCAAGTCAAAAATGTGGCCAGTTATCCCTGCCTTTATATGTGTGCTTTCTTGGCATCAGTGTGCATGAGAAACCCCTGGGTGTCTTGTTATAAAAGCATGTTTTGATTCAGTGAGTGAGATTTTGTATTCCTAATAAACTCCTGAGTGATGATGCTGGACCATTGGTTGAGTAGCAAGGACTTTGGCAAGAGCAACTTCATCCAAGTTAGCTCTCCATGTGGGTTTCAGACCACTTGCACCACACTAGAATTGCTGGGGCAGGGGGCTTCAATAAATGAAGATGTGGGCTTCATCCCAGGTCTGCTGAATCAGGATCTGTGAAGGCCACGCTGGCATCAAGAAGTTTAACAAGCTTCCATGCCAGTGAAGTAACATTTAAGAACTGCTGCTAACAGTCCACCACCCTGTGCTGACTGCATCACTCCATTGTACTGCATGATGCCTTTCTAAAACCTCTATACACTTGACACTAGAAAGATGGACACCTACAATCTTGATGTGTTGGACCCCAAAGTTTTCTGATTTCAAGAAACCCTTTCCTTTCCTTTCCTTTCCCCTTCCTTCCTTCCTTCCTTCCTTCCTTCCTTCCTTCCTTCCTTCCTTCCTCCTTTCTGGTTTATTCACCCACTTTACCAAATCTTTTGTGGGGGACAGGCTATGATGTGTCTGGCAAACTAACACCCTACCAGGTATGGTCAGATGTAGCAGGACCAAAATAACTCTTAGGCCTTCCTTGAGAAGTAAGTAAGGCCTGACATTACCTCTGAAGAAGGGACACAGAGGACAATGGAAAGAAAAGACCAGCCCCTGAGAGTCAGAGAGCAACACTGTTAGGATAGAGGAAGGGTCAAAGAAAAGGGTTCACATACGGGGCTAGGTAGGGAGTCTGCTACCTTTACATGTAATCTACACAAATTAGAAGACCTTTTATATCTAAAAAGCTTTGCAGAATAGTTTTCTTGCTATGATGTCTTTGGAGATTTCAATCTACTTTAGCATACTGCACTGTGGTGTTTATGTTTTTAACCATAAAGCCACCCAAATTTAAGAGCCACAAGAAGATCTTTGGTGGAGTGATTAAGAAATAGATGGCAGGGGGTGGGAGGAGGTGTTGGGGGTTTTTGGGGAGGGGGGAAACTGGGAAAGGTTTTAGCATTTGAAATGTAAGTAGAAAAAATTAAAAATTAAAAAAAAGAAATAGATGGCTTTGGGTTTTAATTCCTCCTCCTCCTCCTCCTCCTCCCTACTTTTTTTGTTCTCTGTAGCTAGAGTGTTTTGGACATTATGACACTCTACCCATAAGTACTTCAGCAATATGTACTTAGCATAAGAACATTATCCCACATGACACAATCCCATTATCGCACCTTAACATTAAATCAATAAATAATTTAATATGTGGTATACATTCAAATTTCTCCAGCTATACTGTTTTCTACTACTGAGTATTTTCTCAGATGCATTTGGTCACCATCCGCTTTGTTTTATATAATCTGGAACAAACTTGTATCTCTGTCTTAATGACATGATTTTCTTTTCCAGTCCAGGTTTTGTTAAGTGCTCCACATTCTGGATCTATTTGATCACATCCTCATTATTAGATTTGGGTCAAAATTCTTTGGCAAGAGGGCCACATAGATAAATGTCATGTCCTTCTTACTACATCAGAGCAAGAGGCGTGTATTGGCAGACTGTCCCACCACTGGTAATGTTAAATTGATCACCCTGTGAAGGTGGTTCTGCCAGACTAATTGAAGAATTATATTCTTTCATTCCTGGCTAATGTTATCTGGTGGATAATTTAAGACTCTGACTATCCTGTCTCCTCATAACCTTTTACTTAATGGTTTTAGCTTCTCGAAAGTTCTCTTTTGAAATGATATTTTATCAATTCTTTGAGAGTTTCACAGTGTATTGTTTTATCATATTCTCTCCCTTCCCCAAATCTTTCTGTATCCACTCCTTTCTCCCTACCATTTAACCATGAGGTTTCCCCCCTCTTTATCGTCTCATTGAAACTTGTTTAGGTGAGCCAACTACGTTTAGGAGTGAGACTTGCCCTGGAGTGTGGTCAACCTCCTGGGGTGGGGGTCATTGAAGAAAACTGACTCTCCCTCCCCCAGAAGCTATCATAGCTCCTGAGATGGACATGTGCCCATTCCTGCAGGCCCATGATGGGATTTATCCAACTCGAGCTTGTGTAAGTCTTGTGCATGCATCATAATGTATTTCGCCCAAATCAGTTATTTCACTGAGAATTTCAAAATGATCAATGAATCTGCAGTGACCGTTTTATAGAATTCACGTAGAATAGAGTCGTGCTGGATTTGATAAACCTAGTACCACTGACTACAGAAAACAAAAAATCCACAAAACCAAAATTTCCTCTCTCTTCTGTGCCTCTCTGCATCTCTGTCTCTCTCTCTCTCCTCTTCTCTCAACCACTCCCCTGTTTTTTAACGGAAGAAACTCATGTAGCTCAAACTGGCCTCAAACTCACTATGTAACTGAAAATGACTTGGACCTCTCGATTTCTTGCCTTTATCTCGCAAATGCTGGGATTATAGGCATGTGCCACCGAGTCTGACTGTTTCCTTGCTGGAGGTGAGGAGCACCAAGGTAGATAGATTCCCTCTGTTCCATACTATGCTAAGAAATGCCCACCTGAGAGAAGACACCTTCTCCAGAGCATCTTGCCCAGGACTGCTTCTCTGGACATTACTGATTATGCCTGAGTGCTGCTGGGTAAAATCATATACTTTCTCACCCATTATCATCGATGACCATGGTACTGTTTCCTTGCTCTTCAAATCTGACTCAGCATTTCTCTGTAGCAGAGATTGGGGCAGCAATCTGGTTGGAATGGAGGTGCCTGGATATTTGTCTTGATGTGGTATCTGTTATATAAAATGCATTTTATAGATAAGTTTTTAAAAGCAGCATCTTATATAAGATGGAGAAATTTGATTGCCCACACAGAAGACGCTGATAAAGGCCGAGGTGGGGAGGCTGAAAGTGGATGGAGAATCGAGTGGGGTTAAAGCTTCCTCACATTCCACTCCTCCCACCCACAACCTTTATCCCCACTCCCTTTTCTCTTCAGAAAGCCCCGGAGCCAGAATTCAGAAATATCCCTGGCATCTAAACCCCCTATCTATAAGACAGACTGTGTGAGCCTCCATCCTATCCTTCCTACTTGTATGAAGAAGAACATGTCCATATGCACTTTGAATCCCACGTTTTTTCCTCAAGAATCTGTATGTCGGACTCTCCTCTCCTCTCCCTGAGTCCCTGTCATCGCCGTCTGGATATTTTAGTTCTTCCTCTGCCCACAGCCACCTCCTGCTTGCTTTCTTCCCTTCACAGTCAAACTGTCTACATGTTCGGTCTCCATTTCCTACTTCTTATTCAACCTAGAGTCTGCCCATACCACGTTAACCAGTGGTTCCTGCTGTGATCCCTGGTGACTTCAAGTGGTGGTGTCATTTGGAAACTACTCAGTTTTCCCATTTGCTTCGCCTCTCGGCAGCATTTGACCAATTGGACACGCCCTACTTCTTGCCACACATTTGCTCCTTGGTCACCATGACACTGTTCTTTTTCAATTCTTCAAATTTTCTGACAGTGCCTTTACAGTTCCCTCCCCTTGAGTTTCTCGGAAGTAGCACAGGCCCTCTTGCTTTATAGCAAGCCACTGTAGTCATCTTCATGACTCGTTTATACATGCCCAGTGCAAATCTCTCTTGCCTGAAGAGATTTATCGAATGGCTAAAGAGATCTCTCTAATGGCCACTTGAATTTTCCACCAGTGATACCCTAAACTCAATGTATGCTTAGAAGTAAACCCACATCCCCTCTCCAAACCTGCTTTTCCTCCAAGGTTGGCTGTTTTATAAATACCACTGAGCCATCGCTTGACACTTCCTCTCCTCCTCCTACATCTCGTCTGTCACCAAATTCTATTGCTTTTATCTGCCATATCTGTTTAGTTTATTTATTCATGCCATCTTTGCAACTCCAAGCCATTGTCACCACTTACCTGGGCCACTGCAGTAGTCAGCCTCCCCTCCCCTCCTCTCCCCTTCCCCTCCCCTTCCTCTCCCCTCCTCTTCCCCTTCCCTCCCCTCCGCTCTCCTCTCTCAGATGTGTGTTAAGGCTTCATCATGCAATCCTAATCACTCTATAGGCCCGGACGGCCTCCATGATCCTCTTGACTCGGTCTCCCATATACCAGGCATAAGCCACCAGTCCCAGGTGCCTGCTTAGAATCTTTAAACCAAGGTTAAATGTGTATTCTCACCTAGGTCTCTAGGCTCTTGCTTTTTGGAGTCCCCAGCTTATTTCTGTGCTGTTCACTCTCTAGACTTTGGGGTGGGTGCAGCTGCCTTTTTTGTTCCTTCTTTTAAGTTATCAGGTAAATTCATGTGTATTTATTGTATATGCCACGATGTTGCAAAGTATACACATGTTGTGAAATGGTCAAATCTAGCTAATTAATACATAGATTAGCATAAGATTGCTATTTAGGGGACAAGAACATTTAGCATCACTTTCTTTGCATTTTTGTCAAGAATACAGTGCAGTGTGATGTACCTTAGGCATGGCCCAGTGTTCAACCTCCAGCACCACACACACACACACACACACACACACAGAGTGGGGGTGGGATGGGATCATTACCTATAACCACCACAGTGTGTGACAGACCTCTTGAGTTTATTCTTCCTTTCTAATTATATCTTCTTTAACCAACATGCCCCACTCATGAATCCCAGTCTCTATAAAGATCCTCCTCCTTGCTACTTCTATGAGCTCAACATTATTTGACTTCACATATGCCATGAGACAGTACATTCGTTTTCCTGTCTCTTGAATTTGCCATAGTCTAGACTTCATTTCCACATGTTGGATTTCTCCATAGAATAATCTTTCTCCTTCACCTCCCTCTAACTCTATATTAACCTCTCGGTCTCAATTTAAATGCCACTCTGGGGAAGGTTTCTGTTACATCTCCAACTCTTGGTACCTCAGGGGCCTGTTTGAGGTTTGACTCCTCTGCGAGGCTGCAGGACAGGGACTGTGTGTCTTGTCCACCTCTGAGTCTTCCCTGCCTCACACGACTGCCTGGCACATCATGGGCCAACGCTAATGATGAATGCAGTAACTGTCACCATGCTCCCTGCCCCGATCCTGCACTCATCATTATTGAAGTCACCACCGCCCAAATTCCCCTGTATCCTACCACTGCTTTCCTGTGCTGAGAGGAATGGTCCAGAATGTGTGGTTTCACTTTTGCATCACTCCTCATTGGGAATCCAGGTTGTTAAGTCCAACTCTACTGACCTTACTGCCAGCTCCTTCGGCCATTAGATTTTTAGGCAGTCATTTTCAAGTGGCAGCAAAGAAGAAATTTAAATCTTCTGATTTAATTCATGCTCACATGTGCAATGCAAGATGATGTTTTTATGTTCATGTATGTATAAGTGCACATGTACATGTATGAGAATAGGGCTCAGTTGTAACACTCGAGTATGCATGCATACATGCATGCACACTTTCCTCAGAGGCAATCTGATATATACTCATTCCTTACATATGAACATAGAGTGAAATGGCATATGCTTGGCACTTATGCATATGTACAGAAGAAGCAAGCTGATATACTCCTTACATATGTATGCATACAGGCAAATGACATATGCTCAATACATATGTATACATACAGAGGCAAGCTGACATACTTAAACACATTCAGTGGCAAAACAGAGTTATTTAGTTACACTTGATTCACTCTAATTCCTAGTTCCTGGATGTCTCTTTCAGGATCGTGGGCTCAACGGATGCTTTGGATAAAAATTAAACTTTGTTACTCCTTCCATCCCTACTCTCTCTCTCTCTCTCTCTCCCTAGTCTTGCTATGTATCCGGGGCTGACCTTGAAATTACTATGCATCCAGGCTGGCTTGGAACTCTATCTATCCTCCGGTGTTTGCCTCTCAAGCACTGGGATTAGAAGTGTGTACCACATTGCTCAGCTCTTGTCTGTCTCCCTGGCCCACCTGGTTATTTTTCTCAACTTTATTTCCTGACAGCTTGGCTCCCTCTGCTAGTCACCAGACTGCCCTCTTACATGTTTCTCTCGTAGGCAACCAGCCCAGAGGATCTCTCTTGACTGTTAACTCTTTGAGGTTTGACATAGTACAGACTATGGAATAAGACAGACCAGGCCCCTCACCCTGCTTTGTACTGTGGACTTGGGCAAATTCCAAGACCGTTTTCCTATCTTCAGAATAGAGATGATCCCAGTGCCTTGCTTGGGTTTTGTGCAGTACTATACAAGATAACATAGGCAGAGCTCTTAGCTTAGGGTGTAACCACAGCTTAGCTACTAACAGTTACTACATCTATCATATAGTTACTATGCCGTTTCTACTTCTAACCAGTTACTTGGTGAGTATGTGAGATGCACAAAGCATGGCTCTAAGTACTCTGTACACATCAGCTCATGTTGTCCTTGGCGCATCTCTGTGAAGTAGATAGGAATGGAACCAACACAGAATGGCTAAGTAACCCGCCCAGGTGTCAAAGAACTCGCAGAATTAAGGGCAAACCCAGACGGCTTGGATCCAGAGCATACACTCTTAATTAGCACATTGGAACTGCTACCTCCGCTTATGACTGTCTTTTCTAGAGAAGCCATTTTGGGGGCACAATCCTTCGTAAGTTAAAACGGTTGGGAGAAATCTGTGAATTGCAGCTGACATTTTCCACTTGCTGAAAGATATAGGGATAAAATACCTCCCCACTGTATTTAGAGAGATGCTGAACAATTGAGTGACAGGAAGACCTGTAGGAGAACCCAGGGGTGTCTCCTCCCTTTCTACCCACTCACAGGAGTGTTTGGGTGAGAAGGCTTTCAGACTGACAGAGCTCCAGCCGGAAGCCTCATTTCCTTCCGTGGGAATTAGACTAGCTCTCTGGATCCTATAGCACCTTTTCTTCAGATGTCTGCAAATGCCTGCCCAGGCTCCCACTCTCCATCTACATAATTGAGGATCATTAGAGGGATGAGGGTAACAACAATAGCACTTTCCACTGGAGTCTGTACCAGAGTATTCAAAAGATGCCCGCATCACGCCATCAAAGAAATCTAACAAAATCTTTGACATCCAAGAATGGCTTATGCATATCCTTTGGTGGCTACAGTTTAAAATGTTAAAAACGGATTGATTCTGGGGCTCTAACCCTGGGCCTGGATCATGCTAGGAATGTGCTTTATCTCTGAGCCACACACCAAGCTCCCAAATGCAGTCATATTTTTTAAGAAATGTTTATCAATTGTATATACAAGAGGAGCTTCCTTTAATATTTCCACACATGCATACGGTGTATTAGTGATAGCCAACCACCGTCCTTGAGTCTCCCCTCACCCTTGCTCCTTCCTCAACCTGTAGTTATCACCAATTCCACTTAAAGATTCTCGTGTTTAAGCATGCAGGTATGGGGGAGCACACAAGGCACTTTGTCTGTGTCTTGTTTATTTCACCCTGCATTTTGTTCCCCAGCTCCAACTATCTGTTGCAAGTGAGAGTGTCTCATCTGTCTTTAAGGATGAGTAACACTCCATTGAACACATATATGTTTTCTTGATCCATTCATATGAATGGCATCTAGGGTGATCACATCTCTTAGTTGTTGCTAGGAGTCTGGTTGCCATCCTGATGGTGCCAATCTTTACTCCATCTTGTATCAGAAAATGATGCGTTCCTCCTCTTAAGTTTGTGGTGCGGTGAGGCTTCAGGGCTAGAGTGAACCAGTCGACTCAACTCACTGATGTAGCCTCAGGTGCCGAAGCTTCTTAGGACTTTGCTTCCTCATCTATGAAATGGAAGTCACACTAACCAGGTGTGAGGGCGATTAGTGACCACAGCTACAAGGTGTCCGACATCATCCAGGATCCAGTGTGTCTCCAGTGAACTGTCCTTATCTCCATCTTTCCACCCAACAATTTCGTGTTCTATTATCTGGTTTTCCCTACTTGACTGTAAGGTCCACGGAAGGCAGCTGCTCTGTCTTTCCGTTGCAGCTTCTCTGTACCCAGAGCAGAACCATAGTAGAGTCTTAGGAAATACCGGGTGACTCAGGGGACTGGTCCTTTCACCAGCAGCTGACATCCAGATCTCTAACAGGCCCTTTGCTTGTCTAGAACCTCCCTCTTTATCTGTCTCTTCTGCTCTCCTTATGAAGTCTTGTTTGCCTCTTCTTCATAGCATTTGTTAGTAATACTGCAACCTTATTTTTATATTATGTTAACTGTGTTATCAATATTTGACACTAAGCTTCCTTAGGACAGAGACATTGGATTGGTATGGACTAGGAGCCTTTCAGTCCAGATTTGCTAAAGAATATTTTTTCACTTTCCACTTTTTAAAAAGACTACCCCCCTCCCCGCCCTGTCCTTTCTCTAGGAAGTGGGGTCTAGACTCTCAAATTGGATTATATGCCAATCTTGGGGTGCTCCCATGCTCTTCCATAAATCACCCCTCTCCCTGTTTCTGGCTCAGGCATTGTGATTGTCTCCTTCCAGGGCCAATTAGTCAGCCCCAAGGTGTCTCATTAGGCTTATCAGGACTTCATTATAGAGCTAGGGCAGCCAGCAGGAGGGCCAGAAAAGCCGGGATTTTGGCAGGGCTGGGAGTCTGGAATAGGATTTGCCATTTTCTTCACCCTTACCCCAACCACGTTTATATTTAGTATTTATCACATTGTGTTGTAACTGTTAATTTTCAGATGTCTCCCCACCCCCACACAGCAAGGATTATCTCTGGCCCCAAGAGGCTGCTATGGTGCCTAGCATGCAGGGAGTGCTCACAAAGGCTTCCTAAAGAAACAACTGCTCTCCACGAGTCAAGCTTTATTACCAAGGACAAAAACCAACTTATGCCTCTGGCTTAAACAATAAGAAAAAAACTCTGAGCGCCACCCTTCCCAATCTTTTTTAAGTTACTTTGGGTTTTCTTTTACTTAGAGCTGAAAACATTCTTTTAAATCATAATAACAAATGGTAGTCACACGCAGGATCCCTGATAGGTTTTTGTTAAAAAATATTCATTCCACATGTCTGGGTTAACTTTCATACTTGTGTGTGTGTGTGTGTGTGTGTGTGTGTGTGTGTGTGTGTGTGTGTGTGTGTAGGTCAGAGGCTGACTTCTAGTATCTCCTCCATTGGTTAACCCTACATTTTATTTTTAAAATTATGATGTATCATTATTATTTTGTGGGTGTTGGTAGTGTGTGTGTGTGTGTGTGTGAATTCAGGCTCTCATGCTTATACCACAAGCACTTTTGACACCTAACCCAGACTTTCCTACTTTTTGATTTTGGGGTCTTGTTTGGGGGAACTGGCCTTAGCTGGTGGGTTGTTATTAGATGTGGACAAGTGGCAGGAGGAAGCTGCCTGCACAACCTTCAACCCTGACAAGTCCTCCCGGAAGCCTCTGCTCTGGCAACCAGAGCCCCAGCATTAATTCTGGTGGAGTGACCCAGAGTTCAGCCTGTGCACAAGAACCAAGTCCGCTGGGTCTGCAGTTAAAGCGGAGTCATTTATCCGGAGCTACCCTAGATCAGCCAATCCTAGCACAGGCCCTATAAGACCATGAAGAAAGACTGTCTCATGGTGCAGACATTTTATGGTTGTTTGTCAAGGAGCAATAGTTGATTGATCAAGGTTAGGTCAGGGGTTTCTAACCTTGGCAGTGCATCTGAGTTATTTAGAGAACTGTAAAAGAAATGGATACTAAAACTTCCTCCAGACGGTCTGGAGCGGTTTTCAGAAATTACATTCCGGGTAGATTTTACACAGGAGTCCCACATCCTTTTGTTTATTGTTATTTGGGAATCATAATTACTAAACATGTATGATAGGGTTTCTATGTAACCTCTAAAATCTTTTTCCTTCTTTGACCACACAATAAAAAGAGAAATCCTTTCTGACACCGTAGGATTAAAGTCAGAGAGATCCTTTCTCTCTGGAGTAAAGTCCCCTTCTCGGAATCTTTTCCAATGTGAAAATTTTGGAGAAATCCATGTTGACTTCTTTCTTACCTGATCTGGAGAAAGATCCAGATGGGAATTGTGATTTATGATCTAGGGTTATTTGCTTTCAATTTGAACTAAGGCTGTGTGCTCTTAGTATTTTTGCCTGGGCTATGATTAACAGGCAAATGGAAATTTAAGGCAGAATACTAGGACTGCGAGTGTGAAGACATTGTTCATGGAAGAAGCATCTGGAACATCAAGCTTTAGCAGAGAGGCTGCTGGGAGCCTGGCCTTAGAAGGAGGCCTCTTCAGTGGCTGAGCAGGAAGGGGCTGGTATCATTCTTGGTTCAGGGCATCAGGAAGTGCAAGGCTAACAGCTCCGAGGCTGGAGGCAAACCATAGAGGGTGTTAGAGATGCAGATCTATTTAGATAAAAAGCACGACACAAGTGCAACCTAACAGCAAATAGTTTTTAAAATTATGACGACAAAACCTTTTCATTGGAAAAAAATTCAACAGAAAAATATGATGGGCAAGTACCTATTACCCACAATGTAATGGTAATGTAATGGAGTAAAGCAGTCTTGCCCTTTCTTGGGCTGGTACATATGCATATTTTAGAAATACAAGATTTTCTTTTATTTAAAGAGTATTGCTAGGCAGTGGTGGTGCATGCCTTTAATCCCAGCACTTGGGAGGCAGAGGCAGGGGGATTTCTGAGTTTGAAACTAGCCTGGTCTACAGAGTGAGTTCCAGGATAGCCTGGGATACACAGAGAAACCCTGTCTCAAAAAACCAAAAAAAAAAAGAGTATTTATTTATTAATGCGTGCCAATATGAGAGTTTATGTGCTTCAGACCCCCAGATCTGGTGTCATAGGCAGTTGGGCGTCACCTGATGTGATGACCACTGGGGCCATATTTTACAATTACACAAAAGCTGTAATGAACATCTTTATTCATTGTTGTATCTTGTTCAGCCATCTTTAAAGCATAAATTCCAATATTGGTATTGTTAGAGAAGCGAATTTAGTTTTTTTTTTTCATATTTAGGTTGCCCTTCCCTTCAAAATGTATAAATGAATAGTACTAAGCTTGTCAATCTTTCTAACTTTTTAATAATCATCCAAAGGGGTAACTCATTGCTAGTGGGTTTAAATATTTTTTAGAAATAAATTTATTTATTTCATATATGGACATTTTGTTTGATGTACATCTGTACCACATGCTTATACTGCCCTTTGAGGCCAGAAGAGAGTCTCGGATCCCTTGGAACTGTATTTGCAGATGGTTGTGAGCTGCCGTAAAAATCCACTCCGGGGCCTCTGCAAAGGCAGCCTGTGCTCTCAGCTGCGGGGCTATCTCCTGCTAATCTTCAAACCTTTCTTGTATATCCCTTGCCTGAACTAGCTGGTCAGCTTCCTTGTCTTTTTTTCTATGTTCAGTGTCTGTCTTGTATTAAATTGTAGTTTTCTTCGAGTGACCTTTTTGCATATTTCTTAATCTTACAATGAAATTCTAAGATTCCTTTTGAAGTGGGCAACATAACAGACTGAACAAAGCAGAAACTTACCAAGAATTCGGCCTATGGTCTTATTGCTTGTGTAAAGTTATCATTTAGCAAGGGGAGGACTGCAGAGCACTGTACTGGGCTCCAGACAGCTAGCTGGAAGACTCTTGGTCCCAACTTCCTGATTTGGGGAAGGCAGAAAACCAGAAGGCAAACTCCTTTGTAGGGCTGTGAAATAGAACTGGAGAGGATACAGGCTAAGGGCTTCCTCTAGGCCTTGGATATAGCAAATCCGCTCTAAATCTTTGCTATTATGTGCGGAAAGGGTAACGCACTTTAAACATTCAGCCGAGAGATGTAGTTATCCAGGAACCCGGTGGGGTGAGTCTTGGGGATTAAGTCTTTCCCCCTGAGAAGCGCACAGCTGGAGTGAGAACTAGGTACTAATCCCGATCCTGCCCATTTCTTGGGATGTGACTGACCTTGGACAAGTCACCTTTTGCTTTTACCTTCACCTGGAAAACACACGAAAGACCACCTGAGCTCGTGCAGGGTTAGAAGGCGCTTGGGAAAGGCTCACAAAGGGCTTTTGAGGCACTGTCCCGGAGCGCTCTCCAGCATCCTCGGCGCCGTCCGGCCAGCCAGAGGGATCGGCGACCCCGGCCCGCGCCCCCGCCCGCCTCAGGAACAATGGCTCCCCGGGAGGGGCGGAGCTCGACGCCGGGGGTGTGCGCGGGGCGGGGTCGCCGCTCCCTCCCCGCCCGCGGCTCCGTCACGCGCCCCTCACCGGGCGGGCCGGGGTCTTTGTGACGCGGCGGCGACGGCCGCGCGGACACAAAGGGAAGGCGAGCTTGCGAGCTAGAGGCTGCGTCCGTCTCCGCCCCGCGCCCCCCGCGCGCGCTCCAGCTCCGTGTTCCCCACGCGGCGCGCTCCCTGCCCTCGCGCGCCCGCGCCCCTCGCCCGCGCCGGGGTCCCCCAACGAGGCTGTCCCGAGCGCGGAGGGCCGGGGCCTGGCGGGGATGCTGCGGGGCTGCCCCGGGCGGCGGCACGGCTGCTAGGAGGCGGCGCGGGGCCGGTGTGCCCGGCCTGCCGCTCCCTGAGCTCCCCGCCGTGCGGCCGCGACAGCATGGGCGCCCAGGCGCCGCTCCGGCTGCCGGCCGCGCCCCCGCTCGCCGTCTGCGGCTACACGTCGGTGCTTCTGCTCTTCGCCTTCTGCCTGCCCGGGAGCCGCGCGTCCAACCAGCCCGCGGGCGGCGGCGGGGACTGTCCCGGAGGCAGAGGCAAGAGCATCAACTGCTCAGGTAGGAGCGGCCAGCGCTCGCATCTGGGGCTCCTCCCTTCCGCCGTTCTGGGCCGCGGGAGGACCCGGTGTGGACCTGAGTACTGAGGAGTCCCGGGGGCCGGGCGGAGGGCAGGACGCGAGTTCGCGGTGCGGGCTTGGGGACCTGGGTTGGGGATGGGGAGTGGTCGTGTGTGAGTCCGTGGGTGTCGAGTGGCCGGGGCCAAGGCGGCCCTGCGGCGTGGTGAGCTGGTGAGGTTCCGCGAGACGGAGCAGTGATCCTGGGTGTGCTCGTGGAAGCGCGTGTAAAGTGTTGTGAAGCCTCAAGGGAGGGAGGACAGCTAGGCTTCAAGGGGAGCGTGTGTGTGTGTGTGTGTGTGTGTGTTGTGTGTGTGTTGTGTGTTGTGTGTGCGTGTGTGTGATGGCGAGGAACTGGGGGACTGAGGATAAGGGCCTGAGGACTGACCATGTGTTGGCGGGGAGGTTCTTCCTTAGAGTTCCTGGGTCTCAGAGAGGTTATGTCGGTAAAAGGAAGGAGTGGTTATGTTTGTCCTTTGGGTTCAGGGGTGGAGTGGGGGTCTAATCTGTCCACGGGTCTGTGAGTCAGGGCACCAGGGAGTCCCAGGAGGGCCCAGGAAGTGTTTTGTTGGTTGTGTCTGGACAAAGCCTGAGGCTCAGGTAACCACGCTGGTGTATGTATATAGGGTGAAGGGATGAGAGTCCAGTAGTGAATCCAGTTTGACAGAGGGAGGGAGCTAGGGAGTCATCTTGTGTGGGATTTGGGTATGAAAGGTAATTAGGTCTCAGAGAGTGCCCCTGTGTAGCTAGAGTAACCCCGGGTTAATTAAAGTGGTGTAGAAAGAGAGGCAATGGTGGTGTGTGTGTTTTGCTGAAGGACTTGGAGATTGGCAGCCGGGGGAATCAGGGAGTAAGTGACCTCTCCCCTCTTTCCAAGGCCGCCTGCCCTCCCACAGCTGTTGGAAACAAAGAGCTTGCTGGGGTTTTAATGGATGACACAGAGGAGGAGGGGACCAGGCAGTAAAGTTCCCCCATCCTTTCGGAAAGAGTCCCGGAGGAGCCAGGGGATTCGGGCCCTGGGGCAAGGAGAGCCTACCCGGTTCTCTTTGGGGGAGGGGAGGTCGGCTTGCAGCTGGCCCAGCAGACCTACTGGTCATAAGCCAGCTCTTGCTCTCTTGGGCTTTTAGCACGTCTCAGCCTAGCACTTGGCCTTTTAACTAGGGTTGAAGCAGGGAGGAGGGGGTGCACCTGAGAGTCAATGGGAGTCAGCCAGTGGGGCCTGCTGGACAACCTGTGAATTCCTGAAGGGGCTATGTTTGTGGGACAGTGATTTAGGCACAGGAGGGTTTATTTATTTATTTATTTTTTTAAGTAATTTTCATATTGTATGTTTTATCAGATTTTGAGAACTGATAAAAATGGCATATCCATTAAAAGCCTTTCCACCCATAAACTCTCTTCTATTTTTCTAATAGTAATTAGGATGGGATGATGCTTTAGTAAGCCATCACTCTTTATTTAAGAAGATAAGCTGATTGTATATCAGAGTGACATTTTTGGTTACCTTTTGTAGGTGATCATACCGTCATAATATCTCACTGGGTGATGTGCTATGGTTGTGTGTGTGTGTGTGTGTGTGTGTTGGGGGTAGAGTTAGCTAACTTCATTTGTCCTTAGCAAAGCTTAGCATTTGTTGATGGGTGTTTTGTATACCCTTTCTGATTCTGTCCTAGTGCTAGTGCGTAGGACAAATGTTCAGAAAGGACTGGGCACTCACATGGTGTGGGAAGAAGGAGGCTTACCTGGAGGCCTTAGCTGTTGCTGCAGAGCTGAAATTTGGGTGCAAGTCAGTTGATTTTTCCTAGTTTCTTCAATTAAAACAGATTTAGATTTAATATCTCAGCTTTCCTTTAGAAATATTTGTCACCAATAATGTATGTAAATAAGTCATTCTGTTCAAATATTTTCAAGGGCTAAGGTATACTTTAATTATATTTCACTTTTATGTGTTTTACCTGCATGTATATATCACATGCATGCAGTGCCTACAGAGGCCAGAAGAGGGCAGGAGAAGAAAATTCCTCAGGAACTGGGCTGTCCATCATGTAGGTGCTGGGAACTGAACTCAGGTCCTCCGTGAGAGCAGTAAGTGCTCCTCCTAATGGCTGAGCCATCTTTCCAGGGCACGATTACAGATTTGGGTTATAACTCTCTGGGACAAAGAAGGAAAAAGCACGTTTTAGTTGATGAAATTGAGAACTGTAGTAGTCCACTATGGGCACACGGTGCATTTGTTTGTGTTAAATACAGCTTGAGATGCAAGTCCCAGGGTTCCCTTGTGTATTGAGCTATAAAATCTAAGTATGGTCCTCAACTCTCTTTTGTTATCCTTTGGTTTGATATTTTAGGCTTCTGGGATCTTTAATGGTGTCTGATTCTGTCAGACTGTGTGTGCTGGGTTACTCAGGGCTTTGTGGCATTTGTAAATAAGATGAGTTTCTGGGCTTTATCAATAGAAATTATTATTATTATTATTATTATAGATTTATTTCTTGTTATATGTAATTACACTGTAGCTGTCCTCAGACACACCAGAAGAGGGCATCTGATCCCATTTTGGATGGTTGTGAGCCACCATGTGGTTGCTGGGAATTGAACTCAGGACCTTTGAAGGAGCAGTCAGTGTTCTTAACTGCTGAGCCATCTCTCCAGCCCTATCAATAGAAATTATTTAGATTATAGAAAGATTGGGGACTTGTAGTGTTTTACTGGAAGATTATTTAGATTATAGAAAGGTTGGGGACCTGTAGTGTTTTACTGGAAGTTTATGGATGCATCAATCAGACATTCAAGTGGTGCATTCTTTTTAGTTGAAATTAGTAGATTTTCAAGCTTTTGGAGTTTGATATTTTCCATCTTTTTCACCAGACTATCCTTAAAAGATGTGGTCAGAGTATCTTGTTAGACCATACCACTCTCCCTTTCTCCATTCTAGTGGGAAAAAAAGATGCCTTTTAGAGCATGCCTTTATAAGGAATCTAAGTGTGCACACACACACTCTATCTCTCTTGTTCTCTCTTTCTCCACACACACACACACACACACACACACACACACACACACACACTTATCTATTCTCAAAACCTTTAGCAGCTAGGATGCAAGTTAACCTATAGATTGTCTGAATCTGCACGTGTCCTCCAGTTTTTGTTGTTGTTGTCTTTTTTTTTTTAACATGAGGGTGAGTTTCTGGTCTTCTGACTTCTTGTCAAGACAGTGTAAATATTTAGCAGTAGTTTCTAAGTATGATCTGAAAGTTTGTTCAGCATCATGGAGCACGATTGGTTTGCCCAGGAAATGTATTTTGGAGTCAGCTTCGTGGTCTGCCGCTGTTCAGGGTGCAGGCTGCTTACCATAGGTGGTGTTCTTTTTGCCAGGGTCCTCGACTCAGTTTGGAGAGCATGTGTCTTTAAGGCAGTGATGCTCCCTGGGTCTGTGCTGTCCTTTCAGCTCTGGCCGGGACAGCATCGTCCCCAAGCAGTAAGCCCCTTTCTTCTCTGGTTTATGTAAGCTCTTTTTATTGGTCTCTTTCCACAGTACCCTACTCATTCTGGACTTTAGGCTTCTGATGTTCTTTTGTCTTCGTTTACATCTTTGTATTTATAGTTACTCTTTAAAAATCTAATTCATGAGGAGGCTTTCTGTTTTTCCAAAGAGAGAAGGAATTGTGATTTTGGTGAAGATGAACTAGGGCTCGAGACTACATAGCCTGAGATACATCTTTTCCCCACTCCTGAGAGGAGCCGTGGTTCTTTGTGGCTTTGGGAGCTTTCGGGTGTTTGAGAAGAACAAATGAAGCTAAATATATGAAACATTTCTGGTTCAGGGACTGTGGTTAAAGAGGTAGGAAAACAGAGCAGTGGGAGATGTAAGATGGACTATGTTCCAACGTGTAAGAGAATAAGAAGCAGATCCTCTAGATGCTCTGTGGTAGTAAGAATCTTATAAATGCTAGGCCGACAGGAGAGCCTGGCTAGTGGCACCTCAGAGTTCTAGGGAATAAACAATGAGTTGTCTAGTTAGTGTGGAAAACAGTGGTTGAGGTCTCGGATATGTAAAATATGGCTATTAATTTATTCAGTGAGTCTGTGTAATATAATCTAACATACCAAATATTTAAGGAAATACATGAGAGGCCCTCCCTGCCGTGGTTGGAGGAGGGGTCATTATTCTCTCACAAAACATGTGCAATGGAAATTCCTGCCTAGTACATCTGGATCTACCTCTTCCCCTATAAATAAGCACTTACTGACCACTAACACTTGTTGGATTAATAAACAAACAAACGAACAGTACAGTACAGTAAGAATGGTCTAGTAACACAATTGAATATCACCACTAATTCTAAAACAGTTATTCACCCTGAAAAGAAACCTCCTACTGTTGACAGTCATCTGGTCTCCTGAGCAGCTGACTGCTACTGCTCTGCATTGTGTTACTGTGGGTTTGCATTCTGCACATACACGGAAGTGGAATCACACCTTACAAGGTCCAGACATACAAGGAAGTGGAATCACACCTTACAAGGTCCAGACATACACGGAAGTGGAATCACACCTTACAAGGTCCAGACATACACGGAAGTGGAATCACACCTTACAAGATCCAGACATACACGGAAGTGGAATCACACCTTACAAGGTCCAGACATACAAGGAAGTGGAATCACACCTTACAAGGTCCAGACATACAAGGAAGTGGAATCACACCTTACAAGGTCCAGACATACAAGGAAGTGGAATCACACCTTACAAGGTCCAGACATACACGGAAGTGGAATCACACCTTACAAGGTCCAGACATACACGGAAGTGGAATCACACCTTACAAGGTACAGACATACAAGGAAGTGGAATCACACCTTACAAGGTCCAGACATACAAGGAAGTGGAATCACACCTTACAAGGTCCAGACATACAAGGAAGTGGAATCACACCTTACAAGGTCCAGACATACAAGAGAGTGGAATCACACCTTATGAGGTCCACTGTTTTCCATTTCTTTTACTTAATATGGTATTTTCAACGTTCATCCATGAGTTAGAACTACATTTCCTTTTAGGGTTGAATAATATTCGCCTGTTTAGATGTGGAGACAGCTTGTGCATCCTGTTTTTATCTCTCGGGTATACACTGAATTTTGTTAGTAGACCACATGGTAACTCATGTCTTTTGTGTTTTGGTGAACTGCCAAACTGTATTCCAAAGTTTCTGTACTCCTTTACATTCTCACCAGCAATGTTTGAGTGTCCCAGTTTCTCCGCTTCCCAGAATTTGTGTCTGTCTTTCTGATTACAGCCATCTCAGTAGGTGTGAAACTGTGTCAACGTGGTCCCGATTTGCCTTTTTCCAATGACTGTAATGAGGTTAAACATCTTTTTCATGCAGTTGTTGGTCATTTGTCAATCTTACTTAGTGAATGGAATTTTCTCTGTTAATATTCTCCTGGCCTTGATTTTGACATCTCAAGTTAGCCAGTCTCCATCTATACTCAGGAAGGCTCACAACACACATTTAGGTGATAAAACTCCCCCATTAACTGCATTTTACCTGTGTGCTATTTACTTTCCCTGCCTACTAAGAATCAGTTCTGTTTGCTCTCAAATTTATTTATACCAATGGTACTTGCGAATACAATTTAGGAAGTGTTCCTCAGATTGAGTGGTGCAGACATGAAAAGTTATTTTGTGAAATGCTTGGGGAAAATGTGATAAAGGAAAGAGACGGAATGAATGGCCTTTGAGTGGATTAGAGTTCAGATCAAGGCGACAGAAAAAGTGGAACAACCCGGATAAGTTCTGGATTCTCCAGGAAACATCACAAGTGTTTGGCAGACCTCTGTTTTCATGAAAGGAGCACAGACATCTCAGGCAACTGAATCGTTAGTGTGGTTTATTTAAGAAAATTCGGAACTGTTTTCCCTGGAGTCCTGTACCAAAATAAATAAATAAATAAATAAAAAAAAAGGTCTGAGTGAGACTGAGAAGTGAACGCAATTTGTATACTAAATAATTTGTAAACAATTTTACCGCCTTTGTTTTTCTTTCTTTTATTGAAGATGGATTTTTTTCATACAATATAATCTGATTACAGTTTCCTTTCTCCCTATACTTTTCTAGTTCCTTCCCACCAGTCACTTTCGTGTATATCAGAAAGGGGGTGGTGGTGGTATACCACCCGTCCCCCAATATCGAGTGCTTGTAAGAAGATATGCATACAGAGCTAAGGAATGGTAGTTCTGATTGGTGGGAATTAGAGTAAGTGGTGCTTGGACCAGATTTTGAGGGATAGTAGGTCACCTGGAAACACCAGGGATGCCTTTCCCTGCAGCCTTTGCTGTTGATATTCCTTTTGCTTGGAACCTTCTGGTCCTCGTCTTATAGCTCCTCACCTCCTTCAAGTATTTGCTGTAATGCCACTTTCCAACATGGCTGCCTTCAGGGCCTACAGTCTCTCTCCTCTCTCACCCTGTGGTCCATGAACTTTTTCCTTTATAAGTTCCATATCAAAGGTATTTTTGTTTGCATCGTTCACTTTGATCACATTGTGCCTAGAATGGCACCTGGCATAGTGAGCTGTCCATTGCATAGTTATTTCTGGGATGGTGTAATGAGGTGGTTCTAGGCTTAGGAAAGGCACAGAAACTGAAGGTGGGATTTCAGCGGTATTGCCTGTGATGTGTAATAATGATGGCTAATTTAGGAGACAAACCTGGGCAACTGTGAGAGGTTACCTAGGTTAGGGGACCCCCAGGCACTTGTGAGGGGTTATCTTGATTAGATTCATCGAGATGGGAAGACCTGTCCTAAAGGAGGAGGGCACCATTTTCTGGAGGAGAAAGGGAGCTGAGTACCAGTCATAATGGTTCTCCACATCCTGACTGGATGCATGTGACTACTTAAGTTCTTGCAGCCTGGGCATGATGCAGCGAACCCTTGAACTGTCAGCCAGAGTCCATCCTTCCCTAAGTTGCTCTGTTAGGGATTTTGTTATAGTTACAAAGATAGTAACTAATATGCTGCCCTAGGTTGTGGTGGGGAAGGTCGGAGAAAGGGAAGGGGAAGATAGGGACAGGTTGCTGCCATGTCAGCTGCAGTCATTCGAGGACAATGTGGAAGGCTGGCAGTTGTTCCGAAGACATGGGAGTCTCATTAGAAAGTTCACATGGCCTTGTGGTTTTAGAAAGCAAAGCCTGGAGCTGGCCAGGCAGAAATGGAGAACTTGGCAGTATGGTGGAAAGACACCAGGGAGACTTGAGACTCTTGTCCAGGTTAGAAGCTGTTTTTAAAAGTGGTTGTTGACCATGGAAGTCTCAAGGCTTCCCTTCAAAATCTGGATTTCAGCCTTTTATAGTCTCGAAGACTGACAGCTTTGAGCCCCCATTTTGGCATAGCCACGATGAGCCAGTAAGGCGTGGGCTCTTCGCTCCTCTGGTCCTCCAGCAGCTAGCCTGCTTCCTGTGTCTTCTGCCTTAGCCCCCGGATCTCTTGCTCTAGAGATCTATGGGTTGTGGTACACTTAACGTGGGATGAAGGGTCTGGGGACACCTCGGGCAGTCCTGTCACGGGCTGGATGGAGATGTGCTTCTGCAGTGCTCCGCTTTCCTGCCACGCACCCTGCCTGCGTGCGACCTTCTATGTGCCATGCTCGCTCACTCCCTGGCCAGCATCCTCTCCTTACTCTCCCAGAGGAAGGGCCTGGTCATCCGTGGCCAGTGCACTGTTTCAGGGAAACAAGAAGAGTCCCTTCACTCAGGATTTTTCCCCCTTCCTGTTCTTAATTCTTATTTTGAACCCACCTCTTCTTTGTCTTTGGAACTTACTCTACTATCTGTAACGTTTTCCTTGAATTCCCCCATGGTATTTTTATCCTACTTATTTCCACTGCATTTTCTTCATTTTGTCTTGGCACTTCCTCCTTTTACACTTCGCCTTTTCTGTTTTTCTTTCTAAATTTGTTACATTTTTTTTTAAACACTGAGGCATTTATGGTTACATGCCACTTATGGTTATAAAGTACATGAACTCAGGTGTCTTCATTTGCTTAGTGGTTTTGTGTTATGGTCTGAGAATGTGCTGTATAGATTTTCAAGGTTTGCGTATATTAAAAGTAGGTGGATATTGAGCATCATGGTTTGAACAGATTTTATGAAAGATTAACACTCTAGGGAAAAAAAAGTTCCTTGTCTTCTCATTTTCCACAGTAATTTTTATTTTACTAAACTTCCAAAAATTCTTCATCTTGGAAGAGGGAGTCGTAGGAGTGCACCCACATTCCCTAACCTAGGTCTTACAAAGTCTTCCCATAGCTGATCTTGCTCCTTGTGTCTGTTCTTTTCTTACCTGCTCTCCGTTTATCTGTCCCTTGTTTCTTCTTTATGAGCCTAGCGCTACCAGACTGACTCCTCACACAGGGAAAGATGCAAGCTACTCTGTGAAGATCTGTTCCATTTGTTTGAATGTGCGGGTGTGTATGTACACATGCTTGTGGGTGTCCGTCAGGTCCAGAAGAGGGTGGGGGATCCCCTGGAGCTGCAGTTAGAGGCAGTTGTAAACGTCTGGACATGGGAGCTGGGAACTGAATTCTGGTCCTCCAGAAAAGCAGCGTGTGTTCTTAACCACTGAGTCATTTATTCTTTGTATTAGGTCTGTATATTTAATTTGTGTGTGTGTGTGTGTCTATATTTATGATGTATATAGTATGGATGTGTCCAAGTTCTTATGTATAGCCTGTGTGGAGGCCAGCGGCACATGGCATGTCTTCCTCAGTCACTTTCTGCCTAATTTTTGAGAGACTCTTTCACTGAACCTGGAGATCACTGGTGAAGCTACACTGACTAGGCTAGCGAGATCCAGGGATTCATCCATCTCAGCTTCTCCAGTGCTGGAAATGCAGTTATCTACTTCCACACCAGCTTTATGGGGACGCTGGGCTCTGAACCCAGCTCTTCATGTTTCCAAACACTTTACTGACTAAGCCAGCTCCCTAGCACTCCTTGTGTATTTACTTTTTGTTTTGTCATTCGTTATTAAAATATTTAATATTTATCTCTTAGTTTTCCGAGATGGGATTTGTTTTCCAGTAGGATAAGGATCATTCAGCTCTTCCAGGACTTCAGCCCATTCACAGATGACGTCATCATGATGTTTGTGTTTGTGGCACTGAGGATAGTAACGAGGACACTGTAGGCACTGTGCTCTGACGCTGACTCACATTTATGAGGCAGTCCATTGCAGCCAAGGCTGGCCTGATGTCACTTCCCCTGGTACTGGGATCACAGTGCATCACCACTATGCCAAGCTATCTTTTTTTCTTTTCCTTTTTTCTTAACTTATACAATGCAGTGATTTTAATATAAACACAGGTTCTGTCAACATTGTAATCCGTTTTGTCCCTCCCCCCAAAGAAATCTCATATCTGTTAGTGTTACGGAGTTTTAGGGAACAAAAGCTCTATTCCATTAAGGAGATGAGCAGAGAGACATTAATCACCTGGTGACACTGGGATATGTCACAGAGGTTCAGTGACCTGGGGTATGGCTTTGAGGGGCCAACAGGAACTTTTTTGTCTTACAGCAAAGGCAACCAAAGCTATGGGTTGGAGGTCAGCGTGACTGCGATGCCCGTGTGACCCCGCGTCTCCCACTTCTTCACCAACATTTTCCATTTTTCTATTACAACCAACCATCTTCACTTAATTTGATATTTGTTGGCTTTCATTTTTCCTACATATGTAGATTCTTTATTGAATTAAAAAATGTAAATTTCTTTTTAAGTTTGGTGAGGTGGTGACTTCAACCTGTTGAGGCCTTTTAAAATACGGGGTTAAAAGCTTTGTAACAGAACTATTTTTATGCATTATTATTAACTCTGTTATTAGCTTCTCTCCAGAGAGAAAAGGGATTTACGAACTTGGCGTGGTGCTCTCTTGGACTTTAGAATTACATGTTTGGGTCCTAAGCTCTTTTCAGTCTATATTTTTTTGTTGCTTGTGACTTCATTATTTGTTAAGCTTCATTCCTATTTAGATCTATTTATTTTTTTAAAATGGTTAATCCCGGCACTCAAGAGGCAGAGGCAGAGGCAGGTGGATCTTTATGACTTTGAGGAGAGCCTGTTCAACATTTCAAGTTCTGTTTTAGCCGAGTAAGACCTTTTCTCAAAAGTTTTTTTTTTTTTTTGTCTTTAAAGCTGTTAACACCAAGTTCTCCAGTGCCAAATTTCAGGCTGTTTTTATATAGATTTTGTCTCTGTGGGTGAGTTTTTGGGGTCTGGCTACCTCCTATTTTACTTAGTGTTACAGATACTGAGGGGCAGAGGTTAGAAATAGAACTAATACTAATATTTGTATGTTCAGATTTATTAATTTACTAATAATTAATTTATTCAATGTATATGAGTACACTGTATCTGTCTTCAGACACAGCAGAAAAGGGCATCAGATCCCATTACAGATGGATCCAATTACATTACAGTGAGCCAACATGTGGTTGCTGGGAATTGAACTCAGGACCTCTGGAAGAGCAGCCAGTGCTCTTAACCCCTGGGCTATCTCTCTAGTCTCCCAGATTTATTAACTTTTGAAAAATGTTTGAAGTAGGCTATATATTAAGGGCACAATTCTAAAACATGTATGTAAGCAAATGCACATGCAAAGTAAAAATGAGTATATGACCGTGTGCCATTATATCTTGCTTTTCTTTTTTTACATTTTATGGTGGGTCTTTGTCTTCTTAATGATTCATTTTATTTGTGTGTGTATGAATCTGTGTGTGTGTGTGTGTGTTTACAAGGAGGCCAGCAGAGGGTGTCAGATTCTCTAGTGTTGGAGTTACAGATGATTGGGAGCTGCTGGGCACGGGTGCTGGAAACTGAACTCTGGTCTCCTGCAGGAGCAGTGGTGTACCTAAGCACTGAGTCATCTCTCCAGCCCACAGGTCTTCTTTCACACACTTCAGTATATGGGTAATGGTTTATCAATAATTTATTTAATTAATTCCTCACAGATGGATGCGCAGTTTATTTAATTAATTCTTCACAGATGGCTACTGAGGGTGGTGTTTTGATGTGGACTCACACGCAAACAGACCAGCTACTGGGAAGGCTGTTGCTGGAGAATCACTTGAGCCTCAGAATTCCAGGACAGTCCTGGGCAACACAGCAAGACAATGTCAAAACAGAAACAACAGGAAGGATAGATGTGGAAAACGGTTTTCATATGTTGTATATTTTGTTTTTCTAGCATAATTTCCTAGACATGAAATTGTTTGGTGAAAGGATAAAGACAAGATTTTAATATATATGGCCACGAGAGGTGTGCTGGAAATGTCCTCATAGTTGGCTCCATGCTCACCTTTTCTTTTCTTTTCTTTCTTTCTTTTTTTTAAAGATTTATTATGTGTAAGTACACTGTAGCTGTCTTCAGACATCCCAGAAGAGGGTGTCAGATCTCATTAGGGATGGTTGTGAGCCACCATGTGGTTGCTGGGATTTGAACTCAGGACCTTCGGAAGAGGAGTCAGTGCTGAGCCATTTCTCTAGCTCCCCATGCTCACTTTTCTTAACGCTTTTCAGCACAGATGCTGACAGCAATGAAGTTACGTGCTGCTCAAAAGTCCCTCCATATCTGTAATTCTCTACCAACATCTTAAGAGAGGTCCTGTCTCCCTTGTACAGAGTGGTCAATTACTGTGATCACACAGCTGATAAGTGGAAAGCCAGGAAACTGCTGGAGATGGTATACCAAGCTGTTCCTTAAACACCATGTTAGAGTGCTGGTTAGTTCTCTCAAATTCCCATGTTAAGTAGCACGATGGTTTCAACTGATTTACAGAAGGATGATATCTTCTTTGCTATCTAAAACCTGAAGTTCAGTGGGTTTTACTTGCCTGCCCAATGTCCTCGTTACCTCCTAAGAACATGTCCATCACTTCAGGAAGAAACCTGAATCACACTGTGGTCCTGAAACACCAGTCCCAGTAACCCCAAGAAAGAGTTGTAGTTCCGGCTTTTCTTTCAAGAAGAATGAGCACACATCCATTTGTGGAGGTCAGAGGACAACCTCAGGTGTCCCTCTCCACATTCCACCTTTGTTGAGACCTAGTCCCTTGGCAGGTTTTTCACTGTGTACGCCAGGTTAGCTGGCCTGTGAGCTTGGCTTCTCCTGTCTCTATCTCCTATCTCTGTCAGAAGAGCTGGCATTGCAGAGACTGAGCTATGATCTGGTTTTTAATGGGTTCTGGGGGCTCTAACTCAGGTCTTCACATGCATGGCAAGTGTGTTTACATAATGAGCCATCTCCCAAGCCCTGAGGAATTCTTTTGTAGGCATTACAAAAGGTTGGATTAGAAAAACTTAGTTATTGTACTTTGGTGGCAATGGAGATTTGAACCTGGGGCTTTGTGCTGGCTAGATAACCACACTGCCATTGCGTATGTAGTTGTAGAAATATACTAGACTACATTTCTAGTCTTTGTGCATATGGGGGTGGGGAAGCTAATAAGGCTAATGTATCGTGTCAGGAAATGTGGAGATTTGTCATCATTATTTTTAACAAGCACCATAATAGATCCCTTTATGTATCTGTGAGAAGAAAACACACAGGTTTGCCAAGCTAGTGTCAGTGCCCTGGAGATGGGAGCAGGAGGGACCACTGCTGTCCTGCATCCTTGGCCAGAAGCTGGTGTTTTCACTACTCAGCTTGGGATCTCAGTCTGTTCTCTCATCTGAATCTGCAACGTGTCCTCCCTGTCACCTTGCCTGGAGCATCCCAACACAGGCATTTAGTACTGAAGGAGGCAGCAGGGGGACAATGCGGGTGTGGAGGTGGAGGACTGATGGGATCAAAGTGTTGTTTAGCAAAGCTGGTTTGGCAGTAGCATGCAGAATGGATGTCAGGAACACTGGAGACAGGTAATCGTATGGTACACGAGCAGCTTCTTTCATTTAAATATAGCTTAGAGAAGTTGTAGTCATCTCTGCTGTTAAGGCACTTTAATATCAATGTAGGCTGCATTTGCATTATGGAATAATAAGTTTATTTTCTCTGTTGCCATGCCCTGATAGGAGATAGAGACGGTGATAATGTTAATTTAGCAAACGAGTTGAAGGAAATTTAATTTCTAATTCTTGCGATTCTCTGGAGCTTGAAGTTAACAGTTACATCTATTTCTTGATTTATCCTGACTTTATCTTTTCAGCCTTTGTGTCATTAGATGTATCTGCCTCTCAGATGGGTTAGGGGTTGGCATCATGGCTAGGGAGGGGCAGATCTTTGTTGTTGTCTATGTGTTCTAGGCATTGTTTTTTTTTAACAGGTTATCTCATTGAACCCAAAAGGCCGATCATGGGAACTTGGCTCTCGTTGACCCCCACGCTTTACAGTTTTGCTCATGATGTAGTAACAGGTTATCTCATTGAACCCGAAAGGCCGAGCATGGGAACTTGGCTCTCGTTGACCCCACACTTTACAGTTTTGCTCATGATGTAGTAAACTGCCTCTGGTTTCGTTTGAAATCACGTTGAGCCATTACCCCCACTCCCAATTAAATAATACCCAAAAGAGGAAAAAGTCACTTGTTTGAGCTAACAGAAAACAATCACTGTTACCGTTTTTTTATTTTCCCTAGCAGGTCTTTCCTATAGGCATATAAAAAAATATAATTACGTATATGTATAGTTTTATGTTCTTTTTCATTTAAACATTCACATAGCCTTTATGAAATATTTCTGTATTATATAAAATGAATCTTTAAATCAGCGTATAATATTCCCTGACTCTACCACAATGTTTCAGGTGGGGGGATATTGTAACTAACCTTTCCATATTTTTAGTTTTCAGCATAGATAGGGTCTATGGGTTTGCTTAGCAGACAGCTGGGCGCATATTCCAGAATATTCTTTGAGGGAATGAAGCCACCTATCAGGACCCTGTTGTGTGAGTGGCTGTGCTTTTCTGAAAAAAGGTGTTGTCCCCAAATAAAAGTGACACATAGACTGTGATTATAAAGCCATTGAAGTTGTGTTTCTGAAGACAAGGTAACATGTTCGAATATGCCTTTTGAGGAGTCAGCTAGGGCCCCGCCCGGCGATGAGTGACAGCTTCCTGTGCTGAAGAGGCCTCAGGAAGCCTTCATGGAGAGGGCCTTCCCTAGCAGCGCCCTGCAGACTGGGTGAAGGCGAGTGGGTTTGGCTTTAGCAAGGCTATGAAGGCCACACAGGGTTTGACGTTAGCGGTGTGGTAGAGAGCACTGCCAGGGAGTGATTCAGAGAGGAAGGTATGACAGATCCCCGCAGACAGAATGGATTTGTATGTGGTAAGAACCCCCTTCCTGTGTGGGTCTGTGGGGTTGTGATAGAAACCCACCTTTCTTGAGAAAGGTGCTCCAAGTCAGGAATCACAAAGTGATCCATAAATGCTTGATATAGTTTATCTTAACTTAAAATCAGAGGTATTGGGAACTGAGACCTAGAAACGGAGATGTGCTGGAAGTGGGTGGAGCTGATATAGTCCACAGAGGAGGGAAGCAGGCTGGACCATGAGAATCTGCTTAGACTCCTGGATGTAGGGGCAGAGAGGAAACAGAGGCCATGTAGTCTGTGGCAGAGATGGGTGTGCATGAAACAGGGTGAAAATCTGAAGATTGCCTGACTGCTTCCACAGAAACAGTTTAAAAAAACATTTTATTTTATAATTTCTTAGATAATTTTATCTCTAGTTATAGAAGAGAGCTGGTTATGACAAACGTACAAACACCCTGCAATTTTTCTATGGAATAGTGACAAAAGTAAAGCCAATGGGTCTATAGGTATTTAGGAATTAAAAAGTCAATATATATATATTTATAGTAATATATTAACTATATATAATATTTATATTAATTATACTTGTTATATATGCATATATATAATGATACTTTGAAAACTGGCATAGAATTTCCCCCAAGAATGGTTTATTCCTCCTTGAATAAAGTCCATGTTCACAATGTGTTAATTATAGATTCCATTTCTCATCCCTTTGAAAAGGAACCTAAAGACCTGTGGATGCATAATTGCGAGCGTGAGTCCATTTGTTTTTGAAGGAGCTCACCTCTTCCAACTCTCCTAGTTTAGTTTTCATGGGAACAATTGATTTTCACTTCTAGGAAATGTTGAAGCGACATAATTACAGCAATGTGTATATGGGCTTAGCTAGGGTGGGTGACATTGTCACATAACAACAGCTCCTCCTGTGATGGAAGCTGAAGTCTTTCTGGCATTCTGCAGTACCCTGGAGGATTCTTTGTGCCAGGGATATTGGTCTGTAGGCTTCAGAGAATGGTTCTCCATGATTAGTCTGGGTAGTTCGAGTGTATTGCCCTGAACTTGACAGTATAGAAAGAACAAAGGAACCCGCTGTGGAGGCACATGCCTTTAATCCTAGCACTCAGGAGGCAGAGGCAGGAGGATTTCTGTGAGTTCTCAAGGCCAGCCTGGTCTACAAATGAAGTCCAGGACAGCAAAGACTACACAGAAAACCCTCCCTCGAGAAGACAAAATAGACAACAACAAACAACAGAGACAGAGAGAGAGAGAGAGAGAGAGAGAGAGAGAGAGAGAGAGAGAGAGAGAGAGAGAGACAGAGACAAAGAGACAGAGACAGAGACAGATGGAGGGGAGGGAGGGAGAGGGTGGGGAAGAGGGAGGGGAGAGAGAGAAGAGAGTGTAGAGAGAAAATTGAGAAGTGGTTGGGGATGGAGGATAATAAACATTATTCTAGAAGTGGAGGGAAACAGTGTAATCTGCTATAGAAGGGTCAAGGAAAGGATTAGAGGGCCAGTGAGATGGGTCAGTGGGTAAATGCGCTTGTTGACAAGTTTTATGACATGGGAACCCATAGGGTGGTTGTCTTCTGACCTCCTCATGTATACAGTGGTATGCCCTTCCCCCAAATAAATAAATAAATACCAAAAAAGGGCAAGACTTAAAAAAACAAACCTGTCATATCATTAGAATGAGATTTTGTTGACTTTAAAAGAAAATGCCCATACAGGAAGGGAGAGGCAGTAGGGTATCTGAGGTTGAGGAAGCTGCTGTCACTGGACATCAAGACATTACGACATGTGGGACCACTACCCTGAACCTTAGCTTGCTCTAACTCTGTACGTAGGGCCCTCTTTTGACATAGAAAATGTTTCTAGTCATATGTTAGGCTCTTGGAGGTTACTGCTTACAGTGATTGTGTTGCAAGGGTGTCTTACTTGTAACCTGAGGGATGCACGTATCCTCAGGATAGCTGTGAATGTGGCCCAGCATGGTTTATAGATGACATCATGTCACAGTGCTGGATTGTTGGACACCCTTGTTAGAGAAGAATAAAGTGCAAAGACATTGATTTCATTTTCACAGCGGTTTTCAATTGGGAGCGATCTTGTCTCCCCAGGGGACGTTTGGTAGAGTCTGAAGGCATTTTGCTTGTCACAGCTAGGGAGCAGAGGCCAGAAATGTCACTCAACACTGTCACTGCTCAAGATGACTCAGTAACGATCAATAATCTCCCCCAAATATCCAGCCCAGATTGAGAAGCCCCAAGTTCTCTGGTCACATTAAGGAATTTAGTCCCTCTTGGTTCTCCATGAGTGCTAGCCAAACAGGACTTTCCCCCTGTGTGCTGAAAGGTGGTAACTAAGCTGTATCATCCAGAGGGCTGCTGAGTTCTGGTTTGGACTGTAGCCTGAACCTCTAGTGAGTGGTGCCAACAAGCTGAGCTCTGGCAGTGCTAGTTCCTCCTAAGCAGGGTTCCTGCCCCTCCTGTGTATTGTTTCCTGGCCTTGAAAAGTGAATGAAATCAGAGACAGCTTTTACAATATATGAGAATTGGGTGATGGGCGGATTGGCAACCAGAGCAAACTATTTTTATTTTGAGCCACCTTCTGAGTGCTTTGTGTGTGTGTGTGTGTATTTTTTATTTGGAGAGATTATTTTTTGAGAGCCTTAGCAACGGCGCATCCATTTCGCTGAGCTTCCATTTTGGGCTCAAAGGAAGGCAGGTGTGTAATCATCTTCATCGCTGATAGGTAGCAGAGTGCCCTCTTCTCAAGGACACTCAGAGTCCTGTATTGAGTTTGAGCTAAGTCTTTGGTTGGCATGCTAGTTAGGAAATAGAGACGCCAGAAATCATGGTGCTTTTGACAAATTCAGAAATGTATGAGGAGGCACCAAAGATGTAAACCTTTTGCTTAGAAATGTTTGTCTTAATACATTATTGGGATAATATTTAATGGTTTGCATCTGTGACCTGAAGAGGTCTTGATTTTTTTTTAAATGTAGTCATTTGCTTATTTTTTACAACAGTAATTGAAAGGAGTGGATGCAATGTGGTGTGGTGGCCTCATGATCCTTGACACCTGTCTGTCTTTTTGCTGACACCTTGAGTTGATGGTTTTCATTCATCTTTATGTGTGTACGGTGGCAGCTCTAACTGTACACAACAGGATCTTCTTAGGGTCTGAAGCTTAGAATTTGAAGTATTTGAAACTGGACCTGCTATAAATTTCTATTGACTAGATATAGAAAAAAAAAAGGCCCATACCACGGATTCTTGAAAGCTCAATATATTTTTATGGAGGGAAGAAAAGGCAAGCAAAAAATCTGGAGAGAGAGAGAACTCAAAAGCTGTAAAGGTCTAAGCACCCAAGACCTTTACACCCCCAGATAGAAATTAGACCCCATCTTCTGTAGGTGGGTTTGTAGAACAAAACAGTAAAAGAACTGTATTGACTATCTTGTTTTAAGTGCAAAATTTTGCTGTGACCTTGGGACCTATTTAAGACAAAGGAAAAAAAAAATAACCGTAACCCACAGGTATATAAACTGTTCTTACCCTCATCCACGACTTGGTGCTTCAAAGTGTTGATTCATGTAAGACTTGTTGACTCAGTTCTCCAGTTGCCAGTTCTTAGAAGTAGCATATCGTAGACACCCTTGCAGAGTGTGCAAAGAGCTGACTTGGGGAGGCCAGTGAGATACTGCTAGGTAGCTGTCACTAGACATTAGAACCCTTTGACTTGGTCGAGGAGCCCTGTTTTGAAAACGGGGTAGTGGGTTGCAGGGGAAGTGGGTCTGATCCAGGACTTACCTCATCATGATGCAGAGTACAAGAGACATTTTCCTAGAGTTAATCAGCCTCTGCACTGCAGCCAGCAGGTGCTGCCTGGAGGTTTGCTTCGGCCTCTGTCTCCTCGATGTACATGAGCATGATTATACTGAGGGTTTTTTTTTTTGTTATTTTCTTTATTTACATTTCAAATGTTATCCCCTTCCTGGCTTCCCCTCCATAAAACCCCCTATCCCGTCCCCTCTCCCCCTGCTCACCAACCCACCCACTCCTGCTTCCCTGTCCTGGCATTCCCCTACACTGGGGCATCGAGCCTTCCCAGCAGCTGGAGCCATGGGTCCCTCCATGTGTACTCTTTGGTTGGTGGTTTAGTCCTGGGAGCTCTGGGGGTACGGTTGGTTCATATTGTTGTTCCTCCTGTGGGGCAGCAGACCCCTTCAGCTCCTTGGGTCCTTTCTCCAGCTCCTCCATTGGGGACTCTGTGCTCAGTCCAATGGTTGGCTGAGAGCATCCACCTCTGTATCTGTTAAGACAGACATTTGTTTACTGTTTGCATATGTGTGTTTGTTGTGGCTCTAGTTCCCAATGGGAAGAAAGGAAGATGCATCCACTGATGGTTACCCAGTCCCGCTTGACTTAGCACTAACCTGGAAACTGGATGGTTTCTGAGGAAGGTGAACATGCTGCTTCCAGTGCAGGGCTGACAGTCTTGGGGCAGAAATGAATCTGGTGCTTGACTTGCTTCCTATGGTAACTTTCTTCAATTTGACCTTTTAAAAGTTTTAACGGGAGAGAAAATTTCAGTCCCCCTAATTTTGTACTCATAAATGGTCCATACCTACCTATTGTATTTATAAATCTTTGTAACTAAAATTATTTTCCTGGAATGAATACTGATGATATAAACTTTATTATTTGTTATCCTTAAAATTGAGTTACTCACCAGACAAAAAGTCTAAACTTTCAAGACATTCACAACATTAGAGTTTAGCAAACCCAAATAGAAAAATTCTGTAGATTCATCTTTGGAAATTGTGTTAAAACCTAGCATTTTGAGATTCTTTTGGGATAAAGTTCCTTTTAGGGATATAACTTAAGATTCTCTTTGGGGTATTCTGGACATTTTGACAGGAACTTGCTTTTCTGTTTTTAGTTCTTTTAAAAAGATTTATGTATTTGTGTGTGTGTGTGTGTGTGTGTGTGTGTGTATGTGAGTGAGAATATATGCACATGTGTCTGTGCTGGTGACTTCTACCACTTTCCAACTGTCCCATTGAGGGTCTTTCCCTAAACCAAGAGTTTATATTTTTCTCAATAGTCTGGAAGCCAGCAAGCCCTAGAGATACTCCTGTCTGGGGTTACAGGTGTACTAAGATGCCTGGCTTATTGTGTAGGTGCTGGGAGCTGAACTTTGGCTCTCATGTTTGTATAGCAGGTGCTTCACAAAAGTTTACTTTGGAGCCGTGTATCTCTCTGGCAGCCATAACTTTTTTATATTGTCTGTTATTATACCAGTGAATGAGATGCATAGTGCATTTGCGCTTTTATTAATCAGTGTACATTGTGGTGTGTGTGTGTGTGTGTGTGTGTGTGTGTGTGTGTGTGTGTGGCATATGTGTATGGCTGTGTATACACATGAAACAATGTTTTCCTCTCTTGCAGAATTAAATCTGAGAGAATCTGACCTCAGAGTGTGTGATGAATCATCGTGTAAATATGGAGGTGTCTGCAAAGAAGATGGAGATGGTTTGAAATGCGCATGCCAGTTTCAGGTGAGAGAACCAAAATTAACTTAATTTTACCCTCCCCCATTTTATAATCTGACACTCCTCAAATAAAATGCATGGAGCACCTTGAGCCCTGAAGGAATTTAGTGCCCAGCCCATTGGTTCTTTGTTGCGAGGTGAGGTCCTGTTATTTGTGCTTTCTGTGGTTCATTGCAGAGGACAGACTGACCAAGAAAGATATGCACATGTGTGGGAAAATGTTAAATAGCCAAGTGTTAGCTTTGCCAAGGTAGGGAAAGGGGAGGTGCCCCAGGAGAGCCTCTTAGTTAACAGTTGACATGCTTGTCCCCTTTTTCTGTTAATCTGGCTTTCCCCCTCCCCTACTGTACTGTACCTCCTTAGAACCAGGATGAGTTAGAGCCTCAGGGACAATCAGGATCAGAGATGGGCTGGAAAGTAGAGTCATGACCCAAGAGTATGGTGCCTTAGCATTTCCATCTGGGTTTTAGTTGTGTTGTTACTATCTGAAAAGCAAGAGAGCTGGAGGGTTTTACTCTCCATTGTTCCTGTTTGTTTTTTTATTATTCAATTATAATCTAGCTGTAGATGGCCTCTCAGAATTGGACATGAGGTACAGAAAGAGCTTGTCTGGTTTTCACTTACAGTCTTGCTGCCATTTTGAGTTATGAGGAGAGGAAGAGGTTCAGAAACCAGGCATATGGTTTCTAGCTGAGTTAGTGTTTCTGGTAACCCAGTGACCTCAGGCAAATCTATGTCCTCAAGAATTATTTCCTCACCAGTATCCCATCTGAACCAAAGGCACACTTCATACTTAGAAGATGCCGTTAAGAACACAGAGGGTAAGAGTGCTTGTGTTTGAAACTTCCTTGAATACTATGAACCACCACGATGTTTACTTCTGTTAAAAGGAATAGAGAATTGAACCGAAGTAATGGGCACAGCTAGCTAGGTACATGGCCACAGGGACAGATGGCTAGGTACACTGCTATTGACCACACAGTCGGGTTCTAGGGTCAAAGAGACTTTTCATTCATTTATACAGAGCGGTGTTTCTGTGAGACAGGCTCCACAATAGCCACTTTCTTCCCAGCTTGGTTAGCCTTCTTTGGCTGGCTTCACACCCTTGCTGCCCATTGGCTGGGGGATATCAGTTCCCTCTGTGCCTGCCTTTTTCCATGGGCCTCTTTCATTTCTATGGAGTTGATTTTATATTCTGTTTTTCTACGATTTTTTTTGTAAGCCCCTGAGTTTCTTTTTCTTTTTTAGATTAAAATTTAAAAAGTAGCCTTTTCAATGTCCTTCAACAGCTAAGGAAAAATATCTTTCCATGATCTGTCTTAAATCGTTTGGTTCTTAACCCATGGCAAAGGAGGAAGAAAAATATATAGGCAAGGAAGCGAGATGAGAAGGTGCTTTTCTAGGTTTGCTGTGCGCAGTGTCTTAGGCTGGGTGCTAAAGACAGGTTCCTTGCCTTGTGGGGGCAAACTGCCGAAAGGCTTACAGCAGGGTTTGTTCCTCCTGCTGAGGAGTCTCTCCTTTGATTGCTCTGCTGTCTTCCTATGATATTATAGATCTGTTCATAAAACCTAAATTATTGGCAGCTTAAAAACTATGACTTGATATGTGCATTAGGCATAGCTCTCTGCTGTGTAAATCTTAACAGTGATAATCAAATTGCTTGAAGGATGGCTTATAATTCTGCATGCTTTCAGTGCTAATATAAGCTTCTGGGGCATGATTTAGGTTCGTTTTCACAGAAAGGAGAATTGTGTGTAACTGCAAGTTTTGTTAGTTGGTTCATAAAAGCCATTATCTTGCTAGTTATATAAACAAAGCTGCTCACTAATTATATGCATAGAGAAATTATTAATGCTACAACTCTCTCTTAAAACTTAGTGTCAGGATCTTTGCTCCAGTGACCAGGTAGTTGGGACCGCCAGGCTCAGAGACAGACAGGCATAATATCGCTTCGGTTTCAGGCAGCTTGTGTGTAACCTGCTCCCAGGTGCTGGGCTGATCTGCAGTAACCAGCGCGCCAGTTCCGCGGTGGGACCTTCTGCCTGGTGGAGGGACCCCGCGCAGGGAGGGAGCCTGCCAGCTTCCCTTCCGCGACCTCTGTTCCCGCGGACTGCGCTGGAGAGACCGGTACCCAGGCTCTCCCCCCGATATAACATCACTTGGGACACGGCCTGTTGGGGCTTCCGTCTGTGCCCGAGGGCGGGTTGGCGCTGTGGTCGTCTGGGTGCCAGATCGGCGGGCCATCGTGACCACAGGGTGAGCGGCGCCACGGAGACTGCCCTCCGCCATCTTTGCTCCAGTGACCAGGTAGTTGGGACCACCAGGCTCAGAGACAGACAGGCATAATATCGCTTCGGGTTCAGGCAGCTTGTGTGTAACCTGCTCCCAGGTGCTGGGCTGATCTGCAGTAACCAGCGCGCCAGTTCCGCGGTGGGACCTTCTGCCTGGTGGAGGGACCCCGCGCAGGGAGGGAGCCTGCCAGCTTCCCTTCCGCGACCTCTGTTCCTGCGGACTGCGCTGGAGAGACCGGTACCCAGGCTCTCCCCCCAATATAACATCACTTGGGACACGGCCTGTTGGGGCTTCCTTCTGTGCCCGAGGGCGGGTTGGCGCTGTGGTCGTCTGGGTGCCAGATCGGCGGGCCATCGTGACCACAGGGTGAGCTGCGCCACGGAGAGTGCCCTCCGCCATCTTTGCTCCAGTGACCAGGTAGTTGGGACCACCAGGCTCAGAGACAGACAGGCATAATATCGCTTCGGGTTCAGGCAGCTTGTGTGTAACCTGCTCCCAGGTGCTGGGCTGATCTGCAGTGACCAGCGCGCCAGATCTGCTGTGGGACTTCTGCCTGGCAGAGGGACGCCCCCTCCCCCCCAGGAGAGATCACACACCCCTGCACAGGGCAGGAGCCTGCCAGCCTCCCTTTGGCGACCTCTGCTCCAGGAATCCACTAGGCTGAGCCTTTAGATGTGCAAGGCCTCCCCAATATAAGATCACTTGGGGCAAAGCACATTAGGGCTCCAAAGTCACTCAGGAGCAGGCAGGCCCCAGAAATCGGTGCCAGGGGAATCCTGGTAATCCAGGGGGGGCAGAAATAGCTTTGCAGGCTCACAGGAGGTCCAACCAACAGCCAGTGGCAGCAGGACCAACTAACACCAGAGGTATCCAGATGGCAAAAGGCAAACGTAGGAATGTTACTAACAGTAATCAAAGTAATGTGGGACCATCCGAACCCAACTCTCCAACAGCAGCAAGTCCTGGATACCCCACCACACCCGAAAGACAAGATCTGGATTTAAAATCACTTCTCATGATGCTATTAGAGGATCACAAGAAGGACACAAATAAATCTCATAAAGAGTTACAGGAGACCATGAATCAACGGTTAGAAGCCCTTACAAAGGAAACACAAAAATCGCTTAGAGAAATGCGGGAGAACATGGATCAAAAGATGGAGGCGCACAAGGAGACAACACAAAAATCGCTTAACGAGATGAATCAACGGGTAGATGCACTCACAAAGGAATCACAAAATTTGCATAAAGAAATGCAGAAGAATATGGGTCAACAGACGGATGCCCATAAGGAGGCAACACAAAAATTGCTTAAAGAAATGAATCAACGGTTAGATGCCCTTACAAAGGAAACACGAGAACTGCTTAAAGAAATGCAGGAGACGATGGATCAACAGATGGAATCCCATGAGGAGGAAACACAAAAATCGCTCAGAGAAATGCAGGAGAACGTGGGTCATCAGGAAGAAATCCTGAAAGAGGTAATGCAAAAATACCTTAAAGAAATACAGGAAAATACAAACAAACAAGTGAAGGATCTCAGCAAATCCATCCAGGAACTAAAAAAGGAAGTAGAAACAACTAAGAAATCACAAAGGGAGACAACTTTGGAGATAGAAAACCTTGGGAAGAAATCAGGAGTCATAGATGCAAACATCAACAATAGAATACAAGAGATGGAAGAAAGAATCTCAGGTGCTGAAGATTCCATAGAAAGCATCGACTCAACAGTCAAAGAAAATGCAAAATGCAAAAAACGCGTAACCCAAAACATCCAGGAAATCCAGGACACAATGAGAAGACCAAACCTAAGGATTATAGGTATAGATGAGAGTGAAGATTTGCAACTTAAAGGGCCAGTAAACATCTTCAACAAAATTATGGAGGAAAACTTCCCTAACTTAAAGAGAGAGATGCCGATGAACATACAAGAAGCCTACAGAACTCCAAACAGACTGGACCAGAACAGAAATACCTCCCGTCACATAATAATCAAAACACCGAATGTTCTAAACAAAGAAAGAATACTAAATGCAGTAAGAGAAAAGGGCCAAGTAACATACAAAGGAAGACCTATCCGAATCACATCAGACTTCTCACCAGAGACTATGAAAGCCAGAAGATCCTGGGCAGATCTCATGCAGACACTAAGACAGCACAAATGCCAGCCTAGACTACTATACCCAGCAAAACTCTCAATCACCATAGATGGAGAGACCAAGATATTCCATGATAAAACCAAATTTTCACAATATCTTTCCACAAATCCAGCCCTGCAACGGATAATAGGTGGAAACCTCCAATACAGGGAGCGAAACAACACCCTGGAAAAAATGAGATAATAACCTTCTTGAATCAAACCCAAAAGTAGATAACCACTCAAACATAAAGATAGCGTCAAGAATGGCAGATGGCAATAATCACTATGCCTTAATCTCTCTTAATATCAATGGTCTCAATTCCCCAATTAAAAGACATAGACTAGCAGACTGGATACGTAAACAGGACCCAGCATTTTGCTGCATGCAGGAAACGCACCTCAGTGTCAAAGACAAACACTACCTCAGAGTAAAAGGCTGGAAAACAATTTTACAAGCAAATGGCCCCAAGAAACGAGGTGGAGTAGCCATCCTAATATCGGATAAAATTGATTTTCAACCCAAAGTCATCAAAAAAGACACAGAAGGACACTACATACTGATCAAGGGAAAAATCCACCATCAAGAACTCTCAATCCTGAATATCTATGCTCCAAATGCAAGGGCACCCTCATTCGTAAAAGAAACTTTACTAAAACTCAAAGCACACATCGCACCGCACACAATAATAGTGGGTGACTTCAACACCCCGCTCTCCGAAATGGATCGTTCAGGAAAGCAGAAACTAAACAGGGACACAGTGAATCTAATTGAAGCCTTGGACCAAATGGAACTAACTGATATATATAGAACATTTCATCCTAGAGCTAAAGAATACACCTTCTTCTCAGCTCCTCATGGTACCTTCTCCAAAATTGACCATATAATTGGTCACAAATCAGACCTCAACAGATACAAGAAGATAGAAATAATCCCATGCCTCCTATCAGATCACTATGGAATAAGGGTGGTCTTCAATGGCAACAAAAACAAAAGAAAACCCACGTACACATGGAGGCTGAACAATGCTCTACTCAATGATAACTTGGTCAAGGTGGAAATAAAGAAAGAAATCAAAGACTTTTTGAAAGTTAATGAAAATGAAGGCACAACATACCCTAACTTATGGGACACAATGAAAGCAGTGCTAAGAGGAAAATTCATAGCCCTGAGTGCCGCCAAAAAGAAACGGGAGACAGCATACACTAACAGCTTAATGGCACACCTGAAAGCCCTGGAACAAAAAGAAGCAAATACACCAAAGAGGAGTAGAAGGCAGGAAATCATCAAACTCAGGGCTGAAATCAATCAAGTAGAAACAAATAAAACCATACAAAGAATCAACAAAACGAGGAGTTGGTTCTTTGAGAAAATCAACAAGATAGATAAGCCCTTAGCCAGACTAACCAGAGGGCACAGAGATAGTATCCAAATTAATAAAATCAGAAACGAAAAGGGAGAGATAACAACAGAAACTGAGGAAATTCAAAAAATCATCAGATCCTACTACAAAAACCTGTATTCAACACAACTAGAAAATCTTGAGGAAATGGACAATTTCCTTGACAGATACCAAGTACCAAAATTAAATCAGGATCAAATAGACCATCTAAACCGTCCTATAACCCCTGAAGAAATAGAAGTTGTCATTGGAAGTCTTCCAACCAAAAAAAGCACAGGTCCAGATGGTTTTAGTGCAGAATTCTATCAGACCTTCAAAGAAGACCTAACACCAATACTCTTCAAACTGTTCCACAAAATAGAAACAGAAGGAACACTACCCAACTCGTTCTATGAAGCCACAATTACACTAATACCAAAAGCACACAAAGATCCGACAAAGAAAGAGAATCTCAGGCCAATCTCTCTTATGAATATCGATGCAAAAATACTCAATAAAATTCTTGCCAACCGAATCCAAGAACACATCAAAACGATCATTCACCACGATCAAGTAGGCTTCATCCCAGGGATGCAGGGATGGTTCAATATAAGGAAATCCATCAATGTAATCCACTACATAAACAATCTCAAAGAAAAAAACCACATGGTCATCTCATTAGATGCTGAGAAAGCATTTGACAAAATTCAGCATCCTTTCATGCTAAAGGTCTTGGAAAGATCAGGAATTCAAGGCCCATATCTAAACATAGTAAAAGCAATTTACAGCAAACCAGTAGCCAGCATCAATCTAAACGGAGAGAAACTTGAAGCAATCCCACTAAAATCAGGGACTAGACAAGGCTGCCCTCTCTCTCCATATCTTTTCAATATAGTACTTGAAGTTCTAGCTAGAGCAATTAGACAAGAAAAAGAGGTCAAAGGGATACAAATTGGAAAGGAAGAAGTCAAACTATCACTATTTGTAGACGATATGATAGTATACATAAGCGACCCAAAGAACTCCACCAGAGAACTCCTACAGCTGATAAACGACTTCAGCAAAGTGGCCGGATATAAAATCAACTCAAGCAAGTCAGAAGCCTTCCTATACTCAAAGGATAAGCAGGCTGAGAAAGAAGTAAGAGAAATAATACCCTTTACGATAGCCACAAACCATATTAAGTATCTTGGCGTGACGCTAACCAAACAAGTGAAAGATCTGTATGACAAGAACTTCAAGTCTCTGAAGAAAGAAATTGAAGAAGACCTCGGAAGATGGAAAAATCTGCCATGCTCATGGATTGGCAGGATTAATATAGTAAAAATGAGCATCTTACCAAAAGTAATACACAGATTCAATGCAATCCCCATCAAAATCCCAACTCAATTCTTCATAGAGTTAGAAAGAGCAATTCAAAAATTCATCTGGAATAACAGAAAACCCAGAATAGCTAAAACTATTCTCAAGAGTAAAAGAACCTCTGGGGGAATCAGTATCCCGGACCTCAAGCTGTACTACAGAGCAATAGTGTTAAAAACTGCATGGTATTGGTACAGTAACAGACATGTAGATCAATGGAACAGAATTGAAGACCCAGAAATGAATCCACACTCCTATGGTCACTTGATCTTTGACAAAGGAGCTAAAACCATCCAGTGGAAAAAAGATAGCCTTTTCAACAAATGGTGCTGGCTCAGCTGGAGGTCAACATGCAGAAGAATGCAAATTGACCCATCCTTATCTCCTTGCACTAAGCTCAATTCTAAGTGGATCAAAGATCTCCACATAAAACCAGACACACTGAAACTAATAGAAGGGAAACTAGGGAAGAACCTTGAACATATGGGCACAGGGGAGAATTTCCTGAACAGAACTCCAATAGCTTATACTCTAAGATCAAGAATAGACAAATGGGACCTCATTAAATTACAAAGTTTTTGCAAGGCAAAAGACACCGTCAAAAAGACAAAGCGGCAACCAACTAACTGGGAAATGATCTTTACCAACCTTACATCCGACAGAGGGCTAATATCCAAGATATACAAAGAACTCAAGAAGTTAAACTCCAGAGAGGCAAGTAACCCTATTAAAAAATGGGGTACAGAGCTCCACAAAGAGTTCTCACCTGAAGAATATCTAATGGCTGAGAAGCACCTAAAGAGATGTTCATCATCCTTAGTCATTAGGGAAATGCAAATCAAAACAACCCTGAGATTCCATCTCACACCAGTCAGGATGGCTAAGATCAAAAACACAGGAGACAGCAGTTGTTGGCGAGGATGTGGAGAAAGAGGAACACTCCTCCACTGCTGGTGGAATTGCAGGCTGGTACAACCACTCTGGAAAGCAGTCTGGCGGCTCCTCAGAAAACTGGGCATGACACTTCCGGAGGATCCGGCTATACCACTCCTGGGCATATACCCAGAGACTTTACCTGCATGCAATAAGGACACATGCTCCACTATATTCATAGCAGCCTTATTTATAATAGCCAGAAGCTGGAAAGAACCCAGATGTCCCTCAACGGAGGAATGGATTCAGAAGATGTGGTATATTTACACAATGGAATACTACTCTGCAATTAAAAACAATGAATTCACGAAATTCCTAGGCAAATGGTCAGAACTTGAAAATATCATCCTTAGTGAGGTAACCCAATCACAAAAGATCACACATGGTATGAAGTCACTGATAAGGGGATATTGACCCAGAATCTCAGAATACCCTAGACACAATCAGCATATCAATAGATTTTTAAAAAGATGGAAGGAGAGACCCCTGGTCCTGGAAAGACTGGATGTAGGGGAACGCCAGGACAGAGTAATGAGAGGGGGTTGAACGGAGAAAAGAGGGAGGGAAGGGGGCTTATGGGACTTTCGGGGAGGGAGGAAACGGGAAAGGGGAAGTGATTTGGAATGTAAATTAAAAAAATAAAATAAAATTAAATTAAAAAAAAAAAAAAAAACTTAGTGTCAGGGGCTGGAGAGATGGCCTAGCGGTTAAGAGCACAGTCTGCTCTTCCAAAGGTCCTGAGTTTAATTCCCAGTGGCTCACAACCATCTGTACTTGGGACCCAATGTCATCTTCTGGTGCACCTGAAGAGAGCACCGGTGTACTCATATAAATAAAATATATATATATATATATATATTTTTTTTTTTTTTAAAAAAATCTTAGTATCTCTGATTTTCCTCTAATTTTCTTTCTTCCTTGTCAGATTTGGAATTCTGTAGTCCGTCTTCTCGTGTTTGTATCTGTTCTTACTAGCCCCCACTGCTAGGTCCTTTGTATTGGGGTTTTTCACAGAAATAGAAACAACAGGGTACATGCACACGCATACACATGGCTGTGTGAGAGAAATGGAGACAGAGATTAATGAGGAATTAGCTTATTTGATTGCAGAGGGTGAGAAGTCCCACAGTCTGTCAAGGGCTGAAGACTCAGGAAATGGAATGGTGTAGTCCCTGTTGGAAGGTAACGGCTGAGGGTCAGTATCTCAGTATAGTTAGAGGGAAGTTTTCCCTCCTCCATTTTGTTCTATTTGGTTCCTCAACAAATTGGATAATGTGTGTATCACCCTGGGGAGGGCAGCCTGCTTTACTTGGTTCACTGACTCCACTGCTAATTTCATTTGGAAATGCCCTCACGGATTCATCCAGAAATAACTTTTAATCTGGATACCCAAAGGCCTAGTCAAGTTGCCACATGAAATTAACCATCACAGCTATGTTACTTCTACTTTTCCTTGCTGTGACAAAACACCCGCACAAAACAGCTACATGGGGGAAGGGCTTATTTTATTTTGCTGTACATTGTCAGAAGTTCAGTCCTTTGTAGTGTGAACAGAATAGAGCAGTTCCCATCATGGTGTCCAGGAAATAGAGGAAGAACCAGTGCTCGTGGGTCTTCTTCCTGTCCTACTCTCTCCGGCCCCCAGTCTGCTGGGTGGTACTACCAATATTCAGGGGTGGCCCTTCTCCCTGAATTCATCCTCTTAAAGACACGCCCAGACATATACTTTACTACGCTTCTAGGTACCTATCAATCAGTCAAGTTGACAATCAAGATGAACTATCCCAGGAACCTCATTTTCTTATTTTGTTGTGATCCAAACAGTTGCTGGCACATTGTGGATATATAACAAATGCTCAAATGAATACAGTTCTAGAGTTGTTTAGTGCTGTGTCATTCAAACAGCGTCAAATAGCTGGCAGTATCATCACCATCACGAGTAATGGAGATTCCTGTCCTTCATCAAAGGCGGCCGACTAGAGGTTAGGGATAGTGTCCAGGGTCAGTGGATGACTCTGAGTGTTGTAAAACTGCCTAGATCACCTCATTTGTCCGTAAGTGTATTGGGAGGCTCCCAAGAGAGACCCTAGACACAGGGAATGACGAGGACAGCAGACCTACTTCCTCATCTCAGGTTCTCTGTGGGGTGTGTGCCTCTGGACGGTTGCAGGGACGTACGGGCCCTTGCTCACTATCACCAAGTGACTTACGGGAGAGACTGAATAATGTGTGTAACGTGACTTTCTTGCACTCATTGGCTGTGCTCCTACACAAGAACTCAGGACTTAGAAATGACAGTAGCTACAGCAGTGACAGCTCGTATTTACTAAGAATTTGCTGTGGCTGAATAGAAACACCTTATTTAGTCCTTGTAATGACATTATTTGGGAGGTTCTACGACAGCTATCTTTAGACAGATGGGGGAAGTCGTGCTGGTTTCACATGGGTGACGGGCCGTAGCCCTGGCTCTGACGTCATCCCGGACTTCATTGGATGTTAGACTATTTCAGTCCATAGGACACTTAAAGCTGCTGCTCATTGCTTACTGGGATAATGTTTTATAAATGTTAAGATTTCCAGTCCTCTCTGACTCAAAACTCTTTCAATCACCCATAACTTACGTTCCATTTCCATTTCTTTATTACCTTTAAATGAAGTTCACAATGTAGCCTACAAAACACAGGATTAAAGAAATGAATTGTGGTTCATAATTTTAATATAAAAGAAAAATAAAGGTCATTTATGATATAAATATTTCACAACTTACATGCTTTGAATGAGTATGTTAGAAGACAATGTAGTACTCAGGCGTTTATATCTACTTATAATGAAGTTGAATTAAAAATATTCATAAGCAGTTTCATATGCAAAGCTCTCCAAATAAAAATTTAATTTTAATAAAAGTTTGTGTAAGATATTGAATATATAGTAAAATCAGCTTGGTTATAAAATATTTTGTTAGTTAGCGGTTGCCCCTGAGCTGTGCTAATATGCCATATTTATATTTATACTTCAGACACCAAGGCCAACCACTTAAAAAAGAAGATAATAGTAAAAGTACATCTTGTTGATTGCAGAAAATTTGTGATATACAGAAAATTAAAGATATAATATGAAAAAATATTGACATTGCCTTCTAGAATTTATGCATATTTTCTAAATTAGACTATGAGTGCAATGTATTTTCTTGAACCACAATTCATTTCTTTAATCCTGTGTTTTGTAGGCTACATTGTGAATTTCATTTAAAGGTAATAAAGAAATGAAACGTAAGTTATGGGTAATTGAAAGAGTTTTGAGTCAGAGAGGACTGGAAATATATTTTATTTTTTTTAAAAAAAATTTGCATTCAGTGTCATGGATAAATAATACTTTTTAAAAAGGGCAGGCTGTACGTGATGGCACATGCCTGTAATCCCTGCACTGGGTCGGTGAATTCAGATAGGCGAGAGTTCCTCGCAAGTCTGGTCTATAGTGAATCTCCTACTCACTCATTTCTCATTTTCAGTATACAACCCTGATTGCTAATGAAAGTCAATTACTTTAAAAAAAAAGATTTATTTATGCTATGTATATGAGTACAGTGTAACTGTCTTCAGACACACCAGAAGAGGGCATCAAATCCCATTAAAGATGATTGTGAGCCACCCTGTGGTTGCTGGGATTTGAACTCAGGACCTCTGGGAGAGCAGTCAGTGCTCTTGCTGCTGAGCCATCTCTCCAGCCCCCATTTGTGCTATTCTTGATGTGTAGAAGTTCTAAAGTTCTGTAAGCGTGTAGAGCCAGTGTCGTCTTTCAGATCTCATGACTACTCATCTTCATCTGCCTCGTTCCTGTTAGTCCTTCAGTGCTCAGTTCGAATCCCACTTTCTCTGATGAGGTTTTCTTTAAGCACCCTAGCTGGTAATACTGGAGATCAGACATCATACTTTCTGTTTGATGGATTGGCTTGGAACACGATGTAGCTTTGCACTTTTTTTTCCTATTCTAACAGGATTATAAATAAGATCTCTGAGTACAGATGTCTTTGTATCTTCTCTGTTCCTTCCTTGGGGACTTTCCTACTAGGGGTATTAAGTAAATGAATTTTAATGATAACGTGTCATCACCTAAGCAGCTCTTTATAAACACTGTCACGACTTTCCTCTTAATGTGTCTATGGCTTTTCTTAGCAAATAAAGTAGATTGCACAGGGATGTCCAGTTTCACTCAAGGGTAGTTATTTTCACTATGAATGTGAGAAAAAGGCATGAGGAAGAGGCAGGTCTTCTTTGTTAAAATAAAACCCAGGGACAACCTGTTCTAGCAGTAGAAGAACATCATAATACCTTGCTTTGGTGTCTACGAGTGTGAGCTGTGCCGTTAATATTCATGCCTCGATCTGAGAGTGTATTTTTGTTTTCTGCAGTGCCATACAAATTACATTCCTGTCTGTGGATCAAACGGGGACACTTACCAAAATGAGTGTTTTCTCAGGAGGGCTGCTTGCAAGCACCAAAAAGACATAACAGTGGTGGCTCGTGGACCTTGCTACTCTGGTAGGTATGATGTTAGAAATGGCTCTGCCTCATATTCTAAAAAGAGAATTCAGCCACAAGAGTTTGGCTCACATTGCTGCAGGGATTTGTAGTAACTGAGAGGGCTTTATATTTTCTATTACTGCTTCTTAACTTGAGGTGATTTTTGTGTTGACTGTATGCCTGTTGACTGTATGTTTTATGTGGGAACTTCATATATCCTTTGCTTGATACAATTTGGAGTTGGGAACTGGCATAAGATATGTGTCTGTCTGTCTTCTGTCTGTCTATCATCTATCTAAGAGAGGTATCCATCCGTCCGTCCGTCTGTCCATCTATGATGATTGTCTCTAGAAAGCCTCTAAGAACATGTGAGGTTGTATTTCTTTCCAAGGTTTTTGCTCTTTTCCGCCGGTCACCTCAGGCCATATTATTTACTCTCTCCCTCCTTTAATTGGTTATGGTTGGCTCTGGGAAGCTTTAATGTGAGCTGCTTACTTGTGTTTGAGTTGGAGGCTGTATGTGCAGGTTAGGTACTGTAACTAGAGTTACTGTGTCAGGCCAGTGGTAAAGACAGGTTGGTGGTGTCTCCATTCCCATGCTTTTCATAGTATGTCAGGGTGCTTAATGTTCTCCCTCTTGCTATGTGACGGTTTTAGGACCAACTATAAGTTAGCGGGCATAGTCCCCAACACTGCTCTCACTTATGTTACCAGTTAGAGTGCAAGAAGTTCCCCAAACTCAGGTATAATTTTCTAGAAGGGCTCATAAAACTCACCAAATGCTATTATAGTTATGATTTATTGTGTGGAAAAGATATACTCAAAATTGTCCGAAGCAGAGATGTATAGGGCAGATTCTGGGAGAGGTCTAAATGTGGACCGTCTAGCTGTCCACTCCAAGGAGTCGCGGACGGTGTTACTTCCTCATGGAGTACACTGTTGACCGGGAAAGCGGAGCTCTAGCGCTGCGTTTCATCGCGGCTTCATTCCCTAAGTGGGAAGTGGCTGATCTTCAACTCTAGCTTCTCTAACACAGTTTGGCCCAAAGCTTTCATTTTAAATCTCATGACTGATCTTTTTTTTTTTTCATTTCTTTTGTGTGTGTGAGTGTGTGATGTATGCATGCATGTATTCAGGTACATTCCTCTGTGTGTGGATGTATGACAAACCAGAGATAGACATCTGCTATCTTCTTTTATCACTATTTTGTTTTTGTATACGAGTGTTTCACCTGCTTGTACCACATCTGTGCAGAGCCCTAGAATGTCAGACGAGGGTGTTGGGTATTGAATTAATCTTTGGAACTAGAGTTGTGGGTGCTGGGAAATAAACCCAGGTCCTGTGTAACTGCAGCACATGCTCTTAACCACTGAGTCAACTTCCAGCTTCTAGTCGTTATTTCTTGGAGGTCTGGTCTCACAGCATCTGAAACCACTGTGATATAGTTAGACTGGCTGGCCAGGAAGCTCCCGGATCTGTCTCTGTTACTGGTGTATGCTGCCACATCAGGCTCTTTACACAGATGCTGGGGCCCAAACTCACAGCCTCAGTCTTGGTCTGCTAACGTGGCTAGCCCTCACACTGTGAGATGTGACACTTTCCATTTCTGATGTAGAACTTGCTCCCAACAGACACTATTGTCAGATACACTATAAATGACTGCCCAGAAGCAGACCAGACTACTTTGGACAAAGATAAATTTTTACTGTACACAAGATAATTAAGTACTGAGAGAAAATATTGTGTTCCTGGGCTGTCATGGGATGTCCTCATATACTTCTGTAAGTACATTGTGCTTCACAGGCTCGATCTAGAAATTTTGGGGAATCTTTCTGTTGCCGTATTGATCATTTATTAGGAGCACGTGTGTAAGACACCAAGCGCTTTGCTAGGCAGCGAGTGTTATGAGGTAGCGGCAGGCTGCAAACAACCCTGAAACGAGGAGTAGCGGCCTCACGTTAAAGCGGTCCCAGCTTTTATTTACTGTGTAACGTTGTGCAGGCCGCTATGGCTCTGAGAACTACATTCATTTCTCTAGATCATTACATGGATATCTGCCTTCTGGGCTCGGTTAGCTCAGGGGTACTGAGGCAGTGAGGCACCCTATTGTCTTTGCTGCTTGATTACTGGCCCAGTGTTCTCATGTCTTTTGGTCTTTAGAGGTGTCCTAGTCCGAGAGCTTGAAATAGTTTCTCTTTCAATTACTCACAAAAAATCCTGTTTTAGGCTTTACTCCGAAGTCCTTCTCTGACCTCTCTAGGAACTTTGTTTTATCTTCTATGTACCTATGCCTGTAGCACGCCGAATTTCACTTACCTGATATGCTTGCTTACAGCCACACAAGTGTTTTCTTAACCTGGATGCTGTGTGTCCTGTCAAGGGAAGCAAAACACCTTCTCAGGGCTGGAAGGACTCACGAGTGTGTGTACCACTGATAAAATTCTAATAAGGAAAACTACTGTATTATCAGGGTACATACAGTTTTTAATTTATTTAGGGATTATTATTATTTTTTTTTAGATTTATTTATTTTATATATGTGAGTACAGTGTTGTTCACTTCAGACGCACCAGAAGAGGGCATCGGATCTCATTACGGATGATTGTGAACCACCAAGTGGTTGCTGGGAACCACCAAGTGGGCCTCTGGGAGAGCAGTCAGTGCTCTTAACCACTGAGCCATCTCTCCAGGCCCTCAAAAGTGGACACAGCTTGAAAAATAGGTTTAAGGTGAGGAGTGTCTCATGTCCTGGGAATGTGTCTTATCACTGAAGTTTATCACAGTCCTTGGAACTTAATATGTATCCAACCAATGTATGTGAAATAAAAGGAAAAAGGGTTAGTTTTCATAAGTTTTTACAAATTCAATTCCACTCCTCCTCTTCCTCCTCTTCTGTTCCTCCATTCTTCCCCTTCTTTCCTTTCCGGAGACAGCCTTACACGATTGGTAAGCAGAATGTAGCTGAAAACTTTCCACACTCATCCTGTGTACTTGCTGCTGCTGGCATGTGTGCTTTTTAATGCCCCTGTTGTTGTGTATCTGGGGATTTGACTATTGCTTGGTGGAGTTTGGAGGAAAGGACTGGTATTCAGCATTACCTTCCATTCTAGAGACAATTTAAAGAGTAGAATTAATTCCCTGGGGCCAAGATATCTCCCTATAGAGTGTCACTAAAGTGTCAAAATCTGCATCTGCCTTCTCTGTTTTGTTTTTGATTTTTACAGGTCCATGCTGATGAGATGACAGTCTCCTGTTTTTACCCTGTGTTATATATTGGTACTTTCAGCCCTATACAGTACAACTTTAGGGTTTGGAGTGTGACTCAGTGGTGGGGTGATTGCCTAGTATGTACAAGGCCCAGCACTATAATTTTTTAAAAAATTGTATATTACATTTTAGGCTGTTCTCTCTCTGAGATTTATCCCGAATAGATTTCCTAGAGGAAGTTAATTTTATCATTACTATGCACATTCAACCCTGAGGTTCTCCTTGCTAAACCTTAGGGATTTTTTTCTTTTTTAAAAGCCTTTTGACCTCTGGTCTGTATCCACAAATTTGATTAAGAAGACTTTTGGAGCCAGACTCAGCCTTTATCTTTCTACTAGAAGCAGTTTATTCAGCTCCTCTCCAGCCCTAACAAAATTAAAATTTCCTTTTACCTTTTAAATGAGTGGGCTAATCATTTCTGTTTAGATGTTCATAGTACTTTTTAGTCTTGGTACACGGGATCTGGGTATTTTTCTGGCTGGCTGACTTCTGAGATGTAAGAAATGTATTCAGTATCTAAGAAAGACCGATGGTTATGTGTCTAGGCTACTTACTCTGTGCAGCCTAGACAAATGAAAATAAACTTGGCTGTCAGAAATGTGAGAAAAGGAATCTATGATCCTGGATGCCACAGTTTTTTGATAAGAAATGTTACTATCTGAAAAGATGGACTCTCCAGGAGAAATATTTACATTTGTTGTTTCTCTTCTCAGATAACGGCTCTGGATCTGGAGAAGGAGGTGAGTTTCAAATACTTGGCTATTTTGGGAGAGTTCCTTCGTAGCTCAGGCTGGCTTGGAACTCACTGTGTAGCTCAGGCTTGGCCTTGAACATCCATCCGTTCTCATGTCTCAGCCTCTCAAGTGATGGGATTCCAGGCGTGGTCCTTCAGGTCCAGCTCAGCTCTGAAGGCCTTTGTTTTCCTTTGATATTTAACAACTCTGAGATATAGTTCAAACACCACAGGGCTCACTCACTTGAAGTTCCTAGCTCAAGGACTTTTAACGATATGCAGAGTCGCAGGTCATCATCACCACCACTATCCTTACAGGGAGCCCTGTCCCTTGTCACCAAGGCCACTTTGGCTCTCCTTGTAACCTCAGACAGTCTTTGTTCCACACTGTGTTCACTGACGGTGTATTGTCAGACTAAAGGGAACCCATCATAGCTCCAGTTAAATTCAGCTTACACAAGCTGATTTCTGCTCAGGATTGTCCACACAAGTGATTTTTATCATGAAACAAGACTTTGAAATATTTGAAATATTGTTTATTTGCTTCCATTCTTTCTTAAAATTGTAACTCATAAGTTTTTTTTTTAAAAAGAATAACAAGGTTTTAAAAAATAAATCTAGAATAAGTTGTGTCTAGATAAGAGAAAGCCCACAACAGCTCTGGTGGAATTAAGAGTTAAATTTAAACTTTAAAAATTTTCTGTTTTAAATTTTACTTCAGAGAAAAATCAATTCTGATGTTTAAAAATGTCATATTTGATAATAGCATTACAGGACTAGAATGGGGATGACTAATCTGCCTCATGTTTAATGAAAGCTGTAAATCTTACTGTCTACTCTATGCAAAATAATATTTGAGGTACCCCAAGAATATGGTGAGAGACCCCTCACTGGGAACATTCAGCCCAAATATCAACTGCAATTATGATCCTAACCATATGAAACCCTATGTCATGCTGTTTCTTCCTCTGTATCTCATAGAGTCCCAAAGTTTCTGAGTTGGAAGGAACTTTGAAGGACTGTAGAGAATAGAACACTTATTGGGGGGGGGGGAATTCAAGGATGGGCGTTTCAGTCAGAAAGGAAATGATAAAAGCTCCTGAACAATAGGATTTGATTTAAATGGTGTTTAAGCAGGAGCTCTGTAATCATGTGTGAAAGCTAGCTTCATGAATTTTAGATCTGAGAGCAAGAAAGGATTTTAAGAGATCATGTGACCTGTGATCACTGTTCCATTAGGAACCCCAGATGTTCCCAAAGATTTGCTAATATAATACAGTCCTGACTGTTTTGCTGAGAATGTAGGTTGTTCTCAGCCTTCAAGGGAGCATGCATTGGAAAGATTAGTGGTTAGCTCAGTCATCCCAGATTTCATGATGGTTCTCTGAGGTCTCAGAATTATTAACTGTCATGATCATTGCAACCTGTTTGGGTATTCATTTGTGTTTGAGTGTTCCCAGTCAGACTAGGCAGATTCCAAACATTAGGAAGGTTAGGGTTATCTGTAGACCTGCCTTTTGATAAGTTCTTCACTGACTGGCACCCTGATATGGAATTCTATACCAAGGCCCTTGGGGCCAAACTTCCTTACAGCTGACCTAGCCTTCTTTGAGAGAGCTGCAAAGATCCACTCTAGTTGAGGCCCACATGTACAGGATGCCCTTGTTTGGGGGCTATGAGTTTCTTTTTTGGGCAATGATGATATGTGCTCCTTTTGTGGCTGGGAAATAGGAGACTCAAAGATTTCTACATCTGAGAATTTTTGGCTATGCTGAGTGGACCAACTAGAGAAGGGGGACTTGTAAGAGCGCCCCTTTCCTTATGCAGAATTGGCGACAAATATTTCTTTTAACTGTGAAGTTAGTTTTTATGTGTTTAGAAAGTTGGGTGTGGAGCTGGTGTGAAGGGAGGTGATGATAATACTGTTCTAGCGGGCTGTGTTCCAGCATGTCGGTGCCAATCAGCCTCCATAGGCTGCTCTAGGGTGAGAATAGTCACACACTGGAATTTTGCTCATGTTTTATTTTCTCCTACTCAGTATTAAATGGCAATTCTTTAGAAATTCATTTATTAAACCTTCTGTATTGTCCCAGCACACACAGCCAAAGACGTGATTTTTGCTAACCTCGCTGTATTTTGGGATATGTTGTTCAGTAGTAGCAGCAGTTTTTGCCTCTAACTCTGAGGACTTTTTAGAAGTGATTATCTCCAGAAGCTTGGGTGCATTTTCCTTCAAAACAAGATAATGGCTCCTGAAACATGATCTCTCAACTTCTGGTTGAAAGATTAACTTTTTTCTGTTTAAGCAGAGGAGGAAGGCTCGGGAGCAGGGGCTCACAGGAAACATTCCAAGTGTGGACCGTGCAAGTACAAGGCTGAGTGTGACGAGGATGCGGAAAACGTTGGGTGAGTTGCGGGGAAAGGCATTGATTGCTTTCTAGACCACTTCCCACGTGATGTGGGAAGAGCCTTCCACCCGGCCCTGAACGTTCTGCTCATGTGTACTTACGTTTTAACTGTTGATGTTAGCTAGTCCGACTGACTCGATTTTTAAGTTGATGTTAATACAATAACTGTTTAAATGTTTAGAACGAGAATCTGTTTACAGTTTTTGAGTTCTATGTCTTTTAAACATAATTTTGTGTATATTTAATAATGACTTATTCATCAAAACTGTTGTTTTGAATTGTTCATTCCACTCTGCTAGTGTCTGTAATGCACAACTTCTGTTTCTCCTCTTGCAGTTTTATGCAAAAACTTAATGTATTTCCAGGTGTTCAGAAAAATTAAAAAATTTTTCAAAAATGTAGCTGTATAAACTATTTTATATAATTGAAAGTTAGTCTTCTAAATCTCAGTTGTGTAGTTCATGTTGTTTCTCTTATCAGTGTTCCGATTACACCAAGGTGTTTAATGGCTAACAGACTCAATGGTTTCCTACCCGTTCCCTCAGTAGTATAGTGACAAGCTGGCATCTGTCGGCAGTCAGGCCGAGTTCTCCTTTCATCAGAACCATGTTTGTGTATTCCCTGCCTTGTTCTTTCCTTTTCCTACGGTGTTTAATTTGTGCATATTTGATTTTCAAAGCTTTGATACTGACTTGAGGACCTGACAGCTAGATGTATCTTCTTCATTTCCTGTTTCCTCTAGTGCATATTCAAGAACACTCATTTTATAGAGATTTGTACTTTATTCCTTTTGTATATATTTTTGTATTTTCAGATCCTATGTTTTATTCAGCGCTTAAATGTCTTTCATCAAAACAGTGTATTAATTAGCATTAATGCCCAGAGTGAGTTTATAAATCAAGACCATACCATTTTCAATGTTAGTGGCATAATATCAACTGTTTGGGTGGCATTTGGGAAAATTAAATGCTTGGTATAAATGGATTTAGGGGAGTGACTTCAGAATTTTTTTTTTTTTTGTTTTTTGAGACAGGTTTTTCACTGTGTAGCCCTGGCTGTCCTGGAACTCACTCTGTAGACCTGGCTGACCTTGAGCTCACAGTGCTTGCTTCTGCCTCCTGAGAGCTGGAACTAAGGGCATGTGCCACAGCCACCCGGCGACTGCAGAATCTTAATGTATGCTGTTTCTACATTGTTTACAAACTGGCCTGTGTTTATGTCCATTACAGAGATTTGACGTGGGAGAACTTTTTTTTAATCAAGACAGTGGTCTGTAGGACAGAGAGAAATATGTGTTTCCAGAATAGATACTATGCTGTCTTCCTCCAGTGTTACTAATAATAAAGCATAGTGGAATAGCAGTGTGTGTGCATGTGTGTATGTGTGTGTGTGTGTGTGTGTGTGTGTGTGTGAATTACTCTTTTCATGACTTTTCCTAGGACAGTTTTATAATAGTGTCCATAGGTTACATATCTGCTCATGATTGATTGGCTGGGTATATTTAGTTGGTTTTTATTCCTTTAACAATACCTCTATCCAGCCCTATTTTATATTTTTCTTGGGCTGTCACTTTTTATGTAGAAACAAGCTCTAAGCATAGGGAGTGGGCACCGACTGGGGAAGGGCTTACTTCCAGGCAGAGGAGAGAACATGGACTGTCCTGAATTGTCAACGCCAGGCAAGGAGATGATGAGACAATAAGAAAACATTGAAGAAATGCTTGGCACATCTGTCCAGACAATGATGCTACTGTAGGTATGCAGCAAAAGGAAATGTTATTCACAGGATTAGCCTGTAAACTACTACTGAGTGTGAATGTAACAATGTTGAAGTTTTCTAATTTACTTTTAAATGGGCTTTGATTCCAAGAAAGCTCTCTGTGAAGGTCTTGTAGCTCTAACGACACAGCTATAGAGAACTTCTGGTACAGAAAACTAAGACATGCATAAATACGACATTAGCTAGTAGTCTTGAGTTCTAAAAAATTTTGAATTGTGTGTAGTATGTCTGCCTTGGTGTGAGAGCAGGCGTCCACAGAAACCGTCTACTCTCTCTCTATTATTTATCACTCAATTTATTTTAGGGGCTAGGAAATGACTCAGTGTGTAAGAATACTAAGTTTGAGTCCCGAGCACCCACCTAGAAGAGTGGGGCGCAGCTGCCTGTTTCTGTTCTTTGGTGTGGGGGATCCTAGGGCTCCCTGGTCAGCAGCCTCACAGAAACTGAGCTTCAGGCTCAGTGAGAGACTGTCTCTGGAATACAGTGAGAGTGATAAATGAAATACCTACCCTCAGGTATGGTGGCACATACCTTTAATCCCAGCACCTGAGAGGCACAGACAGCCAGATCTTTGTGAGTTCTACTGGTCTACTTAGAAACTTTCAGACCATCTAAGACTACATGTTGAGATCCTGTCTCAAACAAACAAACAAGAAAAAACAAATCCAACCAACCAACCAACCAACCAACCAACTATCCAACCAATCAACGAAATAAAACCAACCAACCAAAAAAAAAAAAAGACCCTGGTGCTGGAGAGATGGCTCAGAGGTTAAGAGCATTGACTGCTCTTCTGGAGGTCCTGAGTCCAATTCCCAACAACCACATGGTGGCTCACAACCATCTGTAATGGGATGCGATGCCCTCTTTTGGTGTGTCTGAAGACAGTTACAGTATACTCATATACATAAAATAAATAAATAAATCTTAAGAAAAAGAGAGGATACCACACCTCCTCTTCTGGCTTCTGCAAGTGTGCATATGTGCACACATATGCCATTCACATAAAAATGATTGCTTACACATAACTGCACATGTTTAGGTGGTGAAAAGCATGCTGCTTCAGTATGTATGTGTGCTGGGTAATCAGCAGTTCCATCACCTTGTCTTTTCCTTATGTTAAGAGTCTGGGTTTTATGCTTGTCTTTTCATAAAATCAATAAAAAGTTAATTGAGATGATAGTGGTCCTAGTGTGCTGCAGAGCTCTAGTGTGGGTCTTAGGGATGCGGGAATATGGACAGTAGCCATTGGGTTGTCTGTTGATGATTTTCCAGGCAGGGTCTCATTATGTAGTCCAGGTTGGCCTCTCATGATCTCTCTGATTTAGTCTGCTAAGTACTGGGATTATGATATATCATCCTGCCTGGCTGCAGCTGTGAAGTTTAGCTATCTGAAATGGAAACAAGTTCCTAGCAATGACTTTCCAAATTTATTGTTATACAACCCTGTTTGGCTTTGGAGATGTCATCTTCCCCTCTCCTGCAGCCTCTAGATGCTAGGATTTATGTGCCTTTATGTTTGACACATATAAACCTGCTTTCAGGTTTATTATTATTATTTTTTAACTATACTCCATTGAAGAAATTCACCAGAACTGGAGAGATGGCTTGTGGTTAAGAGCACTTGCTTTTGCAGAGGACCTAAGTCTGATCACCAGCACCCACGTGGTGTCTTACATATGTAATTCTAGTTCCAGGGGATCCAAAGCCGTCTTATCTCTATGGGCAACAGGTACACATGGTAAACATACATACCTGCTGGCAAAACACCCATACACATAAAATAAACAATTTTTTTTTTTTGCTTTTTCGAGACAGGGTTTCTCTGTATAGCTCTGGCTGTCTTGGAACTCACTCTGTAGACCAGGCTGGCCTCGAGCCTGCCTCTGCCTCCCAAGTGCTGGGATTAAAGGCGTGTGCCACCACCTCCCAGCTAAAATAAACAAATTTAAAAGTAAGAAATACGTTGACGTTGTTAACTAACATTCCTCTTACATATTTACATTATACTTAAATATCTTGAGCAGGATTCTGTGGAATCCTTTACTAAGTGGAATGCATTTAAAAATATCTCTAATATTTACAATCTCCTTTTCCTAAAAATGTTGGTGGTTGTGGTGATTTGAGTGAGAATGGCCACCCCACGATATGTTTGAGTGCTTGGTCCCCAGTTGGTGGAACTATTTGGGAAGGATGAGGAGGCGTGGCCTTGTCGGAGGAGGTATGTTACTAGGGGCAGGCTTTGAGGGTTCCAAAAGCACATGACATTCCTCATTATTGTGTTAAGATGTAAGCTCTCAGCTACTGCTCTAGAGCCATACCCGTCTGCCTGCTGCCATGCTTCCCGCCATGATGGCTATAAACTCTCACCCTCTGGGACCTTAAGCACTAAATTAAACCCTTTTATTCATAAGTTGCTTGGTCGTAGTGTTTTATTACAACAGTAGAAGGCAAACATAAGGTCTAGAATTATATAGGGGCCAAACATCTGGGCACATCTGTGAAGGAGTTTCTAGACTGAATTAACTGAGGTGAGATGCCATACCATCAATGTGGAGACGCCTTTCTATGGACTGGATGAGTAGAATAAAGCTGAGCACCAGGATGCTGCGTCACCAGCCAGCTGCCTCAGGCTACCACTGCCATGACTTCCCCACCATGATGGTCTGCACCATTAACTGTGATGCAAGTCCTCTTACTAGTTGCTTAGTTACTGTTTGATTGCTGTGAAGAGGCACTGTGATGAAGGCAATGTAAAGACTAAAGCATTCAATTGGGGGTTTGCTTATAGTTCCAGAGGGTTGGTCCATGACCATCATGGTAGGGAGGGTGGCATCAGGCAGTCGGGCATGGTACTGGAGCAGTAGCTGAAGCTTGCATCCTCCTGATCCTCAGGCAGGAGGCAGATGCTGGTGGGGGGTTGCTGTAGGGGAGAGGGAGAGAGAGAGAGAGAGAGAGAGAGAGAGAGAGAGAGAGACACAGACAGACAGAGAGAGGGGAGGAGAAACAGACAGACAGACAGACAGACTCACAGCAGACTGGGCCTGGCTTTCAAAACCCACTCCCAGTGACATCCCCCGCCCAACACCTCCTAATATTTACTAAACATTACGCCAACTGGGAGCCAAACATTCAAATATATGAGCCATTTTAATTGAAACCATCATAGCTTCCTGGTCTTTTCTTGCTTTTCTCAGGCATTTTTGCCATAGCCAGTAGCAAAGGAAGTGATACCATAGTGGTCCACAAATGGACTTCATAATCCACTACTTGTGTGACTTATGGTTTGAAAGATAATGCTCTCAAACATAACTATCATAGCTATATATCTCACATAGTTTTAGATATGGGTAGCCATTAAAAGGTTTTATCTTTCTCATGTTGTAATATCTTTGCTGTCAGAAGAAATGCTGCGTAATCTATCTAGCTTCTTACACTTAAGGTTCCTTCTATTGTTAATCGATACATTAAAAAAATTCAGGACTTTGGAAGAAGGAATAGTGGTGCCATGGAAATTAGTTCTGTTGAGAGAAAGAGCTATATTTTTTAACTTGAGCTGCTTAAATGAAAATTTAATTAATTATGCTGTATAAATCCCTCTGTCCTTTTACATTTCCTTCCTATAAAAATTTATTGTTTTACTTATGTGTGTGTGTGTGTGTGTGTGTGTGTGTTCACATGTGTGTACCGGCTCCTTCTGAGGCCATAAGAGGGTATTGGGTCCCCTAGAGCTGCAGGCGGCAGGTACAGAGAGTTGTTAGCTGCTAGTCCTGAGAATTAGACTCCCAACAGAGGGGCAAGCACTCTTAACCACAGAGACCTTCCTTCCAGCCATGCCCCCTCCCCTTTTAAAGTCTCCATGTCAGATGTGTGCATGGTGTGACCCATGTGGAGGTCAGAGAGGATAGCTTTCCGGCTGCCTGGCCTGGAAATTTCCTGTCTTTGCTGCTCATCTCCTCATGGAGCACAGGGATTACAGACCTGGTCTTCCGTGCTTTGCTTTCCGAGGGTTCTGGGGATTTGAACTCAGGTCCTCACACTTGCTTGGTAAGCACTGTACTAACTGAGCCACGCCCCCTCCAGCCTTGTTTCTCCCCTTCTAAGACAAGGCCTTACCAATTAGCTTAGCCTAGCTTTGAACCTCCTAGCCCTCCAGCTTCAGCCTCCCAGGTGCCAAGGTTATAGGCATGCGGCATCATGTCTGACTTTACTTGCTTTCTTAAGGTGAGTATGTACATTTTAGCACATTCTTGAAGTTTCTTACCTAATTTTTCCACTGGCTTTCCCTGGCAGTTGTCAGGAGGGTAGGGAAATGCTGTGCTGATTTTTCAGGGGAGTATGAGCTCAGAAGCTTGGAGAGGCTTGCTGTTAGCAGACCTTTGACAAAGAATTTATCCCTTGTGCTATGTGAGGATTCTGGTGTGGTATTTTTTTTTCTCTTATACTTAAATTGCCAGTCTGCTTTGTACTTTGAGTTCTTGTGTTTGTAAAATGAGTTTCCTGGGATAGGAAGACAGCTCAGTTGGTAAAGTACTTGATGTGTGTGGACCTGAGTTTGATCCCAAAACTTAGATGAAAACCTGGGTGGGATGGTGCATATTTATAAACCTAGCGGGGACAGCTCCTGAGGGACAACACCTGAAGTTGACCTTTGACTTTTGCATGCATATGTATACATGTATACCTGTGAATAGATGCACCTGCGCACACACGCACACACACACACACACACACACACACACACACACACACACACACACACACACACTTCTGGCTCTGGGGATAGCTCAGTTGGTAGAGTACTTGCCTAAACCCAGGGTTTATTTCTTGCACTTTATAAACAGACTGATGTAATGTGTCTGCAATCCCAGCACTCAAGAAATGGAATTATGATGTTCTGAAGTTCAGGGTCATTCTGAGTTACACAGTGAATATGAGGCCAACCTGGGTAAGATGAGACTGTCTTATAAAACAGTCAACTAACCAACCCAGCCACCCACCCACCCACTCACCCACCCTACCTCAACCCAAAAAGCAAAACAAAGCCTTCTTCTCTTTAGTCAGGTTGCTAGCTGCTGATTATGGGCATTGCCAAGTGTGCCTTGTCAGTGAACTTGACTGAGCTTTGCCTTTCTGCCTCCTCAAACACGAAACAAGAGGGTCTATGAACAGCATCTAGTTTTGGAATAACTTAAATGTCAAATGAGCTTATACTTTTCCTACTCAGAAATGATTGCAATCTCTGTCGCTTACCTTCTTTCTCGCCTGCTTGCTGGCTATTTTTAGTCATTCATAATTTAAATTACTGGGGCAAGGGATGGCTCAGCCTCAGCAATTAAGACACTTACTGCACTTGCACTGGTCCCAAGTTCAGTCCCCAGCACCCATGTAGGGTGGTCCACATTACCTGTGACTCTAGCCTTAGGAGATGGAATGCCTAGAGCTTTTCTGGCATCTGCACTTATATGCCCATACTCACATACAGGCACACATGTAAGTACACACAACTTAAAAGTAAAAAGAGTCCAAATTAAATGACTTCTGAGCTAATTTCCCCTCTTACTGAGGCAGACTTTGTTTTTCTGGGGTGCCTGAGCTTTGCATGGGGTTTGGTGGTGATTGCACTCTCCTTACTTACCTTTTGAATTTATATCTGGAGGTATGTAGCTGAGGTTCCAAAATCAGCAGTTCCCTTCCTTGTAAGTGAGGTGTCAGTACTCCAGGGTGAAGGCTCTGAAGTCTAGGGACTTCTTGGATGGCCTTTTCAGTCTTAAACCTTGTGATTAGCATGCCCTCTACATTAAGGCATATTTCTAAACTGTACATTCTTGGCATTACTTTCCCACCCATCTCCCCTTTCTCAAGGGCATTTCTAATTTGTCCAAGGCTTTAGTTCTTGCCACAAGTCAGCTACTAGCCATTTTTCTGAGCAGTGTGGCTACTAATGATAGGATCCTTCCCTTTGGTGCTTTTACGCACCTGACCTAGTCCCTGCCTAGGAATGGTCTGAAGCATCTGTACCCCCCCTGCTCCCCCCCCCCAGCCATGGAGCCAATACAGGTGAGATATAAGAGTCTCCAAATGGTTCTTTTGAGCTTTGTGTGCTGTGCTTTATGGAGATAGTCTCTGCTCTCGTGTGTATTTGATGCAATCTGCTCTTGGGGGCTGCTTTTCCTTTTTACCCCTGCATGATATAAATAACTGAGAGCTGCTAAGAGACTTGTACAGGTGTGGCAGTCAGGCAGCATTGAGAGCAGGCTAACTTGCCTGCTGGGCATCTTGGTCTGCCTGCTGCTGTTTTATTTTAGTGAATTCCAGAGCGATGTCTGATGACTCCCTTCTAAGTGCAGCGAAATCTTTGCAAAAGAGAGCACTGCTGTGGTTATGCAGTGCTTTTCTTTCTGAAAGCTTTATGTGTTTCTCATTTTTTTTCCTGCTTTGTTTCCACACAGAGATGTCAGTGATGACTGTCATTTGGCATTGCCTGATTGTGGACCTTTCAGAATAATAGACTTAAAAAAATAATTGAGGGGATTCACAAGGCCCCACAGCTATCTGAGGCGCTGTTGGCCATTAATGGCTACTGGTGGAGAGGGAGAGGGCATGTATTTTCTTCAAGGGTGTGTAGCTTTTGGTAAGTTGCCCATGATCCAGTAATAACCCCACACCCCTGCCCATGCAAGCAACCCTAATTGCCTTCCTGGGGGTCATTGAGAAAAAGACAAGGGTCTGGAGAGATGGCTCAGTTGTTAAAGGCTAGGCTTACATCCAAAAATACAAGAAACAGTAGGAGGGGAACTTCCTTAAAGAAGGGCTCCAGAGGGAAAGAGAGGGCAAGGAAAGCCGGGCAGTGGTGGCGCACGCCTTTAATCCCAGCACTTGGGAGGTAGAGGCAGGTGGATTTCTGAGTTTGAGGCCAGCCTGGTCTACAGAGTGAGTTCCAGGACAGCCAGGGCTACACAGAGAAACCCTGTATCAAAAAACCAAAAGAGAGGGAGAGGGAGAGGGAGAGGAAGAGGGAGAGGGAAGAGAGGGAGAGGGAGGAGAGGGAGAGGGAGAAAGGGAGAGGGGAGAGAGAGAGAGAGAGAGAGAGAGAGAGAGAGAGAGAGAGAGAGAGAGAGAGAGAGAGAGAGAGAGAGAGAGAGGAATGGGGAATAGGGAATGGCATGGGCTTTTGAACTAACCCCCCATGATGCATCTCCTCCAACAAGACTATACCTCCTAATTCTTCCCAAACAGTTCCACCAAATGGGGGTGGGGAGGACTAAGCACTCAAATATATGCACCGATGTTTGGTGGCCATTCTCATTCAAGCCACCACAAGTTGGGGGCTTCCTGTAGTCCTTCATTGTTAGTTTAATAGAATTCTGTGGTTTGGATCTGTTATTCACTTAGAGCTACTTGTGAGGATTTAATGTATTGAACTTGTGACAGGCTTGATTAGGTGTTTGTTAAATCTAAATAAACTCACCAGCTTTAGTTTAAGTCAGTGTTTTCCTAACTGCTAAGTAAACTATTGAGATGAAATGGTACTTTGCGTGCAGAGTTAGAAGAGAGAACGACAAGGGTTAAATAAGTTTGAATGATAGTACAATGATGCCTTTCAAGTATATATACCGTTTGAAATATTTCAAAGGGCTCCCCTCCCGGACCTTTTTTGATTCTGTCAGCAGTGTTAGGAGGTATTGTTCCAATTTTAAAGACTGGAAGCTGCAATTTACCAAAATCATGGCCCTAAATCATAGAAGTCATTTTATTTAGTCATTTCTTTACTTACGTATGCATGCATTTATGCCTTTGACATTCACAGTGTTAGGAACTAAAAAGCTTGGAGAGGCTGTGCAGGGGGCCTCCTCCCGCCCGTGTTCCCAGTCACTTGGTCGCCCTCAATCACTGTGATTGGTTTTGTTTACTCTTCCAGGGGTGTTTCATGCATGTCCAAGCAGATACACAGACACATTCATTTTCTTTTATAAAGGTATCACAGCAGAGGTTGTACATTACTTACGGTTTTTATTGTAGCATCTACATCATACCTAGAAGTGTTTAACACACATGTGTAATTCAGGGAACTACTGTGTACCTGGCTATAACATGAAATATTGCCAACTTTGTAGTATCAACTTCATCAGGGATTGGAAGGGCAGTACTGTTACCAGTAAAGCTTCTAGAGCAAGGACCACCAAGAGCCTCTGAATCAGAAACTGGGATTTGGGTTTTTGGAGATTATGACATTGCCTCTTATGACATTAAAGAAGTTGGAGTTATTGTTGAAGCTCTCTTCAGCTGAGATATCTGACAGGATTTACTTTTTTAAAAAAGATTTATTTATTTTGCTTTATGTGTATAATTGTTTGCCTTAATATATGTATGTGTACCATATGTGTGCCTCATGCCAGTGGAGGACAGAAAAGGCCATCAGATTCCCTGGAACTAGAATTATAGACAGTTGTGAGGCACCATGTAGGCAATGGGACCTGAGTCCGGATCCTCTTAAAGAGCAGCCAGTGCACTTAACTGTGAAGTCATTTCTCTAGACTCTCTGACAGGAGTCTCATATGTGGTTGAATAGCATATGTGTATATATGTATGTATACGTATATATACATATAAATGCATATGTACATAGAACGTCCTGGGCATTGAACTCGGGCCCCTTGGCTTGTCATCGTGTGTTTGAACCCATTGAATCACTTTTCTTAGCCTCGCCATGTTTCCCTTTGATTATTATTTAGGATTTTTTCCCATTTATGTATGCATGTTTATGTGTCTGTGTGTGCAGGTGCTTGCAGAGCCCAGAAGAGGGCTTTGGGCTTCCTGGAGCCAGTGCTTCAGGTGGTTGTGAGCCACCATGTGGGTGTAGAGAACTAACCCTGGTCTTCTGTAGCAGATGCTCCTAACCACTCAGCCATCCCTCCAGACTCCTTTGAAAATATTATTACTATATTTTTGTATGTGCATTGGTGTTTTGCCTACATATATGTCTCTGTGCCACATGCCAGGTGAAGGGCAGAAGAGGACGTTAGACCTCATGGAATTGGAGTTAAAGTTAGTTCCTGTGTCTGCCTGCAGAGGGCACACAGGGTGTTGGGTTCCTAGAGCGGGGGTTATGAGCTGGTTGTGAGCTGCCTGATGTGGGTGCTGGGAGTCAAACTCTTGTCCTGTGGAAGAACAGCAAGCATTCTTCAAGGCTGAGCCTTTTCTCCAGCCCCCAAGTGGCTGTTTTCTTTTTTACTTCCTTTGTCCTCTGTTTTTGAGTCTTTTCAACGAAGCAATGTTTGGCTTTAGTGATCTTTTTTAAAAATTTACTTATCTTTGCCTTTTATTTCAATATTCTCTCTCTGTCTCCTCCTCCCTCCCTCCCTTCCTCCCTCCCTCCTTCCCTCCCTCCCTCCGTCTCTCTCTCCCTCCTCTCCCTCTCTCCCTTTCCCACCCCCCCTTTCATTTTAAAGGGAGGTTTAATACTCTTTAAAATCTACCCAAAGGCCGGGCGGTGGTGGCGCACACCTTTAATCCTAGCACTTGGGAGGCAGAGGCAGGCGGATTTCTGAGTTCGAGGCCAGCCTGGTCTACAGAGCGAGTTCCAGGCCAGCCAGGGCTATACAGAGAAACCCCTGTCTCGAAAAAACCAAAAAAAAAAAAAAAAATCTACCCAAAGGAGATTACAATGCAGGAAGATCATGTAAAATGACCCTACTTCTCAGCATGGCAAATATTAAGAATATACAAAGCCCAAGTGTAGATATTAAAAGTCAGAAAGATACAAAAGATGTCTGCTTAAAGAATAACGGCAAAAATATGTCAGAATTAATCTCAGCCAGTCTGAGTGCTTGTGGTCTAGCTGACCCTCTGGATAAATGTTTCGAATGCCCATCCTTTCTTTAATCAGAATGAGTTCATGTGCAGCGGGTCGCAGGGGATACTCACAGGTAAACACATTCTCTTCCAGGAGGCCCTGGTTGATGACATTCCCTGCTGAAAAGTATCTGTTCACCACAAAGGGAGGAGCCAACACTTGAAGTGTCCTGTCTCAGAAGCCAGGCTGCTGGAAGTGGTAGTTCTTCATTTCCCTGTATCACCTGTCAGCCACTTCCTTTCCTGCCTGAGTGTAGGAAGCCTATGCAAGGTTTTCCCAACACTGGCCATAAATGGACCTCTGGGGCCATGCTTGAGGATTCTTGGGCGGGCAGGGTCTCCAAATGCTGCTGTGCTTCCTAACTGAGCTTCTTGCAAAGCTTCAGAGGGGAAACCCTGTGCTGAACACGGTGCTCATTGCGAGCCTTCAGGACCTCGCTATTAAACTGTTTGGAAGCTGGTTTGCTCATGGCTGGCTGTGTGCACTCCTTGGCTTGGGGTGTCCTTTGTGTGTGTGTGTGTGTGTGTGTGTGTGTGTGTGTGTGTGTGTGCGCGCGTGTGTGTGTGTGTGCGTGTGTGTGTGCGCGGGTGCATACATGCGTGTGTGACTTCCCTTTTAATTCTCCGCGTTATTGTCTTGAGTCTAGGGTCTTTCACTGTACATGGACTTTTCCCTCTTTTGACCAGGTAGGTTGGTCAGCAAGCCTTGGTAATTCCCCTCCTGCCAGTGGTAGGCCCCAGATGTTCATGGCCATGCCTAGCCCATGGATCCTGGATATCTGAATTCAGGCCCTCATCCTTGGGCAGCAAGTATCCTTACCCACTGAGCCATTTTCCTAGTCCCAACTTTAATATATATATATTTATGTGCATTGGTGTCCTCAGAAGATATCAGATCCTCTGGAACTGAAGTTACAGACAGTTAAGAGCTGCCATGTGGGTGCTGGGAATTGAACCCAGGTCCTCTGGAAGAGCATCCAGCGGGCTGTCTTAACCGCTGAGCCATCTCTCCAGCCCCCACCCCCACCCCCCAGTTACTTTTTTATGACAGGGTTTTTCTTTTCATCTGTCATTTTATGACTTAAGAGAAGACACAGAGGTGGAGGAACAGAACAGGGGATTTCTCTGGAAAACTGTAGGAGGAGGGAAAGCCCCTAGGCAGGAGTGCCCCTGGGGTGTCCACCGAGCAATGGAGCCCGGTTAGCAGAAAGGCTTTTCCTAATATGACCATTGCAACAATGCCCATTCTTAAAATTCACTCCAGGCGACAGATGAGTAGAGGAAACATCATCTTGCACACTCCTTCCTGGGCTTTAAAATGTCTTGTTTTTTCCGCTTCCTTTGACATTTGTATTTGTCAGAATTAAATGACGTGACTGATTCACCGACCCAGTAAGTGCAGCCAGCGTTGATAAATGCTTTGACTTTGGAGTTTCTCACTCATGAGCGACTTCTCATGCCTCACCTTCCGGTCTGTGGACGTCATGCCCTCCACTACCGTTGGCAGTCTGGGAATATCTGTACTTGCTGTAATCGGCTGTGTCTGTAGCCTTTGCAATCTAATATTCTCCTCTCCCGCTCATCGCTCCACCAAGCTGGCCTTTACTTAAGATGCTAATTTCATTTCAGTTCTTCGGATGTCATAGAAGGCAGGGACAATGGTTTGCCCATAGTTCTTGGAAGTAGATGCAGTGGTTCCATCCCACTGAGGAGCACTTGCCTCTGCCAGACATTTGTTAAGGCGGTTCCTGGTTGATCCCAGGGCCCACTGTAAACAATGCTACTTGTCAGACGAGTGGTTGTTGTTGCTTCTGACAAGATTGGCACAGTCTCTTGTCTTTTTTGCCAACCTCTTTCATGCTTCTGAATGGGTCTTCAGCTCTTTCCACTTGCTGCCATTTCTATTTAATTGCTATTTCAAGTTTGCCTTATTTTTGTCTTGTAAACTAGTGATAGTCTTTTCTGCAGAGAGCTAGATGATAAATAAGGCTTTTCAGGCTACATGTGCTCTGTTATGGTTACCCCTTTACAAATAGAAATATTACTAACCCTTCTTAAGAGCTGGAGAGGAGGTCCAGTGGTTAGGAACGATTGCTGCTCTTTCAGAGGACCAGGGTTTGGTTCCCAGCACCCATGTCTAGTGTCTCACAGCTGCTTATACCTCCAGTTCCAGGCGAGACCTCATTCTTGCTCCTATGGACACACAGACCACACACACAACATAGGAACATCCGATTAGCTTGTCTGCATTGACCTACTACTATAGGTCCCTTGACTTGAACTATACATTAAATCTTGTGATGATTAGAATGTCTGTCTGTCTGTCTGTCTGTCTGTCTACCTTCCCATCCATCCATCCATCCATCCATCCATCCATCCATCCATCCATCCAGATGTCTGGGGACAGATTCATATATCCAAGGCTAGACTTGAACTCCCTATGTAGCTGAGGATGACCTTGAACTTTTGACCATTTTGACTCTACCTCCTGAGTGCTGGGATTACAGGTGTGCACATGTTTATGTGGTATTGGAGAGGAAAGCCAGGACCTTGTGCGCGCTGGGCAAGAACTCTACTGAGTTACACTGTGAGACTATTCTTAGTAAGTGACGAAGGTGATAGTGAATGGTGCCTTAGCTTGTACATCCTTCCCCCCTCACCTTAGATTTTCACATTCTTGTCCTCTGTCCTTATTCTCCATTGATTTGTCCTACAGGCAGGAGATCTGTTTGCTTAGTAGCGCCATTTGCTTCATCTCTTCCCTCAGTCTCTTCATTTCTGCCATAAACATCCCTCATCCCTGCAGAGCAGGCTGAATGGAGAGAGCTTTCTCTTTTTGGACCAGTCCCTTTATTACCCTTAAGTTTAACTATTAGCTTCCTTTTCTAATAGTAAGTTACTAGAAAGTCCGTTAACTTTGACAGATTGCCCTTTGGAGTTAGTTTCACCCATTCTCTTGGTGGCTTGCTTGCTGGTCTCTCCTTTGCACATCAGTCTGCAGCAACTGTCCTTGGCCTCCAGAATAAGCATTCTCTTTGCCTTGAAGAGAAACACGTGTGCGAGAGTTTTCGGCCTTGCCTTATTTTCATATATAACAGTTTTCTATGGAAGGGAGCAAGGGCAGCAGTAGATGCAGTGTGAGAGGAATAGGCTTTGCATTTGTGCAAACAGTGAGGCCTCTTCTTTATTGGATGTTCCCCACCACCTTCCTCTTTATGCTGAACTTGGAACAGAAGAAACTGGGAAGACAAGAAAAATGGGGTGGAGGGAGTGGGACCCTTTGCTTGATAAATAGCTTCAAAAGTAATTTAATACCCAGGTTTTGTCTGAGTAGTGGGAAAAGTCTTTGGACATTTGTTTAAGGGAAAAAGTATGGTTCTGGTTGAGTGATGATCTCTGAGCCAGGGCGGCTTTCAGCATTGGGTTTCTTTTCTTTTTAAAGATTTTTTTAATTGGATATTTTCTTTATTTACATTTCAAATGTTTTCCCCTTTCCAGGTCTCTCCTGGGCATATACCCAGAAGATGCTCCAGCATGTAATAAGGACATATGCTCACTGTGTTCATAGCAGCCTTATTTATAATAGCACTGGATTTCTTTAAACTTTGTTTCTGAGCATTGAGGTTTCTAGTAACAGTGTGAGCTTACCAGAAACAAGTCATGCTAAGACTAACCTCCTTTTCTTTTCTTTTCTTTTCTTTTCTTTTCTTTTCTTTCCCCTTTTCCCCTTTTTCCCTTTTTCCCTTTTTTCCCCTTTTCCTTTTTCCCTCCCCTCCTCTCTCTCTCTCTCTCTCTCTCTCTCTCTCTCTCTCTCTCTCTCTCTCTCTCTCTCTCTCTCTCCTATACCAGGGCCTGGCAGAGCCTCAGTGGCAATATCTAAAAAAGAGATGTTTGCCAGCCTAAGGTACACATGGGTCAGAAAGGCAGGCAGGTGGTAGGTGCTGTCCTAGCTCCCCACTCCTCCTTTAGAGACGGGGTCTCATGTAGCTCAGGCTGGCCTCCGACTTCCTACATAGTTGAGGATGACTGAGCTTTAGTCCTTGTGTGTCTCCCCAGTGCTGGGATTACAGGTTTGTGCCATCACTCCTGTTGATGCAGTGTTGGGGCTCAAACCTCGGGCTCCGTGGATGCCAGACAAGCAGTCAAGCAACTGACCCATGTCTGTAGCCCACAGCTTTTCTTCACAGGTGATCAGTGGTCGGCTAATTTTTCTGTAAGTTCTGAAAGGAGTTTTCTAACGAGAGATATGTGATTCCATCTTTATCAGTGTTTTATTGATGACTTAGTAAAAATATGTAATATACTTGTTTAATTTATGACCGTCAATCTAGAAGAGATATTAAGTGATAAGGTTAGAGCCCAAACTATTTTAGCATTCTGAGAAAACCTAAAATTTGTTAAGGATCCTAGGAGTCCTGGGTTCCAAAAGATAACAGTTAAATGCTTTGAGAACTATACATGCAGAAATGGGCATGTTTAAGAACCTTGATATGGGTCAGAGTTAAATGTAATTATACAGAACATTCATGGAATCTTTTCTGTGTCATTTACAGTATCTAGAATAATTAATGTAATCATTTCTATACTATATTCATGATTTTCTTGTGACCTCATTTAAGACACTTAAGCTAGATGGGGGCATGGGATATTGAATGCTACAATAAGGAGTAATCGTTGAGTAATCTTTAACAATTTAAACCTTATTATGAAAATGTTGCAAATTAAAAGCCATTACATTGGTGTGTGGTGCATAATCTTGACATCCAGTTTACAGAAATGAGAACATATGTATAATAAGATGATTGTTTCTGAATATTTAGAAGGAGTTCTTGGAAGATATTTTTTTGAGATCACGTGTAGACTCAGATCTTATCCTTTGCTTTTGTATAGCTGTGACATAAATGCCAGAAAGCATTTTTAAAGGAGGAAGGTTTGAATAGTTTATGACATTTCAGTTTATGACTGCTTAGCCTCTTGTTCTTGGGTAGAAAATCATGGTGTCATCAGTGTGTGGAAGAGGAACTTGTTTCTTTCATCACATTCAGGAAGGGGTGAGAGAGAGGGGTGTGGAGGCAGGGAGAGACAGGGGGAGAGAGGGGACAGGGGAAAGAGTGGGAGAGATAGAGAGAGAGATGTATAGTCATGACATGCAGGTTTCCAGAATCCTATTTCTTCCATCAAGGTCACCTCCTTCCAGCGTTAGTTCCAACTCTCCAAATCCAAAACAGTGCCACCATCTGGGGATCAAGCATGTAACATAGGAGCTTGTGAGGGACACTTCATAATTAAACCATATCTATGAGTCAATAGGTGGAAGACACTGGGATGCAGGTTTTGGAGCCATTCTAGGGTAGAAACTAGTCAACCATGAAATGTACTGCCTGGTGAGATATGAAGCTAACCATCTCTGCAAGTGTGCTAGTAGGCTTGTGACAGTGAATCTGATCTTCCTCGGGGAAACCCTGCCTTGGATGCAAGATTGGAAGTAGATGGCTTCCTAAAGTCCTTTGCCTCATTGGCTTTCTACAGTGCCCATTGAGATAGATGATAATAGATAGATATAGTGCCCATTGAGATAGATGATAGATAGATACAGTGCCCATTGAGATAGATGATAGATAGATACAGTACCCATTGAGATAGATGATAGATAGATAGATAGATAGATAGATAGATAGATACAGTGCCCATTGAGATAGATGATAAATAGATATGTGCCCATTGAGATAGATGATAGATAGATAGATACAGTGCCATTGAGATAGATGATAGATAGATAGATAGATAGATAGATAGATAGATAGATAGATAGATAGATACAGTGCCCATTGAGATAGATGATAATGGATAGATATAGTGCCCATTGAGATAGATGATAGATACAGTGCCCATTGAGATAGATGATAGATAGATACAGTGCCCATTGAGATAGATGATAGATAGATACAGTGCCCATTGAGATAGATGATAGATAGATAGATAGATAGATAGATAGATAGATAGATAGATAGATGACAGAAAGACAGAGAGACAGAGGGGATGGGTGGATGGGAGGAGAGGGAGAAGACAGAGGGAGGAGAAAGAACTAAATGTGCAAATGTTTTCACTCATGTAGAGTTGGCTGTTCTCTGGATTGTCTCTATCCTCATCTGAGCTCACCCTTTTCTGATCAGCTAGCCTTCTAGGATGCTCCCTGGTTATTCTCTCGACTCCTGTATTACAGAAAGCAAACAATGGCACGAGATTGTTAATATTTTACTTGTTAGAAATATTGTTCTTATGAATTTAATTTTTTCTTTTACTCTAAAGACAACTTTTATACTTGGAGTAGCACAGAAATAAGGCGAGCTTTTGTGACTCGTTCCTCCCAACCAAGGAATAGTTTTACAGTGCTGCTCTAGAGGCTAATAAAACACCAGAGGAAAGTAACCTTAGAAAGATTAGTTTTGCTCACTGCTTCAGAGGTTGAAGGTTGTGGTCCCTTGGACCCGTTGCTATGGGAACGTGAGTAGTGGGCCGAGAGGGCATAATGGAGTTGAGCAGTTCACCTTACAGTGGATGAGAAGCAGAGAGACGGGAAAGGCTGGCTCTCGTGCTTCCTCCACTCAGGCCACTTTCCACTGTCGTCCAGTGATGCTCAAATTATATATCTGTGGATGGGGTGAATCCACTAATGTAAACAGAGCCCCCTGCTCCTGCACTTCCCCAAAGTCTTACCTCTGAATTCCACTATATTAGGAACCAAGACTTCAACACAAGTCTTTTGGAGATCGCTTATATTCAAGCCATAGCATTTATTAGAACTCAGGGATCCCCTTGACCCCCCTCTCCCATTCACCCAGTAGACTGCATTTTGTGTAAAGTATTTCCTTGCTTTCTTTATAGTTTTATTCTATATGGTATATCTCTTAACATTATATATATATCTGTTGCTTTATTTACCTTTTTTCCTCTTTGGATTTTTATTTTTATACGTGTTGGTGTTTTGCCTATGTGTGTCTGTATAGCATGTGCATGCAGTTCCAATAGAGGCCAGAAGAGAGCAGAAGATTCCCCTGGGGACTGGAGTTATAGATGATTGTGAGCCACCATGTGGGTGCTGGAAACAGACCTGTCTGGAAGGTCAGACAATGCTCTTAGCCATTGAGCCACTTCTCCCACCCTTTGATTTATTTTTTTTTTAAAACTTTTTTTTTACATATTTGAATTATGCTTTATGCATTGTCCTAGCTTGCTTTCTATGGCTATGATAAACACCATAATCAAAACCTGTAAGAGACTCTCAAGTCCACGGAAGAGCGACTTCGTGGGGCAAGTACAAGTCTAGGTGTTCCGGGAATGAGTGCTCCCCTCTCAAGGTGGAGCATTTCGTCATGTGGTTGCTGGGAATTGAACTCAGGACCTCTGGAAGAGCAGTCGGTGCTCTTAACCACTGAGCCATCTCTCCAGCCCACAGCGTTCATTCCAATGGGCTCCCGTGCAGCACCTGCTCCTCATCCTCACTTGTGCTTGTTACCGAGCCTTGTAACGTTGATACCGTGTTTGTGGCCTTACTTTCCAGTGTCAGGATTATAAAAGATCAACCTTGTTAGGTTGCACACCTCTTTATAATACCGTGTTTAAGCTTCTTCCATTCATAGTCTATTTTTGCTCCCCTCTTTCCCTATCAGTTATATATCCTTTAGGAAACTGGTTTATATTTATGTATTCTGGACACTAATTTTCTTGTTGGTTATACTGGCTGTAATTCTTCTTTTTTATTTCAAAGTCAGATTTATCAGTTTTCTTGCCTTTGATCTTCTGAATCTTTTAGCGTTCAGTTTTATCTCTCACATGTGGTCTGTAGAGTATCAGGAATGAAAGGAATCTTCAAACACACAGGAAAGGAAAAAAATATTAAAGTGGGCCCCTTCCCCTATACCCATCCCTCATCTTCAAAAGGCTAAGCTTGTTTTATCTTCTCTTCTTAACTATTTGGGGGTAACATTTTAAACAAATCTCAGATTCAAGTGTGGGGGGGGAGGAGAGAGAGTTCATTTTTACTGGCATTTTATATTTGCTGTGTGGGTTGCTGAGTGATATATTCATCACAGAAGTCTTGACAATATTTGCTTTGAAGATTCTGAGACTATATTAGAATGTTAGACAATCTTCCTGGCAATAAAATGTTTTAGTATCATAAGGGAGTCTGCTAACTTTGGTATTATGATCCTTTTTGCCCCAAAGTCTTATGTATGATACTAACCCTGTTTAAAAGGCTTTTTCTGAGGCATTTTGAGACTCATGCCAAGGTTTGTATCTTTTGGGGGGCCTCTAATAGCCTCTCTCAGGTGGGTCATTGTTACATGTCTCCTGTTCCCAGAGGGCCACAAAACCGAAAAGCTTATGATTGGATCTGCCCGCTTGGAAAATACCTTTAGGTGAAAACTGCCTTTAGACTTTTCTCTCTGTCTTCATGTTGCTGACTGTGTTTCGAATGTTCCTGCATTCCTACCAACTCTGAGGTGTATCGAAGAGACAGTTTTTAAAGTGCCTTACCCAGCATTTTTTTCAGTAGGAGGGTGGTGACGTTTGCTAGGCTAGAGTGTTGCTAGAGACTGGACATCATCCCCACTGTTAGACTTCATTGCTCTTGGTAGAAGTGCCATAACCTGGTACTCCTGACATCTGTGCTGTGGGGCTCTGGACCCAACAGATGTTCAGTGGCCCAGGTAGATGTGTCACTAGAAAGAACTTAGTTCATATCTATTATGTTTTTTAATTATCCTAACTGTATGGTGTAGGTATATTATTATCTCTCTTACAGGTGGTTAAAATAAGACTCTGAGGAAGATATAAGCCGTGACCTTTGGTTTAGAACACTGCCCTGTGTTCTTCCCATGGCGCCATCTTGTTTTTAAATTGATGTTGTTGACATTGAACAGCTCCTCATGATTTGATCTAAAAATGAAAATTTTAGAGACTTTACTGACTGGGGGTAACATGATGTCTAAGGATAACTCCAAATTCATACCTGAGAGACAGTTTTAGCTTGGCACCCAGTTCACTGAAGATTTATTTGTGATGTGTAGCATCGTTCTGCCTTGTGTTCAGAAGGCGGGGAGAAAGACAGGAGCTGCCATTTGCTGCTGCTGCTGCTGTCCGATGTGGGTGACTGTCGTCTCTCTCAACAGGTGTGTGTGTAATATAGACTGCAGCGGGCACAGCTTTAAACCCTGTGTGTGCCTCCGATGGGAGCTCCTATAACAATCCGTGTTTCGTTCGAGAAGCATCTTGTATAAAGCAGGAACAGATTGACATCAGGCATCTTGGCCACTGCACAGGTAAAAGCTGTTCTTTCCACCAGGAACTTGTCTTGGATATCACAAACTGGTACTCTTGCTTAGTAGTGTGGGTCTCAGTCTTATAAAATGAGTAATTCTTCAAGCTTGGTCTTTTATGACTGTGTATTTTAAAACTTCATCTGCTACTAAATTTAGATAATTTGTTTATTTTAGCCCTCTTCAGACATAGACTGTGTCTTGGTTGTTTGGTTACTAAGCTTATCCTTGCCTGATGTGAGTGTATCTGAATCAGTTTGAGGTTTATTTAGAGTTCTAAGGTGATTTCAAATTCAATGATAGCTAGAAATTAGACTATTCTATAGCAAAACTGTACATTTGCTGTATTTATTCTTACTTTCTCCCCATAGCACAGGAGTTTCCTTTATTCAACATGCTTCCCTTTGTTCCCTCCACTAAACATGTTATGTGCAGTTACAGTTTTTAGTGTAAAGTTACAGAATGTAAAGGAAAATTCCATTTGCCTTTCTTCCTGTTTACTGTTTATTTAGGAAACAAACCATATAAGAATGAGTTTTGTTTTCTTCTCCTATTAGAAATGTCAGCTGTCACTGACATAGGCTTCTGTTCTCAGTAATACCTTGTGGGCTGGGATAGTGGATCAGCTCTAGTAATACATGGGGGCCAGGCCTTCCCAGGTACTGGGATTACAGACCTTTCCTATTTTGTCTTTCCACTCCCTTTACCTTTGTTTTTTGGGGGGATTTACTAGAGGCATGCGCTCTATCTGAGCTAAGGCAAAACGTCGTAAACGCAAGTTTATTCCTTTGTAAAGAATTGTTTATGATACACTTCCCATAACTAGTGGATTCAAGATGGTCCTCAGAGGCTTTCCAGGTAGGGTTGGCATGGGCATGATGGAAGCCATTTTCTGGCAGAGAGGTCCCATAGGTGGACATTCCTCTTGGCTTTGGTCCTGGAAGACGGTTTGGTTTATTTCATGCAGTAGCATTTAGACCTCAGATGGGGTGCTTGGATGGTCCTCCCTGTAATATCCAGGTCAGAGCAACGGGCAAGCTCGGGAGTTTTAATTTAGGTTTATGCAGCTTTGGAGTGGTAGAGCCTTAAGTTTTCTTTCTCTCAGTAATTTTCTATCCATACCTAACTGTAGCCCCTTGGCTCTCTCACGGTGTTGGAGGTAGAAGCCTGCTTTTCTCAGCACATGCATGTGTTTCACAGTCAAATGCAGTTCCTGAGAAGGGATCTAAATGTTGTCTGACAGTTTAGCAGAGATTCCATATTTATTGTAATTTCATATTTCCGGATAAACATGGCAGGAAAAGATATGTGGTTCCCTTGAGAGAGAGGGATCTCCAAGGGATGTATGTCAGACTTTTAAAGTTGATGACCTTTGAGCGGAAGTCCGAATGGAATCAGCTTTCCATGTAGAGATGGAGATGTACCTGGGATCACGTGAGACTTGGGATGGAAAAGAGATCACGGATAATGAGAATGGTGGGAACTTTCCCATAGTGTGGTTTATGTCAAAATGCTATTCTTGCAGATGATAAATGTGGTTCTGCCTGTCAGGGAGGAGAGTAGAATGCTAAAAATCCTACATGAACAGGACAGGCAGGAAGTTAAGAAGGAGCCAGAGCAGCTGGGTAATCGGTGTGACTTCAGCATCAGCTTTGCTTAACCTGCAACTGCTTTTTCTTCCAGACACAGATGATGCAAGTTTATTGGGAAAGAAGGATGATGGACTGCAGTATCGGCCAGATGTGAAAGGTACTGAGTTAAGGTTTTCTAGATTTGGACCAATCAATGTGACTGTTAGGTATCCCTAGTGCTCCTGCTTCCCTTGTACCACTCAGCCCTTAGTTTAGCTCTCTGTGATAACATTCTTGATGTAATTGATTAGTAGTATTTATTGAAATAGCTAAGATTCCTTTCTGTTTAGAGAGTGCTCATGTATATGCTTTTTTATTGATTAACATTATTTATTACACCATGAAGTTCTCTAGACTCTGCTTTTTTTAAAGATATATTTATTTTATGCATGAGTACACTGTAGCTGTCTTCAGACACACCAGGACACACATCAGATCCCATTACAGATGGTTGTGAGCCATCATGTGGTTGCTGGGAATTGAACTCAGGACCTCTGAAAGAGCAGTCAGTGCTCCCAACCGCTGAGCCATCTCTCCAGCCCCAGACCCTGCTTTTAACATTCTTCCCGGCTACCAAGTCTTTGAACCCCATTTCCTCTGTCTGGAAGTCTCCACTTCGTTGTCTGACTAACTTCTGCTCCTCTTCTCCAGTCTCAGTGTGGGTATTGTCTCCTTTGAGAATCATTGTTTAGGCCGCCAAATCTGGATTAGATGCCTTCCCAACTTCCCCTGTTTGAGCACTTAGCTTACTCCAATTATTCCCTTCTCCATCTGTACCTAAGATCATGTGTTCTATGTGGATTGAAAATATGCCATCTTTCCTTTGTGTTGCTAACCCTAGCAGAATGTCTGGCAAATTGGTAGCTATACCATATCCATCCAGAGAATGGAGCCGCATTATTTATTTGCACAAAGTCTCATGTCAAGTAAAGATCAAATCAGAGACCAGAATCCACGTGCCTTGGCCTTACGTTTCACCACTCTTTCCCATCTGTGGTCATGCTCATTGTTTTGTTTGAATCTTACAAGTAGCAGTAAGAAGACCACCCAACCAGTAGCCAGTGTGAGGGCTCAGTGATGATTATCTGGTTAATTAAAGAGGGAGTTACATCCCTGGACTCCTAGATCATCACAACAAGTACACCTTTAATTAATCTGTAATTAAAGAAGGAAAAGTAATTAAAAAGGAAAGACTTGAGACTGGGTGGGGGGAAAGAGCATGGGAGGAGTTAGAGGGGACAGAAGGAAGGGCGGAAACACTGTAAATATAGCACTTAGGTCTGAAGTTCTAAAAACTATTAACAAAATGAATGCAAAAAATGTGTGATAGGCAGGACATTTGGGAGACCAAGGAAGGGGATCCTGTGCCTATGGCCAGCTTAGGCTGTGCAGTTCAAGGCTAGCCTGAGTTATGTAGTGAGACTTTGTCTCAAAACACCTAGGACTGAGGATGTCGCTCAGCAGTAGAGCATTTACCTGGCAACCTTGGACCCTGGCTGGATCCACAGACCACAACAGTGGAAACAATAATGTGATTCATTATATGTCTGTTTTTTAAGAAGTGTCCCTGTTGTATAGAATTTCATCAAAGCTAAATGAGATCATTCATCATTGCTTAGGACAGTGTGTGATGTGGTTTGTAAGTGCTGAGTAAATAGTAACTTTTGTAATCGTATAATGTGCTACTCCCTTTTATTGAATTGTATTAAACCTGAATTTCTTATAACCCTCAAGGCCTTGAAAAACATTTTTTTTCTGCTGATACAAAATGCTGTATTTAAATAGGAAACTACCTCTGCTCCCACTGGAGCCATAGCAAGCCAGCTCTAGCTCTATTCTCTCTATTGATAAATAAGACTACATTACAAAGACCATTTTTCAGTAGTTAGCAGCTCATTTTAAAGGCAATTTGGGAATTTTGTATACCCCAAACACTTGTGTGATGTTCATAGAAATTATATCGTAATATGACTACATATTGATATGATAATCTTATCTGCACCACTTTTGAAGGCTCTGAAAATTCTGCACACATAAGAATTGTCATATAACTTTGAAATTATATTGAAGATTTTGTTTATTATAGGTTTCATTTATGCCAATCCTTTTAGCCATGTTACTTGTGGAAGGGAAGATCATTTAGTACATGGTATAGATTTTGGGAGGGGTAACCTGCTTCTGACAATGTAGAGATCAAATATTGTCATGATTGTAGTAGAATACAGTAAGTGTAAATGGTCTTTAGAAAAAATGGATTGCCCTTTGGTGGGGGACCATGAAGTTGTGAGAAAAGTCATGGAGAAGATGGAATTTGAATGAAACTTTGACCTACAAGAGCTTGAACAGGACACAAGATGTTTTGGGAAACTGAAAGATAGTAAGAAGCAATTCCGACTCAGTTGTTATGACTGGGTGCATTGGAGAGTGCTGAGAGATTTAGAGGAAGAAGAGGGAGGGAGGTGGGAAAGAAAGCTTGGGACCAGATCTTGCCCTGTTGGACATTGAGACTTTATTTTGAACTATAGAGATGTGATAGTTTGAGTAAGAATGGCCCCCATAGACTAATATATTTACATGCTTAGGCATGAAGGAGTGGCACTACTTGAGAAGGATTGAGAGGTGTGGCCTTGTGGGAATACTTTGAGGTTTCAAAAGCCTAAGCCAGACTCAGTGCTACTCCTCCTGCTGTCTGTGGATGGGTCTGGATATAGAACTTTCCTCTAGCATTTTATCTGCCTCTATGCTGCCATGTTCTCTGCAATGATGCTAATGGACTAAACCTTTGAAACTCTAAGTTGTCTCCAGTGAAATGCTTTATTTTATAAGAGTTGCCATGGTCATGGTGTCTCTTCACAGTGATAGAACAAAAGCTAAGACGGAGATCATTGCTATAATATAAATGAAAAAGGTAAAGTTATGATTTTAATCAATCAAGTGAGTGATACCTGCAGGAACACAGTGTTTATTGTGCACATGAGCAAAGGCAGAGAGGTGAAATAGGCAGACTCAGACGGGACAGATATCTACTTAGTTGTGGGATAGTGAAAGTTAAAAACTCTTAAATCCTAAGACTTAGACAGTCGGTTCTTTTTATAGAAATGATATGCTGGGAGGGAGGGGTTTTTGGAGTAGGGTGAAGGAGGAGTTGGTGAAGGTGACTAATTTTTGGGATTTTGTAATTTGATGTGATGTGAAATTCATCCAGTAGACTATTTAGCACAAGTCTAGAGACAAACCTCTGGTCCAGAGCTGGTAAGTGGTTTAACATGTGACAGAAAGGCATTCTGGGATGAAGAGTCAACCATTGTGAATTGTAAACAGTAAGGTCATTGGACAGAATTTCTGTAGGGTTAAGATGGAGGCCAGATTGTGAGAGTTTAGTACATGCCATGGTCATGGTGTCTCTCCACAGTGCTGTAGAACAGTAAGGGAGTATGTTAAAAGGTTGCTCTGTTACCTTTCGTCCTCTGTTCTCACAGCATCGTAGGAGCCCTTGGTGAACACTGTGTCTGCCTGTCCATAGCCCAGACTGTGTAGGTAGGAGGTACTTCCACAGGGTCTGCCATAGAAAGCAGAAACGCTCCATCAACAGGAGGATATAGAACTTAGAGGCGATGCCCAGTGGGAAAGGTTTTTGTTTGTCTGTCTATTTGTTTTGTTTTGAGAAAGTCAACTCAATAAGTTTAATTGTGCTGTTTACAGTAGCATTAGAAGATCTTGAAATTATAAAGGTGTGATGATTGAGTACGAAGAATGTGTTTGTGTGTGTGTTGGGGGGGAGAGAAAGATAATTTTTATTATAGAAAATTTCTAAGAATGTTAAGAGAACAACCTAACAAATTTGTATATACTCAGTACCCACCTTTAGGGATTTTTGTTTGTTTGTTTGTTTTTAAGATTTGACTTTCAGTGTGTGTGTGTGTGTGTGTGTGTGTGTGTGTGTGTGTGTATGTGAGAGTATGTGCACTGGATTGCAGATGTCCACAGAGGCCAGAGGGATGTAGAATCTCTCTGAACTTAAGTTGTGAGCCACCCAGTGTGGGTGTTGGCAGCTGAAGTCAGGTCTTCTGCAAGAGTAGCACATGCTCCTAACCACGAGTCATCACTCCATGTGGTTTTTATTAGCCTTGTATTCTGCTTACCTTCAGTGCACATTATCAGCATAATTCTAAGTTTACAGTTTCTCAGATATAGTTTCCAACCTGAAATCAATATGCTTTTCCTATACCACACCCTACTGTGCAGTATTTCCAGTTACCCAGGAGCTTCCTTCATGATATAGACATTACAATCCAAAAGTAACTCTCACACAGCCTAAATTGAACTGTAGCGCTTTAATTAGAAAGACACCCACACCTGTCACTCCAACCCTCCTCTCATCTTTGAACTTGTTCTTGAGACTTCTTAGTCTTCTTGTCTTGCACTGGCCAGGGGCACGAGAGATAGCAAGGTGCCATTACCATGAGTCTCATTCACCTGATGGGTGTTCATGTATTCTAGTCTATCATCTTTGGCATGCCCTTTTAAAGACAATGAGTCAATGATACAGGTGCTAGACTCACTGAAAGGAGCCCAAGTTGTGAGCAAGTGGAGAGTCTTGTTGGAGCTGCTTAAGAGCTACTGAGAGGAGACCATTTGTTCTGGATAAGAATGGAAGGATTGTTGGAAGCAACGGTCAGGAGCATGTCAGAGGAAGGCAGAGGACGGAAGATGGAAGGATTTTTCCTAAGGGGATAGTTGAGGATGTAGTTGAGCTTATACACATTAGAAGAGTCATTTCCCTGGCATAATTGGGCTAGGGAGAGTCAGGATTGGGATGGAGTGGAATGGATTTATAACTGAGAGAACATAGGAATGTATTTATTGGGTAGACACTTCCTCAATTTGAGATTTTAGGAGACTAGGGTAGGAAAGTCTGCTGAGGGATATATAAGTGTTATGGTTGAGATAGGGGGTGGTGTAGTTTGGAAAGCTATACATGATATTTAAAAAAAAATTCAGTAGAGACAGGGAATTCTAAAAGTTACTGGTGAAGCTCTGATGGAGTTGTAGCCACAGCCACTAACCTTGTAGGTACCTGTCTCAGTTGCTAAGATGAGTTTTTGTGGAACAGGCCAGATGGTGGGTGGAACAGACCTCTGGAGATAGGCCACTGGGTACCATTTCTTATGACATCATTACTTAGAATGAATGTCCTTTGTGTGTGAAAACCTGGCTGCTGGTGGCAGAGTTGTTTACGAAGCTTCTGTGGATGGAACGAGTCCTGGGTGGCCAGGTGTCCTGTGTATACTGTACACATTTCAAGCATTGTTCAGACACCAGCAGTGGATGCTGCTGTTGGAGCCTGTCACCACTCACCTAAGGACATTGTTCAGACAGGATTCGTCTGTGCCCACTTCGCCAGGTACCAAGGCTGTGTGTCTGCATTGTGTCTGAAATCATGCTTTATCGGCTCTTTAAAGCTTTTTTATCTTTCCTTTTTGGAGTGGTCTCACTTATTTAGTCTAGGAAGCAGGTGCTTGAAAATACGCTTTTGCCCATCTCCTATACATCTCCCAGGGAACTGCCGAAGTCACAGTTTAGTAGCCAAGAACTTGTGCTGTGGAGTCAGACTTGAGGCTGTGAGGCCCGATTGCCCTGAGCCTCAGTGATCACATCTGTGTAGGAGAGACAGTTATGCCTTTTAGCCGGGATCACTCTGAAAAATCGAACACCAGATTCAATTTTGGTATACGATTATTGCCGAATAGTGGTTTGGACTATTCTTAAGTTCTCACCAGAGCTGAGCTCACCTCGCCTGTGAATTCCTCTCATGGCTCATGTGCTGCATCAGTAAGCCGTTTAGCAATTTTTAAGCAAGTGTCCTGTGTGTGCTCCCGTGCCTTTGAGTGATCCCTAAGTCTGCACAACAGCCTCATTTTGCATGTTAAAGGTGAAACTGAGTGTTTGCTCAGTTAGAGAGGCCGAAGGAAGCCGGTGTCCCAAACCCTGGTGTCCCAAACCCTGGTGTCCCAAATCCTGGTGTCCCAAACCCTGGTGCTCTTGGCCGAATTGCACAGTTGGTGAGAGTCCTGCGCTATCTGGCGGCTTTCTCTCCTGGATCTCTTTTTCGTCCGTTATCCAGAGAACCTTGCTGAACTCTTTCCACACACCCAGTTGCTTAGTGAGGCTTTGTCTTTACACTCTGTTCACTCTGCCATTGTCTCAAACTCCAGGAAACTACCACAGTGCTTGGGACACTGCAAATCTCTAAAAAAAGCACTTTTTAAATGACTGTAGATCTAAGTTTTAATTCGACTTACTGGTCTCTCTCTCCTGAGTTCCCCATCACGAGGCCAGGTTTAGAGACATTTGGGATGCTCTGTTAAGAACATATTTAGTAAAGAGGATGGTTCTGTTCTGTTTAATGTACTGGGTTAGTGATAGGGACCATTCTTTTTGTAAATATTTATTCATATTTTACAGTATGGGTGTTTATGTTGTGTATGTACCTCATGGGTTCAGAGCCTGTGGAGGCTGGAAGAGGAGGACATTGAGTCTCCTGGAATTAGAGTCACAGTCATGAGCCACCGTGTGAGTGCTGGAAATTAAACCTGCTCTTAATCGCTGAGCCATCTCTCCAGGCCCTGGGTACCACCACTCTTAAAGATGGGTGTAACCTAAACTTGTTCAAATAGGAATGTGAAGTTTGACCTTCAGAATACAACACAGGTAGGCAGTAGTGAATGAGTGAGCAGACACTAGGAAATGCGTACCAAGTTAGAGATTTCATTCAACATGAAAAATATCCAACAGTATCTGCACTTACTGCATTATGATGAGTTTTCTCTGGCATGTTAACTTCCTCGTCATGTTCTCCAGGTAGCTGAGCCCGTGTACAGAATAGCATGGAAGTAGAGTGTATTAGATACTTAGGGCATTGAGTGGAATGCTGAATTTGGACTCTGCCAGCCAGACGCTCAGCCTTACTGGATATGCCTTCTTTTCTATGGCTTCTCTTTGTGTTTAGCCAGGGCCTACTTTCTCTCATAGGTCCATTTAGTTGCTGTTCATTAGCACCATACTTTGTCTATTATTTTCTCAAAACCCATTCTTATCCCATTTTTTCTTATTGCTCTCATGCAATTGAATTTTCTGACAGCTTTCATCTCTGTATTATGTCTGAAATTTCCTACAGTGTGTAGGGCTTTTTTTTATGCTCTATTATGACAGACACTACCTGACCTCCACGGAGCCACATGGTCCTATACATATTACAGTGTATTACTATGGTAGGTGGGTTCACAATCTCACTGTGGTCTCACAAATACACACTTTGATGGTGTCCCACTATTAGGTTCCGTGTTCTGAGAAGTGCAGTGAAGTAGGGTAGTGATCGCCTTCCTTGCCACTTGAGTGGGGATGCTGAACTGCACTTAGCTAAAAACTGGAGCGAAAAGAGAAAAGTACTGTTTGTTTTAGTGTAGCTGGTTTCTGTTCAGCTACTTCCCATCAGTGCCGATTGCTTGAGGCATGCCTTCTGCTTTGATCACAAGTGTTTGTAAACAAGCAATCTGTTAATTAAGTTCCAGCCTGTGTTGTGAGACCCAGGGCAGCACTGCTAAAAGCAGCTTCTTTCTGAATGGGAATTTCAAAGTAGAAGCCTTTTAGTTTGTTGTTGGGATAGTTTTTTTTAAAAAAATGGAAACCTAAGATGATATAATCCATAAACTTACTAGTATTTCTTTTTCTTTTCTGTTGCTGGGGTTGAACCCAGAACTTCAAACCATCTCCTGACACACAGCCAGAAAGCTCACACTACAGCTTGACTTTTAACAAATGAAAGTTGTGGTTCATTCCTGCAAAATTCTTTAGGCATAGAGTAACAGCTGGTGCTATTGATTAAGCACTTACTGTTTGCAAAGGACTGTTTCTAAAGTTCTGTACGAGGGGGGTGGAGTGTTGGTTCCGTGGTTAAAAATACTTGTTGCTGTTGTAGAGGTCCTAGGGTCTGTACCCAGTATCCACATGGTTTGCCACCCAAGGAACTTCAGCTCCAGGCCTGTTGCCCTCTTCTTCTAGTGCCAGAACACACATGTGATGCACATGAATATACGCCAGCTAAACTCACGAATAACTCTGAAAGAAATGTAAAGTTCTGAACCAATTCGCCTACTATTACTAATATGCTAGATCTTACCTCATGTAGGCTCAAATCAGTTCTCTGAAAACTGGACATAGTAATTATACATCTCCATTTCTCAGACTAGGGAGTGGAGGGTCACACAGATAGGGAGTTGCTGAGGCCAGAGTTCAGATTCAAACATTCTATCTCTAGAGATGTCTTTGTACATTGTACAAACTGCTTCTCAGAACTGGAAATTTTACAGGGACAAACAGCGGAGGTATCTAGATTCCTAAGGAACTTCATCTTATGACTGAGTTTAAAGCCCAATCAGCTGTTCTACTGTATATAGACTATAGTGATGAGTGTACAGTAGGGAGGAGTGCTCAGGCTATATAGCATTCTGTGGGAGGCTGCTTGCTTCTGCTACCCAGGACTATCATCTGGGAGCTGCAGGAGGGGGCATGGCACTCCTTCTAGGTCAAGATATGTCTTGATTTTGTGTCCTCAAGACTTAGGCCTGTGGAAGATCAGCAAATTTAGTCTTTATTTCTAGGCTTTTCAATGTGTTACCTACTGGCCACTTGTGACTACTGTGACTTGAATTGGGGTAGACAGAATTGATGTCTTGGAAACAAATGTAGAGTGTCTCAATTTTCATACTGATATATTGAAACGCTAATAGTTATTAAACTCTACGATTAAGTTATGTTTCTTTTTACTTTAAAATATGGCTGATAAGAAATAGGAGATTAATTCTGCGTCTTGTTATGTGTCTACTGGGGAATAAATGTTGTGAATGAGGTCACAAAACCTCAGAGATGAGTTTACGATGGAGGATTTGTAGCCTGGATCCTGACTCAGTTCTCTTTCTAGCATAAACCATATTAGTATAAGTAAATTTCCCCAAACACTCTGTACTGTGAGCCTAGTTCTCCCCCCCCCCGGCACGCCTCCCCCTCTCTTCCTGTGTTTATACATGGATAACTCCCCTTTTGTCTTTTTTTCCATCACAGCTATTAAGCTTCAGAATAAATTAGTGAACTGGTATCCAGTGTACTGTGAGAGAGAAGGTTAAGTGTTCTAAACATAGGAGGGAATTGATAACAACTGCACATGACAAAATAAAGTGTAATAAAATAAAACAAAAACCATCATATGGAAGTTGGATATGGCTACCCAACAGGAGGAAAAGGTCCCATGAGCAGGCCCGAGAGTCAGAGAGACCCACTCGTTCTCACAGTCAGGAGTCCCATACAACAGTAAGCTGAAAGCTGTACCACACACACAGAGGACCTGGTGCAGACCTGTGTAGGCCCTGTGCTCGCTGCTTCAGTCTCTGAGTTTGTATGCATTACCTTGCTGAACTGATTCAGAGGGCCTTGTTCTCCTGTCCTCCATTCATACTCTGGCTCTTACAGTCTTGCCTCCTCCTCTTGCTCTGGATTCCCTGAGCTCAAGGGAGGAATTACGGAGACCTCCCATTTAGACCGTCTCTCCACATAATGTCTGGCTGTGGGTCTCTGCATCTGCTCCCATCTGCTGCTGGAGGCAGCCTCTCTGATGAAGACTGGACAAGGCACTGATCTATGACTACACAGAATATCATTAGGAGCTACGTTCTCTCTCTAGATCCAGAGTTTTATTGGTTTTATTATAGGTCTCTGGTTCTTGGTTACTCATGCAGTATCGGGTATGGGTTCCTTCTGTGGACTGGGCCTTAAGTCATGTCAGACATTGATTGGCTACTCCCACAAGTTTTGTGCCCCCATTGCCCTAGTATATTTTGCAGGCAGGACAGATTGTAAGTTAAAGGTTTTGTGGCTGGGTTGGTATCCATGTTTCTCTTTTGGTAGCCTGCAGAGTACCTTCCCACACCAAAGAGTCTAGAACAGAGGGGTGAGGGCTCCGATAGCCCCACCCATTTTTATTTTTCCTAATCTGTTTCTATTAACATTTTTCAGATTTTATTATGCTTTGCGTTTGGGGGGGACAAGCCCCTTACTGATGTGGTGTCATATAGATAGCAGGTTATTTTATTGCATTCTGCATCAGCCTTTTGAGTGCTGAGATAACTGGATAAGGCTGAAAAGACAAACCCTTGATAGTTTTCATTCAAAAAAAAAAAAGGAGAGAGAAATCTTTTACCCAAAGTTTCAGAATCCCTTAACTTGCTCTCCTCCAAGGTCATTGATCTCCAGTCTCGTAGGCTCCAGGTAAGTGGGAAGCTTCTCCCCTCCCAAGACAGTATTATGGACACCATCTCTGTCACAGGGCCAACTTCCTTCTAGGCATGGCATTTATAGCTTAGCGAAGATGTTTTCTTTTTTCAGATTGTTTTTAATGTAGCAGTAGTTCACAGTGGTCATGTTCTCCCAGCTGTTTTTTGTGTGCTCTCTGTCTGCCCACTTGCTTTTTTTATGCATGGCAGGTTGCAAGGGACCTCAGATCTTGCTTACCCTCTCTGATAAGTCTCCCTTCCAAATTGCCCAGCTGGTGATTGACAGGGCGAATTCATTTGTTTCTGAGCCTTTGAAAGGGTTTGTATTTTTTACTTTTGTTTTCAGTATTCGGTGCCCCTTTTTGTGTTCTTTTAAGATGCAGGTGATCAAAGGGAAGATGTTTATATCGGAAGCCACATGCCTTGCCCTGAAAACCTCAATGGGTACTGCATCCATGGGAAATGTGAATTCATCTACTCTACTCAGAAGGCCTCTTGTAGGTAAGTTGTCAGCTCATGATCAGGGCTGAGAGACTTTTTTCCATTGGTCATTACTGGCTTATAGACTAAATAGTACTACATAGTGTTATCTGCAATAGATTAGTTTAAAATAAACCAGCAAATCATCTATACATCGCTCAAACTCTGGCAAGAAATATGCAAAGATGAGAATCAGGCCACATTAGGGTTTGGAGGCTGTGAGCTTAACATCTTTACGATGACATTTTAATATTAATTTGCCATATTCCAACGCTATTTTGATCTTTCGGCAATCTGTCACAAGGTGGTTGAACGACTGAAGAATATATTACGAATAGAGAAGGAATAACTCAAATAAAACATACACTAAAATAGTCTTCTAAAAATAAAGGAGTAGGGATGAGGAGCCAGGTGTGAATGGTGAGAGGGAAGTGTCAGTCTTCAGCTCCTGTACGCCAGAGACGTTGCATAACTTGTTCAAGGTCAACAGCAAGTTGGAAATAGAGCTGAGAAGAAACTAGACCTCAGATTCTCTGACACACAACCTGAGGATCTCAGTGCATTTTGCTGATGTGTGTGTGTGTGTGCACATGTGTGCATGTTTGTGCATGCATGTGTGTGCACATGTGTGATAGTGTGTGTGAGTGTGCACATGTGTGCATGTTTGTGCATGCATGTGTGTGCACATGTGTGATAGTGTGTGTGTGTGTGTGTGTGTGTGTGTGTTGCTGTTTGTGTCACGAATTGCATACTGTCTGTGTCTGGTTAGCTAGGCTCAGTTTCTGCAGACAAGGGCGTGGGCCATTGCTGTCCTTCCACTCAGTCCTGCTTCTGGGAGTTGGGCGGGAACCTGTTTCCAGTTCTTTTTCTTTATCTACGTGCTGCATAGGGACTCTGCTTTGGTTCTGGGGCCTCCTGGGTCCCTCTTCTTTAGCTCCCTTCCCTTTCCTCCTGCATAAAGATGAATAGCAGAGCAAATGCTTTCACTGTTAATTGTTGAAAAGCTCTTTGTAAAAGCCATTGGCTTTTCCCCATTGACAGTTCTCTTTGTCTTTGAAGGAGCTAACTTCTCTGTTTCCTCCTTCCTCCCCAAATGTTTGAAAACAACAACTATGTAAAAGAAAGTGGATTGCATAATGCAAAGCACACAATGGATTCTTCATGTTTGTCACAATTGGTATAGAAATCTTTGCAGAAGTTCAGGTCCTGATGGCTTGAGATGGGGCATCCTACATCAAGGGGTGGTGCCACTGTCTGTAATTCCAGTCTTGGGAAAATGAGGTAGGAAGATCATGAGTTCTACACCAACCCGAGCTACATTGCAGACTCCCCACGAGACAGGGCTATCTATTGAGATGCTGTCTCAAAAACCTGCAGCCAGGAACCAGAATGGGTGCAGTAATAATCTGTGTGTAGCATGCATAGCTCACTGCATTTGCTTTGTAGTATTCTAATAAATAGTATTCTAATAAACTGACACTACACCATAAGCCTGTTATATCAAGGACTCCATTTTGCAAATTACTTTCTTTCTAGCACCTAACCCAGTAGATCTGTAGTAAACAAATTTCTAATAATGCAGTGATTATCAGCTCTTCCATCTTCTCCCGAAAGGAGGAATTTTGGAAATGGTAAAGAATTTCTTTCCTATATATTTATTATTCCTAGAATAATAGCAGGTTGTAATTTTCTATTGTGTATTTACAGCATTTGTAAGAATCAGGCTAAAACATCATGTGCCTATAGTATTAGCTGGGGATGAATAACCATCAGCCACAATCCTTTTGTTAGACTAAAATCTAGTGTTATCCCACCACTGATAGACTAGCTTATTCTTTCTACCAAATTCCGTGGTAATGGGTTGTTAAACTTACATATATCAGGGATCTAGGGACCTTGTCTTCAGAAAATATTTAGTAACCAAAATACAATATGAACAGTGCTGTCATCTGCACAAGTGCATGAGGCAATTTGAGACTTCAAACATAGAGGAGGCCAAGGGAAGAGGGAGGAAGTGTACGGAGTCTCCTAGGCGTCTAGCTATGGTAAAACCGAATAGGAGAGCACAGAAAGAGATTTTGGGGAAATGACGTATTCAGTTTCACGTGTTGGTGTACTGTGCCTAAGGCTATCCATTTATGGATGTTTCTGAAGCTGCTCAAGACAGTCGATTTGAAAACTCACGGGAGATACACGTTGGACAGTAGGCCTGAAAATAATGCCATCTCTAGCGGATCCCTCCAACATCCGTAGGAATACATCTAGGCCTCCCTGCATCCATCATTTCCTGTATTGATCTCCGTGTCGCCTCTGTTTCTCTCCCACTTCTTCCTATTGACACAACTGCAGTCTAGTTTGTTCCAGCCTCCACTGGACTGCCTAGCTAAGTATGGCTGCAGCCATCCCTCTTCTCAATCCCATCAGCACTTCCTGTCTTCCTCACCGGTAGCTGATGAGCTTGTTTCCAGGCAAACTGAAACCGGAGCAGTATGACAGACAAGGTCTTCCACAGGCACCCACTGACACCCAAACAAGCTTCCTTTCTCCATATCACATATCTTGATGTAAATGTATTTTACGTGTTTATGAGTACTTTATTTCTTCCATGAAGAAACCCATCACACTTATTTTGTAGAAAAACTTGTTTTGGCTGGTCTGGCTCCAGATGTTATTTCTGGTCTCTCTTGAGCCCACGACACTAAGCTTTTTGTCTCCAGCATCTTAGAGAGCGTGTTCTTTGGGGCTAAAGTCACTGGTCGAGTCTTACTGTCAAATTCACATCCAAGTGGTTGGCACCGTTTCCCAGTGTTGTGTGTTCTTCTCTAGGCTTCCGAGATGAAGCTCTTCCTTTTCTCTGGTCTCACTGGACATTCCACTCCTGGTTGGTTTTCCCGTTGCTCCCTGACTTCACCATGTTATAGAACACCATGATTCCGTCTTGTGCTCTTCCCACGAAGACCCAGTCTCTGGGTCTTTTGTAGAGGGCTCCTAATTACATAAGCCCCAGTCCTTTCTCTTGAATGTGAGGTTCTGTCTTCGATTCCGTTACATTTCCAGTGATGTCTGGCTCGGTCTCACCTGGACTAAACCGGATCTGCTCCCCTGACTCCCACAGGCCTAGGTCCACCTGTACCTTTTCCATCTTAGTGAAAGTGGATGAAACTCTAACTCTTCACTTGTTCAGACAGAATACCACGTGCACACCTTACACCTTTGACCTCTCTTCTCCTGTTCCCCATATCCTAATTAATTGGGAAGTCATCTTAGTTATTCTATTTCAGAATATATCTTAACCAAAATTTTATTCACAGCCATTCTCAGTCTAGGCACCACACTCATATGCATGCATATACACACACACACACACACACACACACACACACACACACACACACACACGAGCGCATGTGCGCGTGCGCACATGCACACACACACACACCTTTTAACATAACCATTTAGTTTGCTTATGTTTATTATGCCTTTGGGGGTCCACTAGAGGATAACTTCAAAAATAAAAGCTTTAAGGTGTGTGTGTGTGTGTGTGTGTGTGTGTGTGTGTGTGTGTGTGTGTATGTATGCATGCATGCATGCATGAATGTATGTGGCACTGCTGGCACATGCAGCTTTGGCCCACATGTGGAAGTCAGAGGACACTCTCTGGTCTCCTTCATCTTTACCATCTTATTTCCTTTGAGACCTCAAGGTCTCTTATTGGTCACTACTGTGTAGGCGAAGCTAGCTGGCCTGTAGCTTCGGGGGATTTTCTCCATAGGCTCTCTGAGAGACACAGGTCACTGCATCTGGCTTTACATGCATCCTGGGGATCTGAACTCAGGTCCTCATGCTTTAGCCCTTGACCCATCTCCATAGCCTGGGATTCCACTCTTTTGTTGCCTTGTTTCTCTGAATGCTTCCTGCATTTGTACCTGAAACCCAAGGCTCTCAGTAAATGTACTAAGTGGATGAGTGAATGAATGAACCTGTGTGTGAAGCTCCGGGAGGGACTGAGATTCCTAGAGGACTGAACCCCTAGACCTGCCTTCAGTAACACAAGAAGCAACAGCACTTAGAACTTCATACCCTAGGTGTTTGGAGACTATTAAAGTCAGTTGTGGGAAGTAATATCCAGGGGGATGGCTTGAATGATATGCGGTCTAAAGGTCCTTTTTGATATTCTGATTTTAATCTTTGAATTAAGCCGATCTGTCTGGGAGCTACACATCTCGGGTATTGTTATAGCTTTCTGTGGAGCTGTTTTGATTTTACTGAGCTGTGACTTTGAGCCATTAGCCTACCATGAAGGACATTATTTTAAAAATCCCACGGGTCTTCATTATAGTATTGGATTTACTGCTGCTGCGTTGTTGAGAACGATATTCCCTGTATTAGAAGGTGCCCTCTTTAAATGAGGACCAGAGAAGGGAAGTTCCCCGGAGTTTAATAACAGAAGTAGCTGCTCCTTTGAAATGACTTGTTTGATTTTATTTTATGGAGATTGCTTTTCCTGTCAGTTCTCTTTCCCTTCTCCTGTGTCCCTCCTCTACTCTTCCTCTCCCCCTCTCTCCCCTCCCCTCCTTTCTCTCCCCTCCTCCTCTACCTCTTCCTCTCTTTCCTTCCTTCCCAACCCAATGTTAATGTAGTACCACCACAATCAGTTTTAGCACATTTTTTGAAATCTTGTGTCCTTTTCTCATTGTTGCCAAATCTTCCTATTGGCCTGAGCCCCAGGCCGTTTATTTTCTGTCTCTCCAAGTCACCTGTTCTAGATATTTCTTATTCTGTCTTGAGACAAGGTTTTATGTAGCCCAGGCTGGTCTTACAGTCACTATATAGTTGAGGATGGCTTTGAACTCCTTGTCTTCCTGCCTCCACCTTCTGAGTTTTGAGAAGACAGGTATGTTCCACAGTGCCCAGTACAGATGGTACTGAGAATCGAACCCAGAGCCTCATGGATGCCAGCCAAGTGCTCTGTCAGCCTAGCCGCATTTTTAGGCCTTTTCTGCACATTGCACGTAAATGGAATGGTATAGTGTGGTCTTCCCTGCCTGGCTTCTTTCACCTGGAAGCTGTTTCTAAGTCTCATCAGTATTATAGCTGTCTGCCTGCACTTGGTTTCTTCTTAGAGCTGAGGAGCGCTCTGCTCTAGGGATTGGATCCCATGTTTACCTCCAGCTGTCCGCTGATGAACACATTTGTATACACATTTTGACTGTTTTGAGTGCAGCTTACTTGTGTTCATGTGTGGACACATGCTTTGATTTACTTGGGTAAATGCTTAGGCGTGTAATTACTGGGTCCAGTGCTTTAACTCTTTAACTTTTCAAGGACTGCCAGTCTGCTTTCAAAGCATCCTTCCCATTTCTCATCTTCCGCAAGGTCTTCACTAGCATTTGTAGTCACCTTACTTTCTGATCTAGGCAGGGCTGTGGGTGTGTGGTGGTAGCCCACTGTGTGTGCTTGGTTTTGGATGTGTGGTGCTAGCCCACTGTGTGTGCTTGGTTTTGGGTGTGTGGTGCTAGCCCACTGTGTGTGCTTGGTTTTGGGTGTGTGGTGCTAGCCCACTGTGTGTGCTTGGTTTTGGTTGTATGTCTGGTTTGGGGGCAGGTTCTTGTGTTTCACAGGTAGTCTTCGAACTTGAAATTCCCGTCTCAGCCTCCTGAGTGCTGGGATTTCAGGTATGTGCCACCATATTTGACTCTCTTTTTGGCCAGTTGTGTATTGTCTCTGGAAAATGAAGTTCAGATCCTGTACCCATTTCTTAATTAGTGGGTGCTGTTTTTAGGATGCATGTTTTAAATTATTTTTTATGCAATTATTTTAAAGATTGTGTGTGTGTGTGTGTGTGTAAGAGAGAGAGAGAGAGGAGAGAGAGAGAGAGAGCGTTTGCCTGTGGAGGTCAGCAGACAACCTGTGGAAGGGAGTCAGTTCTCACCTTCCACCTTGTGAGTCAAGGTCTCTCTTGTTTCTTCTGCTCGTGTGTTGTATATTCCAGGCCAGCTTTTGGACAGTTCAGCCTCCATCCCTACCCCACCCCCGTCTCCTCATTTCCCCATCTCCTTGTATGATAGATTACAGATGTGAACCATTGCATCTGCCTTTTCCCCCAGGGATCAAACTTGGATCATCAGGTTTATGTAGCCAAAGCCAACGCTCCATCTCGTCAGCCACTTACTTGTGTTTTATGTCTTATGAGTACAAGTCTCCTGCCAAATCCGTAATTTGCAGTTGTCATTTTCCTTTGTGTAGTCTGCCTTTTCTCTTTGATAATGCCTGTAACCATGAGGATCTCAATTTTGATTTATCCCAGTTATCTTTTTAGGTTTTTTTTGTTTTTTTTCCTGCAGTTAAAGTTTTTGTTTTGGTGTCATGTCTAAGAGATTATTGCCCAATCTGGGGTTGTGAAACTTCGTATGCTAGTTTGTTTCTGAGAGCTGCTTTATGGCTTTAGCTCCTACATTTAGATGTGTGACCCGTTGTCTTAGTTTGCTTTCCGCTGCTATGATGAAAACATCCTGACCAAAAGCAACTTGGAAAGGAAAGGATTTATCTCATCTTAGACTTATAAATGTCGCCCCTGAGGGAAACCAAGGCAGGAACTGAAGCAGAAGTCATGGGGGCACATTGCTTACTGGCTGGCTTTCAGGTTCATGTTCAGCGACCTTTCTTATACCTCCCAGACTTGCCTGCCCGGGAATGGTACTGTCCACAGTGGGCTAGGCTTCCACATTGATCGACCATTAAAAAATAAAAGCCATACAACTTGCCTACACCCCAGTCTGATGGAGGCACTTCCTCAGTTGAGGTTCCATCCTCCCAGATCACTACATTCTGTCATATTGATAAAAACTAACCAGCACATCCTCTTCTAGTTAATTTGGGGGTTGGGAGAAGAAGCTCAGCTTCATTGCATGTATCCCAGTTCCTCAGCATCATATTTGAAGACCCTGCTCCTTTTTCCTCTGACTCACCCTAACACCTCTGTCAAGCAGGCTAACCAACCATAGGTGTATGTTTTACGTCTGGCCTCTCAGTTTGATTCCATGGCCAATGCATCGTCTCACTCTTTTGAATTTTCCGAGGTTGAGAACTCAGTGTAGATCTTCTTGGCAGGAGTTCCACGAGCCCTAGAGAGTGAGTGTGCAAGGCCTGGACACTCTGGCCTCCCCTGCCACCCCTCATCTGGGTTTGCATTTTACGATAATGCTGCTTTAAAAGCTTTCATAGCCAAGTGTGGGACAGCAGTGAACACACAGAGTGCCCAGGGAGCACACACGGATGTCCAGGGAGCACACACGGATGTCCAGTGAACACACACGGTGCCCAGGGAGCACACACGGATGTCCAGGGAGCACACACGGATGTCCAGTGAACACACACGGTGCCCAGGGAGCACACACAGATGTCCAGTGAACACACACGGTGCCCAGGGAGCACACACGGATGTCCAGTGAGCACACACGGTGCCCTACATGTCAATGCTTTCAGTCCTGTCTGCTTAAAACAAGAGTCTTTCTTTTGATAAATATCCTAAGCGTTTCCCTGATCATAACCAGCTGATGATAGTGTCTTTATATTTACCTTTCTTAGATAGTTTGTAAGGTTAGCATCTACTTGGCTGCTTTGCTCTGTTTAATAACATTTTTATCTCCCCTGCATATTAAGTGTTTTTGCTGTTCACGCTGAAGAGTGTCTTGAGCATAATTTGGTGCTATGCCCATAGAACTGTAAATGTTTCTTCCTTTTTGTTCAGTACTCGTATTCCCAGGCATCTCCCCTAAAGAATAGGTCTGAATAGAGAAGGGCACTTTCATTGGGTTCTTACTTTATCCATTTTCTCAGTGTGAAATCTGGAGGCAACAGATGCATCTCAGAATGGATAAACTGGTTCTTATGGCTGTGATTCTAGTTTAAACGATGGTGATAAAGGTAATGTAGTAACTTCAGAAGAGGTCTGATGAGTACGGATGAGGTCATCCCCACTCAGAACAGACATGTAAGAACATGCATCTCCCCGCATGGCGGTGAAGAGATTTTTCTACTCCTCTTTAAGTGTCGTTCTTTTGTATTTTAACTTACAAACCTGACAATATAAAAAAAATATTAATTTCTTTCAGATGTGGCAGTACACACTAATATCTCAGCTCCCAGGAGCTGGTTTTAGGCCAGCTTACGGTGCATAATGAGACCTTGTCTCAACAAACAAAACAAAACAAAAACAAAACCCGAAAAACTCATATACTCTTATGACTGTGGTGGGTTCAGCCATAAATGAGACATCTGAATCACTTCCCCTTCCCCAGGGATCAAGGAGCGTTGTGTAAGAGAGGGTGGAAAGATGGTATGAGTCAGAGGATGCTGACCACTGGGGTGAACAGTGCCCTCTGGACATAGCAGGTCCACTGCACTGTGAACTCACAGCAGCTGTGGCTCCCTGCACAAGACCTGCACAAGACCAGTCCAGTCAGTGGTTCAGCACAGAGGGGAGAGGCTCATGAGCCTCCACCCCTAACCGAGCACTGTTGACAATGATGGCTGTAGGAGAGGGAGACTCTCTCCCTTCAGGGGTACTGGTCCCTGGGAAGTTGATCCTGTTCCAGTGGTGCTGTATGGGCAGCACCAATTAAACCAAATAGATTATCAATAAAAAAGTAAAAAGAACATGAGGTTGGGAGGGGGTGGGGGTTAAATCTAGAAGTTAGGGGGAAGGATTGGGGAGGGTGAGCGTGATCAAAATACATCGTGTGAATGTATCAAAGTCTCAAGGAATAGTATATTAACAATGTCATTCTTACAGGGGTTGCTTTTTTCCCCCCTTGCAGATGCGAATCTGGTTACACTGGACAGCACTGTGAGAAGACGGACTTTAGTATTCTCTATGTAGTACCAAGTAGGCAGAAGCTCACCCATGTTCTCATCGCAGCCATTATTGGAGCAGTACAAATCGCCATCATAGTCGCAATCGTCATGTGCATAACAAGGTAGGTAATGACCATAGGATATGTTCTTAACCAGACACTGGTAGTGGTACATCAGAGAAAACCCTCAGAGCATCTTTACTGCGCTAGGGCCCTATGGCTGCCAGTCCATCAGACACAGGTCTACTATCTGGTTCACTAGATAGAATTTCCACGTGGGTCTGACTTCTCCCTCTCTTGCCTCTTTAGAATACATGTAGGAACTCATTCCCAGCGTTAGAGACATATCTGAGTTATAGGCAGAGGAGGTGTGAGAGCAATCCATGCAATCAAGGAGGCTAAGGATCTTGGAACTGTGCACTGTGAGTGCTGACCTCAGGGAGAGTGGTTGTAGCCGAGTGTCTGGAAGTTTCTCTGCATTCACGGAAGAGCATGACTGTTGCAGCAGTGCCTTACCTCTTGCAGAATAGTGATGTGCCTTATGGTCTGAGGATGCACTTTACTGTAGTGAGTGCAGTGAGAGAGAAAGCAACCACCAACTTTAAGGATAACCTTTTCTGACTGCACCATTGAATTAACATTGCTATCTAGTCTAGATTACAGTGGTAAGTCAAAGGCTTTAACATGTTGCATTAAAAATAAAAGCATAGGGCCTAGTGTGATGGCTAGTGGGTAAAGGCCTCTGCCACCAAGGCTGGTGATCTGAGTTTCATTCTAGGACCCACATACCCACATGGTAGAAGAAGATAACCAACTCCCCATAGTTGTCCTCTGACCTACACACACACACACACACACACACACACACACACACGTCCTGCCCTTCCATCTTCTCTCCTTGCTTCTTCCTCACCTCTTCCTACCTCCTTTAAGGTTTGCTTCTCATGTTCCATGAACATTATCTTTGCATTCTCCTGCCTTTTGGGGCGCAGAGCTTGTGGCAGAGAGTCATAGCATATCAAGCAGATATTGACAAGCTGATTGGATTTATAGGCCTTCTATCCCAGGCCTGGAAAAAGGCCTTCAAGCAGTTCCAGCACCCTAGAGGCAAAATGGTAAATCTAGAAAGGATGGAAAAACGTTCCCTGAGTAGCTGATAATCTTCATGAAGTTTAGGCACTGAAGTCAGCATGCTTTATTCTACAGAACAGATGATCTGCCTTCCGGCAAGACGACTGAGCGTAAAATTGGGCAGTAGATCAAAGCTGGGACATAATGCCATGACAACAGGAAAAGAAGATGGGAAAAACATTTAACAGCCTCAGGGCCGCGGCCATTTCACACAGGCTCAGAGGTTGACCACCTTGCCGAGGTCGTTCAGCTAGCAAGGGGAAGCGCCTGGGTTTGGATTCAGTGCTGTTTGATCCTTCAGTCATTCCTCTTTCTACTGAACTGTTGAGAGGCAGGGCCATGTTGAGTTGTGTTGGGATTAGATCAGCCAGGTGTGACTGCTGCATGGGGACAGGAGCCAAACTTGATGCTGTCAAGGTTTAGTGTGTTTGAACCCTATTAACGGTCATGCGCAGAACTGATTGAACTGGGGCGGGTGTGTGATAAGAGGAGACCATGTCGGGCATTTGTAGAGGAAAGCCCTGTGTGATAGGAAAAGAGTAGTTATATTGTCCTGACATTTGTGCCCCATTACGACCACATTTACTGCCATTATAAGAAGCACAGCCTTTCCCCACTCCTGCCCCTGAATAGCTCGCTGTCTTGTATGTGGAATCTTGTGATTATATTCTTGGACCACACCAATGAGTTTTTAACGCCTCTCCCGTGCCCGTGCAGTCCATTAGGGGACAGCTGCACATCCTTGATGGCTGTTTCTTGTGAGGAATCTTCCTTTAAATGGATGTTCCTACCACCCCACTTATCTGTGAGTCATGTTTTCTTCTTTTATGCTTGGGATCATTTATTTTTTTCAGACTCCTAGAATGACAGATTGGCAGGGACTTTGAACATGTCTCAGCCAAACTCTCTACTGTATAGAAGAAAAAGGCCTGGTCCCGGGAACTTGGAATTCCTCCCGGTCATGGTGGGTTAGTGGCAGTTGAAGCCAGTTGCCTGGCCTGTCAGCCAGCTCCCTTATTATGAAATGGATATGATCCCAGCCCTGTCTGCATCAGACTAAATTTATAAGGATTAGTGAGAGAAAATCCGTTGAAACCACCAGAAACATTGTCATTAAGACTTTTAAGTTAAGGCAAGCAGCCCTCTTTAAAACTGAATGAAAACATGGGATATTAGAGCAAATACAGCCGGGCAGTGGTGGCGCATGCCTTTAATCCCAGCACTTGGGAGGCAGAGGCAGGTAGATTTCTGAGTTCGAGGCCAGCCTGGTCTACAGAGTAAGTTCCAGGACAACCAGGGCTACACAGAGAAACCCTGTCTCGAAAAACCAAAATTAAAAAACAAAGATCAAATACAGTGGAAATTGTCTTGTAACGTCACTGTTTCCATGAACGAGCATTTGCACAGATGGCTACTACTGACACTAGGCGGTTATTACCAACAGTAGGATCCAAACTCAAAATGACCAGAATTCATCTCTGCATTTACACATTCCCTTGCAAGAGCTGATCATGTAGTCTGGTGGGCAGAGAGAGGGATAGTTACATTGTCTTGAGATTTGTTCCACATTAGGGCCGCCTTTACTGAAATATTAAGAGCAGAGACCAGGAGTCCCTCACCTATAGGGTCCCAGTCTCCAGGGCAGTTCGGTGGCCTGCTGCAGCTAGGTGTACATCAGCTCTGCTTGGACTTGTTTCCTTGAGTTCGAGGACATCAGTGCAGTGCTCCTTGGTCTCCGCCATTGAAGCTTTTCTTGTCATTTTGGCGCTGTGATAATGCTCAGGAAAAGTCCTCAGATCAGCATCTTTTCTACTGTCACAACAATCAGTCACGGGAACTGAGGAGTTACCGGGCCAGAGAGGCAGGCATCCCTCTCAGAAATGTGTATCAGCAGTGTGTGACCCTCCCAATTCCAGCTATATAGCAAAGAACAACCAGTCACTATGCCTTGAACTAACAGTCTCTTACTTCCTTTTCTAACGGGGTGCGGTATATGAACTGTGTGTTTCTTTGACATAGTTTAAACATCTTTAAATGATTTTGTTTTTTAATTTCTGTATTTTTCATGCAACAGAAAATGCCCCAAGAACAATAGAGGACGAAGGCAGAAGCAAAACCTAGGTCATTTTACTTCAGATACTTCATCCAGAATGGTTTGAGCTGCTGACTTTTATATGCACACTGACCACGTGATGTACATTTATTATGTCTTTTTTTAAAGAATGGAAATATTTATTTCAGAGGCCTTATTTTTGGACATTTTTAGTGTAGTACTGTTGGCTCGTATTTAGAATATTTAGCTACAACAGTTTTTGACTGTTTAGTAGTCTCTGTTTTATGTTTTTAAATACAGAAATTGGCTTCACGAATTTGTAACACATGGTAATACTAAGACTTGTTCTTTATCCATGGAATGTAATATTTTTGCAGATGGATGGACCCACTTCATGGTGGTTATAAAGTCATACTTCTTCCCCAATGACCACAGCAAATGACAAAGCATGAACTAAAAGTAAAGATGTTTACAGATTACTTTTCTTACAAAAAAAAAATCTAGAGGACACTGTGTTTAAATAGATATTTAAATGTTTTTGAGATTTAGTATCTGATTTTTTTAGACACTTCCCCTATTGCATGAGCTGCAAAGCTGTGTGTGTGTGTTAGATGTAACATATTTATAAGCTGTACGAACTGGAATTGACGATTTCTCTCTTTGAAGAACTAATCCTAATAATTTTAAAAGGTACCTTGGAATTAATGGTGGAACAGATCACTGAAAAGAGATTTAGATATTGTCAAGATAGGGTGTTTGATGAACAGATTGGACTAAAACCTACAGTATCACTTAAGCTACTTTATTACACGTTCATTTTTAAACATTGTATTTGTTTTAATATAAATGTACAAATTGTATCAGTGTTTGTGAATACAATGCAGAAATAATTGTTAATGATTGGTGCTCTGAAAGTGAGCTTAAAAATGACCTAAGACCTCCGATTCAAATCTGTCCTGTAGTAGCGCTATTAATAGATTGTTGCTGTTTCAAAGTCTGAACTATGAGTAGACTGTATCGAGGCGTTTAACGTGTAGTTTAGCCAGTCAAAAGTATGCATGTAGAATTTAAAGACTATGTTTAAACTTAAATATTAATTTTAATAATTTGATTTGGAAAAGCATGTTATAATATAATGTTTTCACTATACTGTCTGCCTTGTGTGCTTATTGTATCCTTTGATATTGCCCTGTTAGCACTCATAATAGGTAAAATTCATACATAGGAAAAGAAGATTGCAGTTCAGAATTTTCTTTCCTCTTACAAACTATCCCTTGAAATTATCCAAAGAGAAAAACTTTGTTCAGTGTTTGGAGCTACTTGACTTGCAGGCTTAGTATAACACAGTGGCTTTAGTGAACTTCTTTAGACAGATTTCCCCTTCCACCCACACAGACTTATTTGAGGTCCTTAGTCAGTCGGCAAGCATGTTTGGAACCGGCCCCAGTGCTTTGCAAGGGCTCATGTTGCAGGGCAGTCACATATGGGCACTTGTAGTTATAAATACTTGACCACTCTCCAGGGTGCGGTTTTCAGCCCTTTAAAGCAGCTTCGTTGCCTGCTACGTAAGCCGACTTTTGGCTCCAAGCGTAGGAACCGATTGCCGTAGGACATCTGTTGAGAAAAAAGTAAAATGGAACACAATGGATCTGCTTCAAATGCTGGTAAAATCCACCAGAATCGATTGTCAAGTGTGACTGAAGATGAAGACCAGGACGCAGCTCTCACTATTGTGACTGTGCTGGACAGGGTGGCCACCGTTGTGGACAGCGTGCAGGCAAGCCAGAAGAGAATCGAGGAGAGACACAGAGAAATGGGAAACGCAATAAAGTCTGTCCAGATAGACCTGCTGAAGCTCTCACAATCACACAGCAACACAGGCTACGTTGTCAACAAGCTGTTTGAGAAGACCCGGAAAGTCAGCGCTCACATTAGAGATGTGAAGGCCCGGGTACAGAAGCAACAGGTTCGTGTAACCAAAGTGGAGACCAAGCAAGAAGAAATAATGAAGAAGAACAAATTCCGCGTGGTAATCTTCCAGGTAAGCTTGACCTTGTGGCCAGCTGGGTGGCCGTAATCCCTTTCGTCCTTTGCCATCGGGTCACAGCGGTGTCCAGTGTCATGTCTCAGCCATGGTATATGGGAATGTACTGAACCAGTACTCGCCCAGTAGTCACCTCGGGAGAGAGCCATTTCTAACCAATGCTGCTGTCTGTCGCCCATGGGTCAGGCTTCTTACTGGTCATGGAATGTGAACTGTGGCTTGTGACTCGGGCTATCTTGCCTCTGAAACTCAATACTGTCAGGTTCTTTCAGCATTTGAGTCCTATTAAACACAGTGACCCAGTAGACTTTAGAATGTTGGAACCAAAAGAAAAGAAATCTCAGGTTTAAAAACTATCTTTGCTACATAAAAGAAGAAATGGGGAGGGTCAGAGGTTCAGGGGTAGAACACTTGCTCATGTGGCCAAGGCTTGAGTTTGACTTATGGAAGCCCCCTAAAAGAAAACAGAGTCGGAGCCAGCACCCTGGCAGTCATGGTTTTATTCTTACCAAGAACCCAACTAGTAAATCAAAAACTCTGAATATAGTTTGTCCGTTGGATTTTTTTTTTGTATTATTCACAATAAGGAAAGTTACCTGTTTCCAAATAAATAATCAGGCCATTATTTGTTTTTAAAATGTTGACTGGATTTGTAAGACAGTTGAGCACGTAGTTCATGGTGATCTAACCCTCACTATTTAATAATCCAGGCTGGCCTCAAAGTATGGTGGTAATCCTGCCCCAGCCTCCCAAGTGCTAGGATTATAGACATTGAGTCACAACTCCCCCTTAAGTTTTATGTTTTAATATTATTCTTATAATAATATAAATGTAGAAGCCCCATAGATAATTCCTTACTCAATTGAAAAGCCTTTTTTTTTTGCTAAGATCCTATAACTTCTCAATAAGGTTTTAAAACCCCACGGGAAATGCATATATTGTCTTTAGTATATTTCTTAAGCTTTCGTAAATTAAAAGGAACAAGTTGGACTCGTTAGCCACATTAAGAATGAACGATGATAGGAAAAGACAAAGAGAGTGGGGTTTGCTCACCTACTTAAACACGGGCCATTACAGAACTGTAAATCCAAAGCGCAAAGTTTAGGGAAGACCCACTTTTCCTGTTCTGCTCTTGGGAGAATCAGTTGGCACAACATTTTGGAAGACATTTTTGATACTGAGTATTATGAACTTTAAAACTTCCCAAACCTACCGGCCCCTGATTTTCGTGTCAGAGGAATATTCATCCAGGCATACACACAGCTATATACTTTTAAAAGTGGAAGTCCGTGCGCACAGAACCCTGGAAGAGTAAACACAACATGAAATAAGGACACAGTTGGTGGACACGTTGGGCCGGTAACCTTCACATTCTTTGTGTATTCGGCAGTGCCCCAGACTCTCTGAGTGGTCAAATTATGCTGGAACGGGCGAGTGGCATTTTTGGATCTGTTTTTAGGAGTTCACAGGTTATTTAGGGGAAAAAGTAGGGAATTTTGAAGCTAGAAGAGTAAACTGGTGTCTTCAGAATTCCTCTCCCATCATCCTTTCTTATAGGCTCCCAGAGGCCTTTCTCTAGGCTTAAAAATGTCACCTGACTTCATGTGTCCATTCCAGTATTGGCGCAGACAGTGGTGAGCTGGGCATGGGACCGAAGGATAGATCACCTTCTGGGGCTCACTTTCCATGTGCGTGCATTATGTCAGGAAGTACACTTGGGGTCCCATGTGTCTGAGGAACCTATATGCAAAGCAGTTTCCTCAGGATTCACAGAAGCTACAGCAAGGAAACAGAAATTTCACCCAGATCCATCTATTGATGTAATTCTTGCCCTGACCCCTACCTAAAAGCTGTTTTTCTGTTTGTCTCTATTCTCTATAACTTACTGGTGTTTCCCTTCTGCCTTTGGATCCTATAGTTCCCTAAAGAAACTGAGAGGTGCTAGTTAATGCTCTTTTCTTTTAAGGTAGACTATCTTGAAGATTTTGCGAAATTAAGATGTTTAAATTATGCAGCAGTTTGTCAAAACAAAACAAAATAAACAATTGTTATCTTTTATAAGCCTGCAGGGCAAATATGAAGTCTTATATATGGACCTAAGATTCAAATTCATGTACTTGTTATAGGTTAGAATGTATATAGATATATAAAATATTTGCATGGTCAATATTATTTTTAGCAGTTAGGATTAATCTTAATTAATTCTCATAGTTATTTGAAGATTGTCCCTTCTAAAATTTTTTAAAGCTGAGCTAGGCTGCTAATGTATATCTTCATTTTCATTTGAGATTTTCCTTAAGTTTTCCCAGGCATCTATTTTGTTGATAATATTTATTGGTATCTTATCTTCTATAGTTGTATACATCTAAGCTTTTGCCAAATTCTGGATGTTGGCACTTAAAGATTGTATAACATCCTTTTCTTTTTTTAAAAAAGATTTATTTATTTTATGTGTATTAGTGCACTGTAGCTGAACAGATGGTTGTGAGCCATCATGTGGTTGCTAGGAATTGAATTCAGGACCTCTGTTTGCTCCAACTCAAAGATTTATTTGTTATTATATGTAAGTAAATTGTATCTTTCTGCAGACACCCCAGAAGAGGGCATCAGATCTCATGGTTGTGAACCATCATGTGGTTGCTGGGATTTGAACTCGGGACCTTCAGCAGAGCAGTCAATGCTCTTAACCGCTGAGCCATCTCTCCAGCCCCAATTGTATAACATTCTTATCAAAGTTGTTTCTCTTTGAACACTGGTGATCTCTCTCCCTGTGCCTGGCATGAGCCACAGCACAGCATCTCATAATTCCAGTTACTTAGTAAGCACGAGTCTGTGGTTACAAAGCTTTGAGCTTCCTCTAACGATAAGTTCTGGACTTCTGTGCATCCAAAATGTTCCTATCTGTGTTCCTTTTATAGGTGGTTCACTTCCACTTTACTCTGATCCATAGTATTCATCCTGATATAAAAATGATCCTTTAGACCAGGTATGGTGGTACAAACCTACAGTCTTGTCAGTTTCCAGACAGAGATTGGGAATTCAAATATACTGTGAGTTTCAGGCATGCCTGAGGTATGTGAGACCCTGTCTCAAAAACAATCAAAGCTAATTTTACCTTGACTTTCATATAGAAATGTGTATATTCAGAAGTCGACTATAATTTACCCCAACAACCTTCCATTATTAGCACAAAGTGTTTTCCTTTAACTCACAGTAGTACCAACTCATGGAGCTGTGGTAGATTGCCAGGCAAGGTCCTTTTCTACCCTTGTCTCTGTTTGCCCAATTTTGTACTATCTGCTCTGTGTTTGAAGAGAAGGGTGTGTGATATTCCAGTTTCCCTGTGTCTGATGTCTTCATTGCAGGATTATGGGGCTCTCTACCTAACCAAGTAATACCCTAATGCCCTTTGGCTCTTTCCTGTTCTAATTATACCTTCTTAGGCTCGCCCTGCCCACACTTTTGCTCAGGCGGTTCCTCACAACAGGTGTCAGGAAGGGAAAGAGGAATAACTTCCCTGCCTCTAACTGATTCATCAGAGAGTCATGAGTCGCCCACTTCTGCCTCTTTTGTTTGGGGGGGGAGGGGTTATGAGCATTCTGATCCTGTAACCAAAAATGTCCTTTAGATTAAGGAATTAGACTCTAAGGATGTCTTCTTGCCTACCCAGTTGGTCACATTTTGGAGTGTGTGCAAACATCCTTCTTGTGTATTTATCGCATCTGTTGAGTGGAATCAACTTGAATCTCAACTGTCAATACCATTTCTTTTAGAAATTGTAACTCATGGTCCGGTTCTTAAAAATCTCATAATTCCTGAAGTTTTGCCCGTTTGTTGTAGAAATAATCTCTAAATGGCACACCGGGTTTCTTTCACCTGTGCCCTGTCCTACCTGTCTCTAGTTGGTTCTCTTCTGACACTTGACAGAGTCTTAAATGGCTTTGCCCTTTGCCCCCACCCCCTTTGTCTCTTTTTCTCCTTTCCTCCTCTCTCCATTCCTCCTCCTCCTCTTCCTCCTCCTCCTCTTCCTCCTCCTCTTCCTCCTCTTCTTCCTCCTCCTCCTTCTTCTTCTTCCTCTCTCTCTCTCTCTCTCTCTCTCTCTCTCTCTCTCTCTCTGTAGTTCAGGCTGAACTGGAGCTACAGTCATGGACCACCATGGTAGCAAAATAAAGCTTTTAAGATGACTCATTTGATAGGAGAGTTTGCTTGACCTGAAGTCCTCCTGGGCATGGTATATAATTTTCCCAAAGTCAATTTCATTCTGAATTTTGAGATACCCTTTACCTCTGAGGAGTTTTGAATGAAACACCACTCTGTCTTCTGATCTTTTTTTGACGTGTGTGTGTGTGTGTGTGTGTGTGTGTGTGTGTGTGTGTGTGTGTGATGTATGGGCACAAATATAATAGAATCCAGAGACCTCCATTTTAGTTTTTGGGAACTGATTTTCTCCTGCTGTGGGATCTGAATTCAGGTCATCAGGTTTGCTTGGCAAGTAGTTTTTACCTACTGAGCCCAAACTCTTCTCCTTTTTGACGTGAGTTCTGGGGGTTGAACTTAGGTTCTCTTGTGTGGCTTTCCCAGGGAGCCTTCCCCAGGCACAGAGAGGAGTGTTGGAGGGTTTTTGAAGATAGGGTGGTCTGTAGAGGAGATAAGGAGCCCTCTAGGAGAGGGAGTGAGCCAGGGACAGTAGTCAGGGGAATCTCTCAGCTGACTGACTAGCAATCTTTATTTATACAGGTTTCACAGATCAAAGGCAGACTAATGACTATCCAAGTGATATAGAGTATGTGCTTGACCTTCCTTTACATGTCCAGGATAACAAGTTCAGTCACAATTAGAAACTACACAGAATAGATATTATTATCCGGTAACTAAATTTAAAGAATCCAAAGAAGTCTTCTCCAAAGCAGACATGTTTATTATACGACAGCCTGCTTTTAGGTTGGCAGTATTTGCTGTTTGTGAAAGCAGTCCAGACAAACAAGAGTATCAGAACTGGTCATTTTATGAATAGCAAATACAAATTCTATAATAACTTCTCTTACTATATGTTGTGGATAGGCCTGGTACTGTTCTTGTGAACCAATCCCCTCATGAATAAAGGAGCCAATCACTGGTGAGTAGGCGGGACTTCCGGGTTGGACGGAAGAAGAGAGGAAGCAGGAGAGAGTGACTTCCTTTTGGAACTGGGACAGCAGAGGGGTAAGATGTAGCTGCTAGAGTTTCCTGGTATCATGGATCCACCACCAGAGGAATCAGATTTTAATAAGGCTTACAAGATTAGGTTTTAATTGTTGTGCCCAGAGATTGAGTTACCATGTTTTCTGAACTAAGTTTGTGTTGCATTTTCCTTCATGCAGCAGCTCATCTGGGTTCAAGAGAGAAAGGTACCGTGGCCAAGCCTGAGGTTTGCCTGAGGTGACCCACAAAGGTCGTGGGGGAATTTGAAGTATGGGGTTATCATGGTGGCAACTCTCCAGTGGAAACCTAGTGAGCTGGGTGGAGACATTATGCAGTTCATAGTTAGAATCTCCACAAGATAAAAACAGGTCAGCCATTGCTCGCCAGTGCATGGCTGCCCAGGCTACTGGGGCAGAGGCACAAGCATGGGAACGTGCCAGGTCAAATTTATTAATACTTCACACAACAACTGTGTGTTTCATCATCTACACTGTAAAGTAGAAAAGTTTTAATCTATCCTATTTACTGAATTCTAATCTTCCAGGGATGTACCCTGTGTGATCCCCTTACCTTTAAACTACATTTTTAGAGACCTAGAATTCTATTCTTCCAAGCTTGTACCCTGTGTGATCCCCCCTATCTTTAAGCTACATTTTAAGAGACCTATAATAAAAAGAGACCTTGAATCTATAACCTGTTCTCCTGGCTAGTAAGTTTGTCAATTGTCTCTGTTTACCCTGCACCAATTATCCTGTTTGAGTTCACTCAGGGGCAGATACCCCAAGAAGATTCCAGGGGTGATGGCCTTATCTAACTATGTGCTTATCTGTGCTCAGTGTTCTCCAGGGCAAAAGGAAGACTTCCAAATAGTGGTCAGATAAAAATTAAATTTAGGATTGTCCTAATAAGACTCAGACATAATTTTTTTTTCAGAAAAAGACGTAAAATGAATCATAAACTAGAAAGTCCCCAAGAATGCAACACGCAGAGACCAAAACCTAAAGTTAGAGACAGAAGGACAATGATTGTAGCAGTCCGCTGGCCTTGCTGGAACTGTGTCAAGCAGATGTGCTTCTCGCCATTTTTAGTGGATACGTCTGTGCTACTTCACCAACTGAGCGATCTCCCTAGTACAAGAGTTTCATGACTTTAAAAGACGTGTGTGTGTGTGTGTGTGTGTGTGTGTGTGTGTGTGTGTGTCTATCTCATACCTCCCCACTGACTCCACGAGAATGTCCTTGGATGTCCTCACTCCCCACCCCCACACCACCAGACCTCCCCACTCCCTGGGGCTTCAAGTCTCTCGAGGGTTAGATGCATCTTCTATCACTGAGGCCAGATCAGGCAGTCCTCTGCTGTATATGTGTCAGGGTCCTCATACCAGCTGCTTGGTGGCTCAATGTCTGAGAGATCTCAGTTCAGTTAAGACCGACTTACTTGACTGACTTGACTTGACTGACTTGATCTCAAGTCAGTTAAGACCGCTGGTCTTCTCACGGGGCTGCCCTTCTCAGCTTCCAGCTTTTCCCCAATTCAACTACAATGGTTCCTGGCTTCCATCCGTTGGTTGGGTGCTAGTATCTGCAACTGACTCAACTGCTTGTTGGGTCTCTCAGAGGGCAGCCTGTCAGTGTCAGGGCCCGGGGCCTCCCCTTGAACTGGATTCCCAATTTGGACCTGTCACTGGACCTCCTTTCTCTCATGCTCTTCTCCATTTTTGTCCCTGCAGTTCCTTCAAACAGAAACGATTCTGGTCATAGCTTTTGACTGTGGGATGGCAACCCCATCCCTCCACTTGTTGTTCTGTCCCTCAACTGGAGGTGGACTCTACAAGTTCTCTCTCGCCACTGCAGAGCACTTCATCCAAGGTCCTGAGAGTCTCTTACCTCCCCAGTCTCTGGTACATTCTAGAGGGTCCCCACCTCCTACCTTCTGAGGTTGCTTGTTTCCATTCTTTTTGCTGGTCCTCAGTGCTTCAGTTCTGCCCCCACCTTCCATCCTGAGTTTCATGACTTTTAATGTCATCTCTACATAATGGGTCATGAATGCATATTTCTAGCCCTTACCTCCCTCCTGAATCCCAGTTGCTCAGCCTCTCTGCCTGCATACCCAGTGCCCATTCCAAGGACAGGGTCTCTTGCTTCTATGCTGTTTCAGTTAATGGCCGATTCTTCCCTCTGTTGATCTAGGAACAGGTCCTATGGGTTCTGACTTTCAAAGCAGATCTGCAGTCAGAAGACTTCTCACCCTTTCCCTGCCCACAAACACCCTGCTCTACCTCCCCTTTGCTTAGTCACCACCGTACTGTCATTCTCCTTGCTTGTCTCCAGCAGAGTGACTCTTGCACAGCATGGGTCAAATCATGTCCCTGCTGTCCTTCAAACTTAAGAAGTCTTCCTCTCAGTAACTTCTGTCCTCACTATTGGTCTTATAGCCTCTCTTGACCTGGCCTTCTCAATTCTCTGCCTGGGGAAAATTAGGGCATTTGAATTGATTCTTGAAGAAAGCTATCATTTGTAAAGCTAAAACGAGGAAAAGGGGAATTGAAGATAGAGGCAGCCATGTATATGAAGGTATAGAATGTTTGTGTCCAACTACTTGGCACTGAGATGTGGCAAGAACATCTGCAAATATGTTAGGGCACATCCCAGATATCCTGGGATTTACATTCCAGGGAGTTGTAGGGTAGACCCATCTTGTTAAAGGGTTCAGAATCTTTTGTGTTTGAGGAACTTGAGAATGGTTTGTGTCTCTGGGCTTGAGAATTGGGAACGTAGGGTCAGGTCAAGCTCTTTCTAAGCATACTGGAAGGTTTTGGGTTCAATGCTTAAGCACTGATGGGCTCTCAGAAGTCTTCAATGGGTTATAACCAAACTCTGCTTGTAAAAGCGTTTCTTAGGAAACTCTCAGATAATGGTCTGTCTGGAAGGAGAGGGATTGGGGGAGACTGATGGCCCAAGTTCACACCTGAGGTGACGAGAGGCTGAGTTAAGGCATGGGTAGAGGAGTGAGAAGCAAAGTCAGTACTTTACAGTGTTATTGGTGGAACTTGATGACTGGTTGACGGTGGGACAAGAGGGTGAGGATGTATTTGGGGCGATGTTTCTGAGGTCTCTACCTTGTGTGCTGCCCAGATGGCCACCGGTGCTGAGAAAGGCAGGAAAGGCCATATAAGTAGAGAGGATGATGGATGGGCCTTGAGGCTTGACCTAACTGAGAAGTGACTGTGCTATATTTAGGTGGGGAAGTTCGTCAGCTTTGGAGTGGAGAAGCGAAGATACAATTTTGTGAGAAAAAGGCCAAGGAGAGAGAGACCCTGAAAGAGGCAGGCTGGGGACAAACAGCATGGAGGCGGGTGGTAAGGTGTGGCCAGAGGTAAAGCTAGTGCGTGCTACACAGGAAGCACTCACGTGCACTGTTTTCTGTCCTTCAGGAGGATGTTCCCTGCCCTGCATCCCTGTCTGTTGTTAAAGACAGAAGCCTGCCCGAGAACCAGGAGGAGGCTGAGGAAGTCTTCGATCCCCCAATAGATCTCTCGTCGGATGAAGAATATTATGTTGAAGAAAGCAGATCTGCCAGGTTTAGAAAGTCAGGCAAAGAGCACATTGATCATATTAAGAAGGCATTCTCCAAAGAAAACATGCAGAAGACACGGCAGAATTTTGACAAGAAAGTGAGTGGAATTAGAACTAGGATAGTCACTCCCGAGAGGAGAGAGAGGCTTCGGCAGTCGGGAGAGAGGTTGAGGCAGTCGGGAGAGAGGTTGAAACAGTCAGGGGAAAGATTTAAGAAATCGATTTCAAATGCCGCCCCCTCAAAGGAAGCTTTTAAGATTCGGAGCCTTAGGAAACCGAAGGATCCCAAGGCCGAAGGCCAGGAGGTAGATAGAGGGATGGGCGTGGACATCATCTCAGGTAGCCTGGCTCTGGGGCCCATCCATGAGTTCCACTCTGATGAGTTTAGTGAAACAGAGAAGGAGGTGACCAAAGTAGGGTACATTCCCCAAGAAGGAGGGGACCCCCCAACGCCTGAGCCTTTGAAGGTGACTTTTAAACCCCAGGTGAGAGTAGAGGATGACGAGTCGCTCCTGTTGGAGTTAAAGCAGTCCTCATAGTGGATTTAAGTGTGAGCATCCATCACTTCGAATCGTGTGGTTGTAGTTTGAATGGTGCGATAATTTATATTCATATGTAGTGGAAAGGCAAATGGTATAAAAGCTTCATTTCTTTACCTTTAAAAAATCCTAAAGATGATGGAAATATTATATAGAATTTTCTTATAATTCCTTTGGGAATTCTATTCCCCTGAGAATATATGACTCTGACAGCTTATCCCCAACCCCCATTCCCTTATGTCATGCCTTTTCGTGACAGGTTTTGGCCAGTGAGAAAATAGTTGCACGACTTAGATCAGTTAGATGCTTGGTCACTCATAACATGGGTGCCCATCATTTATCACTAAACTATAGATTTGGGTCAGGGTTAACACGTCCAGTCTCAAAGGGGAGTAGCTAATGAGTACATTGTGTTATCCAGATGTTCACATCTGGGGATTCATTAGTGAATCAGTAGCCTTATAGAGCTTATCAAGTTCTTGTGTGAGAGAAAGGAAATAGAAGTTTGGGGCTTGAACATTTAGCCGTGGCTACATAACTTCATTATTAGTGAGATACTTGGCTGGTCACCACTTGAGTACTTGAGATCTGAAGAGAGGTCCCAGAGCGTGTGAGAATGAGACACACAACCAGTGGAGAAGCACAAACTACACTGGCCTCCTCTAAACCAGAACTGAACAGTTACATCTATGAAGAAGCCCTTGGCACAGGCTCTGAGGCCAGAGTTGAGCAGAAACCGAGGTTGTTCTTCACACGTCTTCATAGAATGAAGAGTGAAAAATGAATGCTTGGATGGACGCTTTCTCATTAAAGGCTGAGACCAAACTTTGTCATTTAAGCCTCATCCTAACATATTCCTTGGAAACCTGGCTCTGATTGCCTCTAGGTTTGGATGTGGGGTAGACAAGTGCAGATCTTGTTTGCACAGCATGAGGTAGAAGTCTGGGGCTCGGTTGTCAAGCGGCTTCTCTATGGTCTGCCCTGATGTGCTGAGCATGGAGATAACTTCCAACACTCCTGCTTTCCAGGGTGAACCCTTTAGGGATAAGAACAGCGCCCGCAAGCATTTGTTACAATTACCTTGGAGGGAGTCCAGTTCCTCTCAGCTCTTAGGTTTAGATCTGGGTGGTCAAGAAGTTGATATTGCTGCTGAAGGAAAACCACACCAATTCTGCGCTTCCAGCACACTGAAATCTTCCGCTTGATATCATTTTCTTGATAGGGAAGAGATGGTAGAATTTTTGATAATTTTGTTTTACTCTCATTTAGTTTAATTGTGAATATTCATGTAATACTTAACTATATGCAGGCATGGGGAGGGCAGCATGGCTGCTGTCCCAGCACTGAGAAGGCTGAAACATGATCACAAGTGGAGTGAGCCTGGATTCTCTTTATATATACAGTTCAGTATAGTTTCCTTTTCTCTCGGCCTGAATACATGTTCTTTTTGCTGTCTCCTCCTCCTCCTCCTCTCCTTCCTCCTCCTTTTTTTTTTGGTTTTAGAGACAGGGTTTCTCTTTGTAGCTTTGGATGTCCTGGAGCTTGCTCTGTTCTGCTGGCCTCTAACTCACAGAGACCCGCCTGCCTCTGCCTCCTGAGTGCTGGAGTTAAAGGCGTGCACCACGTCTACACAGCATCTTGCTATCTTTTTATACTGCAAACTAAAGCATGTGTAGCATTGAATAAAACTTTGAAGGAATATTTCCAAACACATTTTTTATAGCAGCTTAGAAGGAGGTTAGGTGTCCAAGAATAAATTTGAATATGAAATGATGTTATTGCAAAATGTGAGGCCAGTGTTGTGGTTGTAAATAAGGAGTGATGAATGGTAACCGCAATATGCAAATGAAGGATGAGTTAACTGATGGTAAATCAAGGCTGGAGGGAATATAGAGGAGTTACAGACGTGGTAAGTCGAGGGAAGGAAGAATATCAAGAAGCTACAGTGGTTGTTTTCGGTTTGTTTCATTTGGTCTAAAATATTTTTCTGCAAATACCTAGGGCTTTTGTTTACTGACTCATTAATATCCAGGCTTGACAGCTTATAAAACATTGCACCAGCAACTGTGTTAGCGTCTGACTGGGAAGGAGTTACAGCCTGGCCAGCTCCTCGTCTTGCTAGAGTTTGGCACCAGAACCACCGAATGGTTCACACTGCTGACGGCTCATTGCAATCCTGTGCTTGGTTCTCACTAACAGGATTTTCCCTCCACGTTGTGAATATGTATCAGCGTTTTTTCATGTTTAGGACATCCCCAAATTCTACATTAAGAATCTCTTGTACTCAGTCCTTCCGGGGGTGACATTCAGCCTGTGGTTTGGGGAGATGTGACCATGGCCAAGTTCATCTGTAACTTCTCGGAGAAGGCTCCGTCGATGGTGGCCGCTGCCGTGTTACCAGAAGCCTCGAATGGCCACATTTTGGCACTACACCAAGGTTGAGGTGGTTTCCCCAACCCATGGTGAAATCCCTACAGCTATTCAGAGCGTGAAAAAAATAACTCAAAGTGCTAAAACTGGTAGCTTCAAACACTTCCGATTTGAGCTCTTATTTGAACATTCTTGGACCATGTGTAATGAGACTGCTATCCGAATAAAGTACTAGCTGTCGGAAAAAAAAAGAATCTCTTGTACCTTCTACCTTCTTTTATGGCGTGAAGATGATGGACTGCAGAATTCACACACTCACTTAACGTAAGTGATGTCCTAGTCAGTGTTCACCATTTTAAAACATCCGGTTACTTACTGATCTGCAATGCAACGTTTACACATCAGGCTTTAAATAATTTACTCAAGTCAAACCCTTATTGAGATTTACCCTCTTCTAGTAATGAGGTGGAGCAGAACAGATGCTGCAGATGTGGGGGTGGGGAGCTGGTGTTTAGGCTCTTCCAGGGGAGACAGGGAAGCGCAAGCTTGTCTCCTTCATGTGGCTATCCAGGTATCTGCCCCCCGCCCCACATGTTATAGAGGAACGAACATGGGTGTTCGGCTTGCGGGGAGTGGACTTGTGTGCATGCCCCAAAAGTAAGTTTTCATGAATGAAATGTACAAGCCAAAATAAAAATCCAACCATTTTGTCTTCCTTCTTTGCCTTTTGTACACATTAAAGAAGTTGGTTTGGAACAGGCCTGGTGGTCGTGGTGATTCTCTTTTTAATTAAAGATTTATTTATGCACGTCTGTGTGTATGAGTGTATAATTGTGTGTGGAGGCCAGAAGAGGCCATCAGGTGTCCTCTGGAAGGTCACATATTCTTTGGAGGCAAGATCTCTCTCCAATGTGGCCATTCGAGGCTTCTGGTAACACGGCAGCGGCCACCATCATCTCTGCACTCTTTGGCTTTCTCATCTAGGTAAGGAGCTAGCAAGTTCATCTTCCTACAGGTGAACTCTCATCCTCATGGTTACAGAGCAAACTCTTAACTGTTGAACCATCTCTCAGCCCCTCATTGTATTCTTATCCGCTAAAGGTCATGGGTTATCTTATGAGTTCCTCGGAACCCTATTAACTTCATTTTAATGAAATGAAATCACTGAACTCTTATTTTCCTTTTGGGACAGGTTTTCTGTAGCTTCTGGGTTTGAACCCTGGTAAGAAAATTCAGGTTTGATTTTCAAATAAGGGGAAGGCTGGTCATGTTTTCACTCTCAATTCTTTCACTTTGAGGTGTGCGGGTGCCTGGTCTGTAGTGAAGGAGCGTCCTGCTCAGTTTTGGGCCTCTCCCGTGACTCCTTTGAGCAGGTGATGTCCCAGCATTTACAGCTGCCCCTCCCAGATCAGAATCTAGCAGTGCTGGGTGACCCAGAGTAGCTACTGCTTCTCTGAGTCTCAGGACTCACTTAACCACGCTCCCGCAGGGCTGCTTTTGCTAGTCGGCCCTCTCTTCAGTTCACCCATGCCCTTGAGAAGTAGAACCGCCTTGTAGGTTGAAGGCCACTGTGAACTCCTCAATGTATTCATCGTTCAAGGCCAGAGTTCTGCTTGCTTGCTTGTGTGTTCCAAAGAAAGGCAACTCCTGATCCTTAACACGGATAGCTTTCTTCTTGTGTATTGTTTGACACCTGAAATTCCAACTAAAGCAGTGTGCTATTCCATTTAGACTGCAATAAAAGCTGCTGTAACCCACTATACTGGCCAAGGCCAGTTGCCAGGCAGGGTACATGTGGCTGCTCTAAATGGCCTTGGTTGCAGCAAGAACCTCCGTTTTTTTTTGTTTTTTTTTTCCATGATCATTTGGTGTTTGTCACCTTGAATCTGAATCATAGCATAGAACATCAGAATGTATTAGGGATTTAAAATGCATTTGTATGGCATATTCTTCCCCCTTTCAAGTTCTAGCTGATGGAAACACCATACAAAGCTTAGTAGCAAACTGCAGACCAAAGGGCTGCCTTTACCAGAGGCTTTGCATATATACAGGAACTCTCCCAAATGTAAGGCATTTGACAAATTCCTATGGTAAAGGTAGCATGCAACCATGACAGGAGATAGGCCTTTGTGTCTCCTTGGGTAACTGCACGTTCTGGTGTCACTTCAGGAGGAAGCAAGATTTGGAACAGGGTATCCTGTTTCATCAGTTTGTGCTGAGGCCTTCGGGCCTGTCACAGCAGTTGAGAGTAACTGAAATGAAAGCTTCCCATCTGAGTGAGTGTCAGCCCCACCAGGAGGTGGCAAGGGGTCAGGAGGTAGGTGGTTGGAATGAGGGCACAGAATCCACTACATAGGAAAGCAGGGTTCAGTTTGAAGGCACTGCCTAGTCTGAGTCCTACTGTGCAGAGTCCAAAACGTCGCCCATGGGCTAGAGAGATGGCTCAGTTGGTCTTGTAGCATTTGGTTTACCCCCACAAGGTGGCTCACAGCAGACCTAAACTCCAGATCCAATACTTTCTTCCGAATCTTGCAGGTACCAAGTTCGCACAGTTACGAAAGCACATACATGGGCAAAACACTCGAGAATAAATACATCTGTCTGTTTACATGTAACCCGATGAACTTGGCTGTTACCTGTTACTGAGACCTGTTTTGGACATACTGAATTGAAGTGCTGTTCTTAAGTGAGGACTGATGGAAGAGAGCTGGCAGATTATAGATCACAGCTTAGAAGAGAGGCTGAGATAAACCCTTTTTGGCGGTGGGGTAGTATCTCATATCTCAGACTTAACCTCAAACTTGTTATGTGTGTAGCCAAGAATGACCTTGAATATTTGACCTTCCTGCTTCCATCTAGGGCCATGCACGTTAGGCAAGAAAGTGCTCTATCAACTGAGCTAAACACCCAGCCTCATACACTTCTGACAAAATAGATAGGCGAAGTGGTGGGTTTTCATCAGTCAATCTTGACAGTTTGAAAGGAGGGGTTTTCATAGCTGACAAAATCCCAAACTGAGTTCTGCTTCCAAGGAAATCTCCCTGGTGACTCTGACGCCATTAATTACAGAGGGCCAGGGGTCTCTCAGACATAGTTTCATAAGCTCCCTCTCCTAAGTTTAACTTACTTCAAGAGGAACCTGATGTGTGTGTGACAAGGGCACAGCGGGTAGGGTTTGCTGGGTCCATGAAGGTATCACTCCTGGCTGGTTTACCAGCTGTGACATAGTATAAAACACCCGATTTCCAATAATCTCGTGGGCCAATTGTCATCTTTTATTAGATCTCATCAGACTTTCCATCAGAGCAAGCTTTCCACTGACAACCTTAGCTGAATAGATACATCAGTTTAGGATTAAATAATATCCACTGAAATGAATGGTTTCTTTAACTGTATGAATACCTTCCCTGCCTGTAAAACCAGAATTGTTCGACCCTTAAAACCTCCCCAGAAGAGACCCCTGAGCCCCTCCCTCTCCTGAACATGAAACCTATTTACTTTTCTTTTTTCCTCATTGACAATGGAGACCACTTGGCCTTCTCCACAACCATGGTGCAGCATTTGACGTGCTCCTGGCTTTGACCACTTGAGTTTTCTGTTTTTTTGTTTTTTTTCTTAAGCTGTTTCGATGTATGTCCATAGCCACGTGACTGAAATTCATGGTTTCCTTCTTCATTCTCCAAATTTCTGCATCTCATAGGAGCCCACTGAAAATTTTAATGTAATAATTATCATCTCTTTTAAACAAAATTTCAGGCAAGTCAGAGAAAATAACCAACTGAATGCATTGTGGATTGGTTTCCCTCAGGAGACAGGAGTGACTCACAGGCTCCTTTGGACCCCAGTCAGTGTTCATTCCCTCAATGCCTCCTGCCTAGAGAGGAAAGGGAGGCTAAGCAGATTCTCACTAAATGTTCTTTTTATTTTTTGAGATTGTAATATATGCCACCATCATTTCCTTCTTCCCTTCCCTCCCTCAAATCCTTCTCATATACCCCTCCTAGCTCTCTATCAGAGTCATGGCCTCTTCTTTCATTAATTATTATTGCATACATATACTGAGTTAAGGTCTGTTAGTGTAAATTAGAAAGTATAATGTTGATTTTGTTTTGTTTTTTTACTTTGAAAAAATTTTTTAATATTAATAACTATTAAGATTAATAGCACTAAAACAATATTAACACTAATAATTTAATTTTAATTTTAATATTGCCTTTAAAATTATTTACCTGTTATGAACATAGTGGAGCATGTGTCCTTATTACATGTTGGAGCATCTTCTGGGTATATGCCAGAGAGTGGTATAGCTGGGTTCTCTGGTAGTACTATGTCCAATTTTCTGAGGAACTGCCAAACTGATTTCCAGAGTGGTTGTACCAGCTTGCAATCCCACCAGCAGTGGAAGAGTGTTCCTCTTTCTCCACATCCTCACCAGCATCTGCTGTCACCTGAGTTTTTGATCTTAGCCATTCTGACTAGTGTGAGGTAGAATCTCAGGGTTGTTTTGATTTGCATTTCCCTGTTGATTAAGGATGTTGAACATTTCTTTAGGTGCTTCTCGGCCATTCAGTATTCTTCAGTTGAGAATTCTATGTTTAGTTCTGTACCCCGTGGTTTTTTTTTTGTTTTTTTTTTTTTTGGTAGAGCTTAAAATCTTGGTTCTTACTGTGGTACAAACCCAAAATAAGAACCATTTTTAGGCATTGGAGTTCATTGTGATAAGGCTGTACTTCAATGTCCCTCATATCACCAAAGGATTTTACCTCCATAGTAGCTAAGCTAAGAGTTGACAGGTCTGCTGTACCAAGGATTGAATTGAAGGCACAATTATTTGGATACACATTTCCTGCTATGGTCAAAGCTATTTGACTTGAGTGATTGTCTTCATTCTTAGACCACAGGGCACAGGTTACATTCATTTAAGAAATGGTGTGTGTAATAAGATGGTCTATCCATGAAGTCATTCATCAACTGTTTCAATGAACAATGGTTCTGCTTGGAGGGTGTCACAGACATTAGGTGAGGGTAAGATTCTGGTTCATTGACTGTGCTGATTTTGAAAAGCATTCATTTCAGGAAAAGAGTAACTTATAAGGTCATCTCCAAAACTGATACAATAATTATAAATATTAAGGAAAACATTCAATCTCACTATTTGTTGTTCTCTTACAAGCCACCTCCCAAATTAATTGTCTGTCTATGTTTCTTTCGACTGTATAAATAATTTTGAAATATGTAAGCTGTTCTGAAAACCATAGTATAGTGTAAAAATATCAAATAAACAATCCTACTTATAGAGAGGCTGAGATAGGAGAAGCATGATTTTAAGATCATTATGTGGTACACAACAAGACACTGTCATGTACAAACAAGCAGAAACGGTATATGGATTGAACAATATCTCTCCAATTACCAAATTAGAGAGATCACTGGGTGACAGCCAACAAATTTCTAATTCCTCTTATTTTTGAATTTCAATAGATTAGAATATGTTGGTAATATTAATTTTCATATTAAGAGATATTAAGAAAAAGTAATTGTTACTTCCTGTTATTTTTGTTTTTAGAAGTGGAATTATGTTTGTGTGGGTTTGTTGAAAGATTACTTTCTTGCTTTTTCTAGGGTGTAGTTTCACTCCCTGCATTGGTGTTTTCCATCTATTATCCTTTGTAGGTCTGGATTTGTGGAAAGATATTGTGTAAACATGGTTTTGTCCATGGAATATCTTGTTTTCTATATCTATAGTAATTGAGAATTTTGCTGGGAATAGTAGCCTGGGCTGGCATTTGTGTTCTCTTAGGGTCTGTATGACATCTGCCCAGGATCTTCTAGCTTTCATAGTCTCTGATAAAAAGTCTGGTGTGATTCTGATAGGCCTGCTTTATATGTTACTTGACCTTTCCCCCTTATTGCTTTTAATATTCTTTCTTTGTTTAGTGCATTTGGTGTTTTGATTATTATGTGCCGGGAGGACTCTCTGGTCTGGTCCAGTCTGTTTGGAGTTCTGTAGGCTTCTTGTATGTTCATGGGCATCTCTTTCTTTAGGTTAGGGAAGTTTTCTTCTATAATTTTGTTGAAGATATTTACTGGCCCTTTAAGTTGTAAATCTTTACTCTCTTCTATACCTATAATCCTTAGGTTTGGTCTTCTAAATATGTCCTGGATTTCCTGGATGTTTTGGCTCAAGAGCTTTTTGCATTTTGCATTTTCTTTGACTATTGTGTCAATGTTTTCTATGGTATCTTCTGCACCTGAGATTCTTTCTTCTCTCTCTTGTATTCTGTTGGTGATGCTTGCATCTGTGACTCCTGATCTCTTTCCTAGGTGTTCTAGCTCCAGGGTTGTCTCACTTTTTGATTTCTTTATTGTTTCTAGTTCCATTTTTAGATCCTAGATGGTTTTGTTCATTTCTTTTGCCTGTTTGCGTTTTCCTGTAATTCTTTAAGGGATTTTTGTTTTTCCTCTTTAAGGGCTTCTAGCTGTTTACCTGTGTTCTCCTGTATTTCTTTAAGGGAGTTATTTATGTCCTTCTTAAAGTCCTCTGTCATCATCATGAGAAGTGATTTTAGATCTGAATCTTGCTTTTCCAGTGTGATGGTGTATCCAGGACTTGCTATGGTGGAAGAATTGGGTTCTGATGATGTCAAGTAACCTTGGTTTCTGTTGCTTATGTTCTTACGCTTGCCTCCTGCCTCCTGGTTATCTCTAGTGCTACCTGCTCTCGCTATATCTGACTGAAGCCTGTTCTTCCTGTTATCCTGCTTGTGTCAGAACTCCTCAGAGTCAAGCTGTCTCTATGATCCTGTGATTCTGGGACCCTGGGATCCTGAGATCCTGGGAGTGTCTGAGCTCCTGGGAGTTAAGCTGCCTCTGGGACCCTGAGATCCTGGTGTGACCAATCTCCTGGGATCCTGGGTGTGTAAAAGTGCCTGGGAGTGGAGTTTCCTCTAGTCTGTCTAGTCTAGACAGACTGGCTCTGTACCCCATTTTTAATAGGGTTATTTGGTTCTCTGGAGTCTAACTTCTTGAGTTCTTTGTATATATTGGATATTAGCCCTCTATCAGATGTAGGATTGGTAAAGGTCTTTTCCCGATCTGTTGGCTGCAGTTTTGTCCTATTGACAGTGTCCTATGCCTTACATAAGCGTTGCAATTTTATGAAGTCCCATTTGTCAATTCTTGATCTTAGAGCATAAGCTATTGAGTAGAAGTGGGTGGGTTGGTGAGCAGGGGGAGGGGGAAGGGGATAGGGGGTTTTCGGAGGGGAAATTAGGAAAGGGGATCATTTGAAATGTAAAGAAAATATCTAATAAAAAATATTTACCTGTATATATGCATGTGTATAACTGAATTCCTGGCATCCAAGAATGCCAGGAGGTGTTAGGTTCCCTGCAACTGGACAGATAGGTGGTTGAGTCACCACATGGGTGCTAAAAACTGAGCTCATGCCCTCTGCAGGAGCAGCAAGGTGAGTCATTTCTCCACCCCCAGTGATCTGTGTGTGTGTGTGTGTGTGTGTGTGTGTGTGTGTGTGTGTGTGCCATGACCTCTATGTGGAGTTCAGACCACAATGCCAAAGGATTGGTTCTCCCCTTTTGCCTTGTTGAGGCAGGTCTCTGTTTTTGTTATTGCTGCAAGTGTGCACTACAGACCAGTTGGCCCACGGCTATTGGGCAATTCTCCTGTCTCCATCTCCTTCATTCCTACAGGCGTGCTGGAATTCCTGATAGACACCACCACACCCGGATTTGTGTGTAGGCGGCAGCGATTAAACTCAGGTCTCTAGGCTGGTGCAGCAAGTCTCCCTGGCCCCAGATGACGAAAGTCAGGATATGGGAATAGAGAGCAGTTAAGGGCAGAAGGAGAAGACTGCAGCTGTTTTATGGTGTCTGGAAGGTTTTTCAGATACAGTAACTACAATGTCTTAGGTCTGCTTCAACCATGTAGGGATTTATGAAGAGTTTCAAGTCTGTTCCAGAGACAGGAGACTGAAGTGAGTGAGGATATTATGATAGGTGTCTCCTCTGGAGGCCGCTTGTGTCTCCCCTAAACACTAACGTCCAGCTGTTCCTTCGGAAGAAGCGATAGTTATGTCAAGCAATTTGCATAAATTACCCGACTTAATAAAGAACTCTTGCAAAATGGGTTTAGAAACAAAAGTATGAAGAATATCGCCTCTCCAAGTTCTCCGAGTTAGATTAAGGGAGCACGAGAGCAAAGCCTGAAGCAGAGCGCTCTGGACTTTCTTAAGGACCTGAGTTTCTTCCTGACCGAGGACACAGACTGGAGCGCATTGAACTGAGCAGTGACACAGTTTTGTTAGTTAATTGCCTTTGTACTTCTTTAAAAAAACAAATCACTGTTTTATACCGAAAGGTAACTGCCGTACTTGGCTTAGTTTTTGTTTTTTCAAGGAAACCACCCCGACTACAAATGTTTTCAATTAGAGAGCTGGAGCTTCCCCTCTGTCCTGGGAAACACCACTGCAGCTCAAGTCTGACACCTAGTGGATATTATGATAGTTGTTTATCGGTTGCGCGCCAGCCCTTCATCAGGAGATTGCTTGGTGGTTTTGGTTTTTGGTTTTTTTTTTGTCTTTTTAAACATCTGCTTTACAATTGGACACTCAGTTTCACATTTCTAGCCATTTGCTAACTCCCAGAACTTGGACAAGTTACATCCTTTATCTTTCATTTCTAAAAACCGTTTTGTAAGAGTATTTTATTAAGTTAGGTAATTTATGCAAATCGCTTGATGAACTAGTACTTATTTAGTTGGAAAAACAGGACATTAGTGTTTAGAGGAGACACGGGTGGCCTCCAGAGGAGCCACCTGCTGTAATGTCTGTGTTAAAATTTTGTTTTTGTTATTAGCAGAATTTAAGAAATTTACATGTTTATTGATACACTATCCATTTTCTCTGTTTTGATAGGGCATAATTGTAAAGCCTACTTAGCTACAGTATATTGTATCTGCTGGCCTAACAGATTGATGGCTTTGTCCCACCACTCTCAGGATCTTTGTGTCCCACCCAGTACCTGTCCACATACTTCTTAAATCCTGTTTATCTTTCAGATTTCAGTTCAAACAATATTTATTCAGGGACATTTTCCTGGCTTCCCTCCCAGCTCTCTGACCAACCAGGAAAGTCTCCTGTTACATGACTTGGGAACATTCATTATTTTAAAGTGTATATATGGGTGATCCCTACTAGACCATTATAAACACCACCGAGAGGTGGGCTGTGCTTGGCCCATTGCTCTGTCCCTGCCACAGTGCCTCTGCTGAAGTCTCCTCACTTCCAGGAAGACAGCCACTTAAGGAAAGTTCTTTTCCAAATGGTTGCCACTGCAGCATGCTACCCCTAACCCACTTGGCCCAGGAAGACCTCACTCATCATCACTCACACCTAAACTTAACATGGTGGGAAGGAAAACCCAGAATTTTGACTTAGCCTGGTCACTACTCAAATGGCAACTCTAGAAAAGAATATCGATGATATCAACTTGAGACCAAGTGAATAAACTGGTTCATGGGGGCGGAGATTCAAAGATACATCATGGTGTGTTCATAACTGTTAATCCAAAGGAAACTCCAAAATCTGGCAGTTAGACAAAAGTCAGCATAACTCAGGAACTTGTGAAGCCAGCCTGTTCATCGCTACCTGTAGTGGTGAATAGTTAATCTGCTTTGAGCTCCTCTCAGCAGGTGATGGAGCCTTTAACCACCGCTAGAGCTCTCTGAATTTGAGAATGAAAGACACACACACACACACACACACACACACACACACACACACACGTCAGCTTATTTTTTAATATGCCTAACTAGCTCAATGGTTGGACACTTATAAACCTCCCTGTGGCTAGCACCACTCCCCACTCCCTCCAGTATTCCTGAGTTAACATTTTCTAAATCTATTTTTTAAAAAAGATTTCTTTTTTCATTTTATGTATATGAGTACACTATTGCTTTCTTCAAAAGCACCAGAAGAGGGCATCAGAACACATTATAGATGGTTGTAAGCCACCATGTGGTTTCTGGAATTTGAACTCAGAACCTCTGGAAGAGCTGTCGGTGCCCTTAACTGCTGAGCCATCTCTCCAGTGGTTTTTATGAGTGGCCCCTGGGACTGCTTCCCCAGATGCTTACATGTCGGTGGGTCTTTAATTCTGACCTCTCTGCGGTCATGGCGTTCTCTCTTTCCTTCTTCTACTCTGTCCCTTGCCATGCAATCCAAAAGACTCTGTCTCCCTGCCTAGCCATTGGCTGTATGGCAATTCTTTATTACCAGTCAAAGCCAGCTGAGGGGAGGGACCCTCAACCTCTGGAAGGATGACTTTTGGGAGCCGAATTAAGACAAAGCATTAGAACCATTTCCCAACATCCACCAAAAGGAACCATTCCCTTATGACTAGCAGGAGGGGCAAGTGACTACCCTTGGCGGTGCCTATTAGCACACCAAAGCACATGCTGGCCTCCGGGCTCCCTCAGCACCACAAGGACCTGTTACACATTTCAAAGTCCATGCTGATGTCTTAACTCTTCCCACCTCTGCCCTACCCTAAACTCCCCCAGCTACTCTTTCTCCTTATGACCCTGCGATTTCCACCATGCTCGACCTCTTTGTCTTCTGCTCTCTGTCTCCTCCCTGCTCCCTACCTCCCTGTGTCTCTCATGGCCAAGTCTAGTCTGCTGGCCATGTTCAGTCTACTACTTTCTTTCTTGGCTCTGGACTCTTCCAGATGCTTGTCTGTTGTCTGTCTGTCTGTCTGTCTGTCTGTCTCTCTGCATGTCCCCCCTCCCCCATCTACAATAAAAAGTCTTAATCTGCTGGTCTGTGTTCCTACTCATTTCTACCCATTTTTCACATTTCCAAAAGCAGGAAGGGCTGCAGCAGCCTCATGGGATGGAAGAGTATATCCAATTCTATCTCAGAAACTAGGACTACTTCATAATTAGTATTGCTTTAACCTAGTTGCATCAAAACAAGCAGAGCTTAATTCTCAGCTCTTGGTGCTTAGTATACTTCCGGTGCTGTCATAGCTAGAGATCTGAGTTCAAGATGGTGCCAGCAGGGGGAAGATTTCTTGCTCTGTTGACTATTTTAGACATAGCCTATATAATAACTTCTTTGGTACTAGATAATATAGTAACCACCATCTACTTTTAGAACTAAGGGTAAATTATTTGAGTTATTAGTATTCCAGCTCAACATTATAATCATGTAATAACTTTCTTTTATTTACTTCGAAGCTAAATAAGTGTCAGGAGTGACCTCAACGAAGTCATTAGAAAAATGTTATGTCACAGACAGTCCACCTGTCTATAAATGAGCTCAGCCTGGACTATAGAAGGATTTCTGGTGGTTACCTAGCTTTCTTCAGGAACTGGTGAAACTGGTTTTTCCTCCCCAAAAGGAGTCATTTCCTTGAGCTCTCGCAGAAGAGAAATAGACGTATACCTGTGTTGTACATGAAGGCCCATGCTGGCCTCCGGCCCCGTCAGTTCTTACTCACAGTACTTGTTCTATATTTCGGAAGCTCCAAGGCTGGCCTCCTGGCCCTTCTCAGCTCATTAGCTTGTCTCCTCCCAGATGCTTTTCCCACGGGGTCCGACCCTCCTCATATCTCTTGCTACCTCAATGTCTCCACTGTCAGCTCTTTTGCACTCTCTTGCTTCTCTGGAAGACAGCTCTGGCCACATCCAGTCTACTGTCTCTCTCTGGGTCAGGTCCGAAGGAAAGTCCATTTTCCCCAAATCCTGGCAGTTTAGACAAAAGCCAGCAGCATCCCTCAGGAACCTGTGAAGCTGGTTCTCCTCCACCAAAAGGAGCCTTTCTTCTTATCCTTGGCAGAAGAAGCAAAGCTAATAGGCTACCCATGGTGCCCATTAGCACACCAACACGCAGGCTGGCCTCCAGCTCTCCAGGGTCACTGTGCTGGTTACACAGAGTCTGCTGGCGTCCTGACTCTTCTCAGTGTCCATGGTGGCATCTCAACTGTCCCCACCTCCCACTCTAAATGTCTCCAGCTCGTGGGTTTCCCTCTCCCAAGTTACTCATTCTCCTTGAAACCCTGCTGTTTTGGGTATATGCTTTCTTAGTCCTCTCTTTGTCTTCATCTTATACTCTCCCCCTGACCCCACACACACATACTCCCTCTCTCTCTCCAACTCTGTTACTGTTTCTCTTCTGGCCAGGTCCAGTCTGCTGGCCATATTCAATCTACTTTCTCTGTTCTAGACTCTTCCAGATGCCTCTGCTGTTATCTCCCTCATCTACAATAAAAACCTATCCATAGCCATACATTGGAGTGGTTACTCATACTGTTTATATACTCTGGAATCTTTCAGAGGCTTCTGGATATTCTTTCATTTATTCACAATAAAGCCCTGCCCCCTAATAATAGAATGATTTTGTCAGCAACAATTTCCTTCCTTCCTTCCTTCCTTCCTTCCTTCCTTCCTTCCTTCCTTCCTTCCTTCTGAAAGACCCTCAGTCCAGAGGACCCTTGCTCTTGCCCGGGAAGCACACTACCCCAGGTACACTCATGAGAAACGATCCTTGTTGCAAACTGCAAGAGGATTTTATTCAGGAGCCTGCTAGCTGGGGCTCAACTCGTACCCCACACAGGAGGGGAAGAGAAGAGCCCCGAGCCTAAAATCACACAAGCTTATAAAGGTAAAAACCACAAAATTCGGGACGGGAGGCGGGTAGGAACTTCTAGTCAGAAGCACTTCTCACTGGGTGTCTCCAGGTGGTCAGGGCGTGGTCCGCTGATAATGGAGGGGAGGGGGAGTAGGGACTTTCTGCAGCTGCACTTCTCACAGGCTGTCTCCAGATGATCAGGATATGGTCCTTTAGTAACTGGGCTCATGTCCCTTATCTTTCACACACAGCTGTAGTTCTCAGGATTGTTCTGCAAGTTCTCACCCTGTGGGCACTCCCTCAGAGTTCACAAGTTCAGATTCTCAGGCCCCAGAGGAGAGGGTCCAACTTAAAATTTTTCATTCTTTCACTTCCTTCCTTCCTTCCTTCCTTCCTTCCTTCCTTCCTTCCTTCCTTCCTGTCTGTCTTTCCTTCTTTTATCTTTTCTTTCTCTTTCTTTTCTTCATTGTTTTTTTTCTCTCTTTCTTTTGATACAGGGTTTCTCTGTGTAACCTTGGCTGTCCTGGAACTCACTCTGTAGACTAGGCTGGCCTTGAATTTAGAGATCCATCTGCCTCTACCTCTCAAGTGCTGGGATTAAAGGCGTGCAACCACCACCTGGCATTGTCAACAGTTTCTTAACTGTACAGAAAAATATCCTAAATAAACCTAAGCAGAGGGCTTAAAGAGCAGGTGTCAGGGTTGTGGGGAAGGCTCAGTGGGTACGAGTGCCTGATGTGAGAGCATGAGGACCCAAGTTCATATTTCCAGCACCCGTGTGAAAAGCTGTGTGTGGTCATGTGTGTTTGTAATCCCAACACTGTGGAGGGTTCAATAGGATTACTGTGTGCTTGCAGATTAGGTACAGTGACATAAAACAGTGAGAGAACAGGACACTTGGTGTCCTTCTTTGAGCTCTCTACATATGTACAGTGTATGCACACACACACACGTGCATAAATAATGCACACACACACACACACACACACACACACACAGCAGTCACCTACCTGCCCTGTTCTACTCTCCACCTACAGTCCTACTGCCCCAAGAGAGCACTGGAATGTCCTGTTTTATATCTAAGCACTTAGTTGTAGTTGCTGACAGTTACTTCAACCCTGAGGTGCTCAAGTGCTACCACTGGCGATGCCACAGTTTTGTAGGTAACAGACAGGTGGGTCCTTCTGGGGACGTACTGTGTCACTTTTCTCCTCACTGAACCCTGTTTCCCAAATGATCTCAGAACGGCAGCCACGGAGCTGCAGAAAGCCAGGCTGGATTTTAAGAATGCCAGAAACTTAAAAGCACATTCAAATGTCACAAGCTATTTTAACTTTAGTAAGTTTTGAGGTGTAAGCACTGCCCCCCTCGTCACTGGCTGTGGTAGTGTTTGCGGGGACTGGCGGCAGCTTTCCTGCACTTGACCTCCTTACTAAGCCTGCTAAGCCTCTCCGAGCTGCTCTGTTCCTGTGCATTTCCTATACCAGGGATTGACTCTGCACGGCTGTTGCTGTCAATCACTTGTCTTAGGAGCTGTGACACCTGACCCAGATTGCTGTTTGACCCATGCCTTCTGAGGAGGAAGCGCTGCTTTGTAACCCAGTGAGCCCACGGACATGAGCACATGAACCTTGTGGTGTCCTGTCAGTCCACGGGCGACTTGGAGTATATGGATATTTTTGTTTACTGTTTCATTGTTTCTGTGTTTGTTGATTCTTACCATCTCCTTTGCCTTCTCCTGGCCTACTTTAACACCCATAATTGGTCCATCTCAGTAGTTCTTCCTCCTTTTCCAGAAAGTTCTCCACCTATATGTCAAGGTGCACTGGTCGAAAATGTATGGTCTCTCAATAAAAAAGTGTTTGGCATCTTTAGCCATCCCAAATTGCATTGTAATTCCATCTCACCCCTACTGGGAATGACTGTCACCAAGAAAATAGATAATGACAAATGCTGGTGGGGATATGGAGGGCGGAGACAAGAGATGTTCCCACAAACTGTCAAGGGCAATGTAAATGCTATTCTGGAGGTAAGTGTTTCTCAAAGAGTTAAAAGGGAACCTAGATAAGTCACTCCTGTGAACATGCCTAAAGGAATTGTCTTAGTCACTGTTCTATTGTTGTGAAGAGACACCGGTACCAAAGTAACTATCATAAGAGAACATTTAATTGGGAGTTCCTTAGTCCATTATCATGGTAGGGAGCATGGAAGTAGGCAGGCATGATGCTGGAGAAGTTGCTGAGAGCTGCATCCTGATCTGCAAATGGAGAAACTGGTTTTGCCATGGGCTTTCGAAATCTCAAAGCTCACCCCAAGGGACACACTTCCTCCAATTAGGCCACCATTGGCTAATCCTAGTCCTTTCAAATAATGTCACTCCCTGGTGACCAAGCATTCAAATATATGAACCTGTGGGAGCTATTCTTATTTAAACCACTATAGGAATCAAAATCAGCATATATTCAAGATTACTGAATATGTTTATATTGGCAGTGTTCACAATAGCTAAGCTATTGAATCAGTCAAGGTCTCAACCAATAGCTATGCAGATATGGGGAATGTGGTTTAACAATGGAACATGATACAGTTGTAAAGGAAAACAAAGCCATGTTTCAGGAAAATGGGTGGAACTGAAGGTCGTCATGTTGAGCTAAGTAAGAAAGACAAAGATCACATACTTTCATGCAGAGAATAGAGATTTTAAAAAATGATGTGTGTGTGTGTGTGTGTGTGTGATGATGTTGTGCAGTGAGACAAGGACCTGGAAGAATTAGTAAGAAAACATGAAGGATAACGGGAGTGTATCCAGGTTACATAATATACATGTATGAAAATGCCACAAGAGACTGATCAGTTTGTACAACTATACTTTAAAAATCCATCAAGGGGCTTGTAGGTAGCTCATTTGATAAAGTGCTTGGTGTACAAGCACTAAGACCTGTGTTTGATCCCCAGGTAAAAAAAAAACAGGAATGGTTGTTCATGCTTGTGATCCCAGGGCTGAGGTGGTACAGACAGATGCCTGGGGTTTGCTTGCCATCAGGTCAGTTGACGCTGTGAAGGCAGGTCCCAGAAAGAAATCCTGTCTCAGCAAAATAAGAAGGATGGATACGAGGAATGAGGATTGAGGTGGCCTCTGGCTTGCATATGCATCTGCACACATGTACACTACTGCACGCACACGCACGCATACACACAAACAAATACAATTAATCAAAAATCTAAAATTTAAAATTCTAAATTTGACCTGTCCCTAGTTTATAATGGAGAAGGATTTAGTGGGTAGGTTAAATACATTTATAGTCTCGCATCTTCAAATCTACTCTGTCTTTGCTTTCTTCCCTGAACACTTTGTTTTCTGGGCCGTTGTTACTATACTAAATGTTGTCAGTAGAGGGCACTAGAGAGACAGCAGATACAAAGGACTTCCCAGGTGTGACGCAAGGCTCTGTGCCAGCCAGCTCCTGCAGTGCCCTTCTCCTTGGGGTCTATTCCTGGGCACCTGGCTCCTAAGCCATCTGCTGTGTACTGTGGCCGACAGCACCTTGTGGTACCATGTGTAGGCAGTTTTATAGCAGAGTGCTTCCAGAGAGTTATCTCCTTCTAAGTGGCTTTCCCTGGTGCCCTGGAAGTTTCACTACTGAGGGTTCTTTACCATCCAGTGAGCCTAGCCATGATTTCTTCACCTGCCCAGGATTTGGGCCTGGGTGCAGGAGGATCCACCTTGAATGGTGGATGCCCCTTGTATCTACGTCTTTTTTTGTTTGTTTGTTTGCTTGTCTTTATTGCTGTGGCTGGGTTCTTCATGACTCTAATCCTGCCCGTCAGTAATTACTGGATCCCAAATTTTCCCAGATAAACGTTGCGGAGTGTTGGACCCTTGATTAGATCCCGAGATCCCAACTGATGCCCAATGGGACCTGTTTTGAAATGAGATTCAATGGATTGATACCCACCCCTGTCTGTCTTTCCTCCTTAGGACCAATTTTACAGTTTTGTTATACTTACTCACAGTGTGAAGAGAAGCCCCGACGTTTCCTCGTGAGGCCCTTTAATCTCCTGGTCTCTCCTTTCACAACACAGTCTCTCTCCTTTCTCCTTCCACGGCAGTTTCACGGACAACATTTTCTCTGGAATCTTCTCCCCTCACTTTATTATAATTAAATTTATTTATTTATTTACTTATTTGTTTATGAGATCCCATTCTGTAGCCAGGATGGGTTGAATTTCACTGCATAGCCCTGAATTGCTTCAACTCATGGCAATCCTCCTGCCTCAGATTTCCAAGTGTTGAGATTCCAGCGTGAGGTACCACACCCCTGTCTTCCTTCTCCTTTGTCCCTGCAGTCCTCACTCGTATCAGGCTTCATTTTAACGGTCTTTCCCTCAGAGAAGCAGTTTCCACCTTCTGACAGTTGAATCACCTTTACTCGCTTTCAGAGTGTGACAGATACAAGTCCTTCAGACTTTTTCTTTTCTGTAATTTTATATCGGTTCCGACAATCTTTTGGATTGATACCCACCCCTGCCTTTGTGAATTATAAATTTAAGCGAGACAAGGGATTGCGCTTTCTTGACCTTTCAGGTTTCTTGGTCTAACACTTGTTACAAAGCCTGCCCTTGCTCCTCCTATCTCGTTCCCTGTGATTCCCCCGTCCACGCTCCAGTTTGCCACAAGATGGCAGGCTGGGACACAGTGTTACTTGGTCTCCTTGGAAAAACAAAACAGAACAAAACCCTAGGGTTTAGGTTTAAATGCTTTGAGCCAGAAGAGGATCCCTTTGAAGTATATGAATCCAATGTCACAAGTTTCTCTGAAAATGGCAGCTACATCCTGCAGTTTTTCCCTGACTGAGGAACAGTTAGGAATACTAACAAGCAAGACAAAGGGAAAGACTCCCTGGGGAACCTGACAGGTATTGCATTATTTAGAGTTTTAGGGAGTACATGAGAACTCTGAGTTCTGTTTTGCAGGGGAACCAGAATACGTGGCTGGCTGTATCACGGACGCTCCTCAGGCTTTGCTCAGAGTAAATTCTGGAGGGAATGTGCCTCTACCTGTCTTTGCAAACAAATATTAACTGGGGCATGACAGAGATCACCGGGTCTTCAAAAGCTAGTACTACTCTTTGTTACAAAGTTTGGGATTATCTGGTCCAGACCCACAGAAACTGTTTAGAAGCCTTATAACTGGTTAGCGGTGAGCTGTGGGGAAGACATGACTTCTTTCTGAGGAGCATACCTGCTTGGGTAAGGTGGTATAGATTGCTGAGGGCTATTAGAGATATAAATCAGAGTTATTTTCAGAAATTGTGTACTTGATGTGCTGTATTCTGTCAGTGTTTCCTTCCTCTTTTCTACTCTCCTCCCTTCCACTTCTGCCATCCCCCTTCTTCCTTCCTTCCTTCCTTCCTTTTATGGGTCAGGGTTTTTCCGTGTAGCCCTGGCTGTCCTAGAACTCGCTGTGTAGACTATTCTGACCTTGAATCCAGAGATGGTCTTCTGCCTCTCCTGGGTTGAAAGGACTGAGACGCATGGCAGACTGGCTTCCTGTCTGTTTTTGCTGAAAGAACAAAGCAGACACGTGTGAACTCCTTGTACTCCCATGCTTTCCCAGAGCACGGCCGTTAGACTAATTGCTTCATTTATCAAGATGGGAATCGAAGGCCCAGTAGCTATTTACCTTTCATTCAAGAATATTCTTGGCATGGCTGGCGCAGTCTAATTATGAGCGGGGAAGTGCTCAGGCGTGGCTCAGTCAGGCCTGTGCTAACTCACTGTGCAAGGTTTGTGTGATTAAATACAGTCCACACAGATCATCTTCCTGCCAAACATTTTGAGTAAAGAGGGTGGCTATTTCTTAAGGTTTTCTGTTTTTACACTTATAAAACCAGAAAAACAAGAAGCAAGTTAATAATTTTAGAGCTCACACAGAGTGTAGCTAGGGCCTGTTAGATTCCTCTTATTTAGGTAAATGGCGGTTGTACTCTTGTGGGAAGGTCTGTGTCAGGGAGAGACTTCTCAGCTCTCAGAGTATTGGTTTAAAAAACAAACAGACACCCAAAATAACCCAGGTAGGCTGTCTTTTTTCCTCTTAATAATAATATTTTGTAGGAAAGTTATTTTATAAAATATTTATCATGTATATATGTGCATTTATACACACACACTTACTGGCCTTTCAGATATGCATATTTTATTTCAACTTAATTTTAGAATAGCACATTTCTGTTTTATTAGGAAGGGAAGAGGGCACGGGACAGTATCAAGAGGCATATTCTTGGTAGTATTTTCTTTAATTGTCCTTCAGATTATTGTAGTGAAATGTATTATGAAACTACTATTTTATAGCTGGGTGTGGTGGCTCATGCCTATAATCTAGCACCCAGGAGGCTAAGGCAAGAAGGTCATGAGTTTGAGCCTAGCCTTGACTAACTCCCAAGACTCTATTTTCAAAAATGGAAGACAGGCAGTGAGGATGACACAGTGGATAAAAAGCTCTTGCCTCACAAGCCTGGAGACATGAGTTCTGAGTAAGACTGGCAGCAGGCAGAAGGGTTCATCTGCAGAGCCCTTGTCAAGGCAGGAGAGAGCCAGCTCCACAAAGTTGACCTATGACCTTGTCTTGTGAAGAGATACCATTACCACGACAACTCTTATTTATAAAAAAAAAGCATCAAACTGAGGGCTGACTTACAGTTCTAGAGGCTTAGTTCATTTTCATCATGGAGGGAAACATGGCAGCATCTAGGCAGACACTGAAACAGTAGCTGAGAGCTTTACATCCTGATCTATAGGCAGGGAGAGAGAGAGAGAGAGAGAGAGAGAGAGAGAGAGAGAGAGAGAGAGAGAGAGAGAGAGAGAGAGACACTCTGGGCTTGGCTTGGACTTTTGAAACCTCAAAGCCTACTCCGAGTGACACACTTCTTCCAACAAGACCACACCTGCTAATCCTTGAAATCCGTTCTAATGGTGCCATACCCTGGTGACCAAGCATTCAAATATATGAGTCTTATAAGGGTTATTCTTTTTTTTTTTATAAGGGTTATTCTTATTCAAACCACCACAGACCTCCTCATGTCCCTTGACACGGACGTATGCTCATCATACCCACACATCATACATATACACACAATAATAACACATTTTTAAAATATAAAGGCATCTTTACAAAGTCTTTTTGTACAGTTATCTGTATAAATTTAAAATACGAAACTAAAAGAAAAGAAAAGAAAACAAAAACAAAACAAAAAACTGGTGAGTACAAGGCCAGCCTGGTCTACATAGTGAATTACAGACAGCCAGGGCTGCATGGTAAGACCTTGTCTCAAACAAAACAAAACCTCCGACCTCCATCAAAGAGAAAAGAAAAGAAAACAACAACCCCAAAATACCCACCAAAGTGGAAACTCTCTAGACTTCCAGTCTGAGCCAGCCATTTCTGTGTGGCAGGAGGCCAGAGTATCTGGTGGAAGTGAGGGAGTTAAAGGAGCCTGGGGATTTGGACAGAGTGAAAAAAGCCTTAAGTAGTGATCAAACTCAGAGAGCAAGCTGACTGGAGAAACCTTGTTGGACTTTGTTGTGATCATAAAAAGAGAAAGAGGCGTGAGAATATGGTATACGGTGGTGTGGGGGAAGGAGGCATCCCCTCCCCCTGAGGGATCAGACACACCGGTATAGTACAGAATAGTCTATTCAGGGCATGGGGAGGGGAGTTAAGGGGGTAGTAGAGGCAGAGAAAGGCAGAGAGAGGGAGAGAGTAGAGAAGCAGAGGCCGGCCATGACCATGTGGAGAGAGCAAGGAGGAGAGGATAGCCCAAAGAGGGCAAGAGAGAGGCTAGGAGAGTGTGAGAATAAGAGAGGCAAGAGATGGGCACGGGGAAAATTTCCTGAACACCAATGGCTTATGCTCTAAGAACAAGAATCGATAAATGGGACCTCATAAAACTGCAAAGCTTCTGTAAGGTAAAAGACACTGTCAATAGGACAAAACAGCAACCAACAGATTGGGAAAAGATCTTTACTAATCCTACATCAGATAGAGGTCTAATATCCAATGTATACAAAGAACTCAAGAAGTTAGACTCCAGAGTGTCAAATAACCCTATTAAAAATGGGGTGCAGAGCTAAACAGGGAATTTTCAACTGAGGAAACTCGAATGGCTCTGAAGCACCTAAAGAAATGTTCAGCATCTGACCCATCCAGCAGGTCTAGTTATTCAGGGTCCCGAAGAGGCGCTACCTGAGGGTCATGGGGGGGAGAGAAGAACAAGACCAAGCAAGATTCCATTTGTCAAGGCCTCGTTTATTGTCACACAGGCAGCACGTTTTAAGCAGTAGGGATGAGGAAGTTGGGAGGGGGAACTAGGGAGAAGTGAGCTATGGGCCAAGCCCTGGGTCAGGTGCCTGGGACATTCTGCGGTTTTTCCCGGGAAGGTCACAGATTTTTATCTTGGTCTTGATGTTCCGTCAGGAAGGTCAGGAATTTCACTCGAGGGGAGAGGCGGCCTGTCTATGTAGCCGGCAGTTGGCCTGTCGGCCCCCAACAAGCATCCTTAGTTATCAGGGAAATGCAAATCAAAACAACCCTGAGATTCTACCTCACACCAGTCAGAATGGCTAAGATGAAAAACTCAGGGGACAGCAGATGCTGGAAAGGATATGGAGAAAGAGGAACACTTCTCCACTGCTGGTGGGATTGCAAGCTGGTACAACCACTCTGGAAATCAGTCTGGCAGTTCCTCAGAAAACTGGGCATGACACTCCTGGAGGATCCTGCTATACCACTCCTGGGCATATACCCAGAGGCTTTACCTGCATGCAATAAGGACCCATGCTCCACTATGTTCATAGCAGCCTTATTTATAATAGCCAGAAGCTGGAAAGAACCCAGATGTCCTTCAACAGAGGAATGGATATAGAAATTGTGCTATATATACACACTGGAGTACTATTCAGCTATTAAAAACAATGAATTCATGAAATTCTTAGGCAAATGGATGGAACTAGAAAGTGTCATCCTGAGTGAAGTAACCCAATCACAAAAGAACACATATGGTATGCACTCACTGATAAGTGAATATTAGCCCAAAAGCTCAAAATAAACATGTTACAATTCACATACCACAGGAAACTCAAGAAGAAGGTAGACCAAAGTGGGGGTGATCTGGTTCCTCTGAGAAAGGGAACAAAATAATTGCAGGAACAACTATGGAGACAAAGTGTGGAGCAGAGACTGAAGGAAAGGCCACCCAGAGACTGTCCTACCTGGGGATTCATCCTATAAACAGTCACCAAACACCAAATCTACTATGGATGACAAGAAATGGGTATGGAAAGGAACCATTTATGGTTGTCTTTTGGAGGGGCCCTGCTAGAGCCTTACAGATACAGAGGTGAATACTAGCAGCCAGTCACTGGACTGAGCGTGGGGTTCACAATGGAGGAGTTGGAGGGCAGACTGGAGGAGCTGGTGCGGGGGGTGTTGCAGCCCCATCAGAAGAACAACAATGCCCGCTAACCAGACACCCCAGGGCTCCCAGGGACTAAGTGATCAACCAAGGGGTACATGTGGTTCCAGCCAAAAGATTGGCAGAGGAATGCCTTGTCTAGCATCAGTGGGAGGAGAGGTCCTTGGTCCTTTGAAGGCTCAATAGAGGCCCCAGTGTGGGGAAATCGAGTGGGGTCTTGGGAGTGGGTTGGATGGAGGAACATATTCTTGGAGGCAGGGGGTGGGAGGATGGTTTGGGGGTTTTCGGGGAGGGGGGAAACCGGGAAGGGGTATAACATTTGAAATGTAAATGAAGAATATATTCAATTAAAAAAAAGAGAGAGAGGCAAGAGATGTAAGAGAGAGAGAGGAGGGGCTGAGCAGCCCTTTTTATAGTAGGCCAGGCCTACCTGGTTATTGCCAGGTAACTGTGGGGTGTAGCTTAGACAGAATCCTAACAGACTTATTTATGGTCATATGCCACAGTTTACTCATGAAAGAATCATCCGCTGCTGTATTTAGAAAGCAAGACCATCTTAGTGGCCATGACGGAGAGGAAAGGGATCCAGTTGAGTGGTCACTGACCATCACCAGGAGCCTTGCTGCTATCTGCGTAATGAACAGTTCCCTAATTTTTAACTTCCTGCAGCCAATCTGCCATTTGAACATGCCATTTACCTGGGTCGGAGCTGGGGAAAACAAACACAGAGGTGTGCCATTTGGATGGCTTTCTTGGACCTGTTGGTGAGATGGGCTGTGATCGGCTTCTATAACTCTCCTAGCTACCATGGCGGGCAGAAGGTCCAGGCAGCCTGGAAACTGTGTGAGTGTGGCTGTGATTCCTAAAGTGAGCGGTGGTGGGTCCTGCTGAACTGCGTTGCCTTTCTCTTTGGGGTCTTCTTGTCTTCTTGTGTGGTTTGGAATGATACGAACTATCAAGAGAATCCATGATTTTATACTAAGTGCCGTGCGAAATGATATCCAAGTATTGTAAAGCTCTATGTTGTCCATCAAAAAAGCAGTCCATTGTTTCTGTGGTGATTAACTCTAGCTTACTTAGATTTCCCCTAAGGAACACCGTCCCAGCTCAGGAAGGTGGTAGTCTTTCTCATTTTATGTAGATTTTTGGTCAAAGTGGTGGACACACAGTTGAGGTCATTTCTAATCATAATGACTCCTGATTGAGACTGAAGGGAAAGGTTTCTCCTGTATTTTTATATATCAGCAAGAGAAAATAAATGGAATTATTTTCAAAGAAAAGCAGTGTCCCTGGGCTGGGCTGCCCCCAAGGTCCATGTCTGGGTTCCTGAGCCTACTGTAGCTGAGGGTTGTGTTGATGTCTGTGACCTGTGTTACCACCAAAGGTCATGTGGATGTTCAGGGACTGTGCTGCCATCTGATGCAGTCTTGGTGTCCGTGGGCTGAGCTGCCTTCAGGGGCCATATTGATGTAAGTGGCCTGTGCTGGCACTGAGAGCTACTATGGCTTCTGTGGTCCACGCTGTGGCAGAAACCATGTAGAAGTCCACGATCTTTGTTTTTTGCTGATCATAAAGACAAGGAAGCTACTTTTGCAGAGGTATCGATGACTGCAGACTCACAGTTGAGAAAGAGGGACATAGAAGGTGTCTGTGTTGGCTCAGTGGTTAAGAGCACTGACTGTTCTTCCAAAGGTCCTGAGTTTAAATCCCAGCACCCACATGGTGGCTCACAACCATCCTTAATGAGATCTGATGCCCTCTTCTGGGGTGTCTGAAGACAGCTACAGTGTACTTATATGTAATAAATAAATAAATAAATAAATAAATCTTTAAAAAAAAGGCTTCTGTGACAATCCCTACCTCACTTTGCTCCCCATACCCCACTCCACAAAAAGTAACAGCTTAGACAGAAAACTATGGAAAAGAACTCTTAAACATTGTAATACTGATGCTGAGGTGTACCTCTCCACAGGTGATGGCTTCTGGTCTGGGTGCAGGTGGGGAAGGACTGAGTTTTCTTTAAAGGGCTGGTCACTGGGAGTCTTTTTGTTCTCTTCCTCCTTCTTCTTTTTTGGGGGAGGTCATAGGGTGGGGGAAGTGGACATTGGATGACTGGGCAGTGGATGTGATAGGGTAAGTAATGAGAAATTCACAAATCAGCAAAAATATTATGGAAAAAAGAGAAAAGAAAGCGCTTTTCAGTTTTTCCCTGCCCTGGGATGGAATACAGTTCTTGGTAACAACACACACATGTTTGTTTGCCTTAAGAACATGTAGCATGTTGCTTTAAAAAAAAAGGCTAAATCCGTCTAGGGACTGGCCTTGTTGGTTTCACCCATCCCCCATGGCTAGCTCTAAGCAGCAGTCTGGCCCTGATTCCCTTGGCCCAGGTGCTAAGCTGACTAAACCAGTTTTTCCTGAAAATGCTTAGAGCTAGCTGTTTGTGTTTCTCCGGCCATCCCCCCATGGATGACTTGCAGAACAACACTTTGATCTCATTCAACTTCCTCTAGCCCCATGAAAGGAAAACACTAGAGACTTCTATTTATACCAGCCAGATTTATATCAGTAAATCTCCAACCCCAATATGCCTGTGTAAAGAACATACAACTCAGCTAATATGAATGCAAGCTGCACGCCTAGGTTGGGCAGATATATCCTACACTACTCTATTGCCCAGCTATGAAATCCCTAGCTACTTGCGGCTCCTCCAGGCCACATGAGGCTGATCCATCTTCCACCTCTTCTTCCTCCATCATTTTCTCCCTCTGCCCTCCTTCTTTCTCTTCTCCAAAACTTTCAGCTCCTCCTTTCCTTCCACTGCCCAATCACAGGCTCTAGCCTTGTCAACCAGTTAAGATTTCACCCGACCTCACCTGAGTCTGGGGTCTACTCCTAGTCAGGGCACCCCTCTTAGGGGAGCAGAAAATACAAATGGCAATCCACGAGAAGACAGTGATCAGTTCCTGAGCCTTTGCCATGCAGCACACTCCACCAAAGTTGGAATGGCTTAGACAAACTCTTCTGTAGTTCACAGTCCTTTGGGTTGGCAGGGAAGTTCTGTTCAGGTCAGCTCTCATAACTTTGACCAGTGGTGGCCTCTCTCCTGTGTGGTTATTGGCAGGCCACAGGCCAGAGCCATAATTTCCATTGTGTGGTTTCTCATCTTTAAATAGACCACTCTCAGTTTATTTCCTCAGCATCTTAAGGACTATAGAGCAGCAAAAAGGCAGGTCCTAGGGACCGAGTAGATTTCAGGTTCACTTTTGTTGTATGTTTGTCAATGTCTTGTTAGCCGAGTTAATCCATAGCCAAGTGTTCATACAAGGCAATGACGAGATTCCCTTCATTCCCTCCCCACCTCTTTTAAAGATATGGTTTTCTATGCAGTCCAGGCCGGTCCTCAGATTCTCAGCCTCTGGACAGAGCTGAGATTATAGGTGTGTGCTGCCAGACCAGGCTTAGATTGTTTTTCTTCTTTTATCTTTCTTTGTTTCATTTAGTTATTTAAAAATTTTTTTTTGAGACAGGGTCTCATTATGCAGCCCTGGAATTCGCAGAGATCTGCCTACCTCAGCTTCATGAGTACTGGGATTTGCATTTTTTTGGGGGGTGGTGGTGGTGGGTACACAATTGTATTGCCAAGGAGTGTGGATTCTGTGAGAAAAATATTGGGGTAACCTTTTGTACACTCTGTGAAGACTGTCTCTGTATATTCAATTGTTGACTGTCAAACCAGCAGAGAGCTGAGTACTGTCCAGATGTTGGTATTGTTATGCCTGTTGCCTATCGCGGGCCTCATATTTTGTAGACAATCACCCATCCTTTCTTACTTGCTGATTGGCTTGAATAGAGATCTGATGGCCAATAGCTGAGCAAGAAAAAGAAGGCGGAACTTCCGGGCAGAGACAGGGACTCTGAGAACTGAGAGGTGGGAGATTCTGCAGGTGGACATGGAGGGAGGGAACAGGACAGACTGTAAGCGAAGCTGAGAGGTACAGAGCGCTAGTCATGTGATAGGTCATAGGCTAGTTAGTCGGGTTAAGTTTAGATAGTTGTCTGGGAGACTACTCTAGCTAAAAGCCTAAGCTTTAAAATATTAAAAAGACTCTGTCATTATTTATATAGCTGTCAGGTCTGTGAAAAACAACAGTATGACCTTTTTTCCCATTAGGAACCATTACTCGGGGGCATTTAGTGTTTGGAGGTGGCACGTTGTGGCTTTTCAGGGTTTTGTTGCTGGGCTTGGATTTGTACATCTAGAGTAAGTTTGTTGGTTGAGGCTTTCTTTTTGGTTCACGTCCCCTTCTTCTTTGAGCTGATGTGTTTACAGTGTTCAGGATGAGGTTAATTCGCAGCTTGATTGGCTGTTTGTCCAGCATTTGAGGTTGCAACCTCTAGTCAGATCTTCTGCGTCTATGCTGCAATCTGCCAGCTCAACAGTTTGTTCTAAGAGCCTTGAACCAGGTTTTCCCTGGCTCTACGGGCTGGTCCTAGGTTTCAAGGATGGACAGAGCGACTAGAGTCCCAGTTAGGCAGAGACAGGGCTCTGGGACTCTGGGCCAAGTATGGCTGGATCCCTTCGGGGACTGAACCAAGACCAGGCCAGTCCCAAAGGGAGCGAGGTGTGTTGAGAGAGGCTGCTACCCCTGGTGAGTAGATGCAGGACTTGGGCAGCCTGAATCCCTACGGTCATTTTTGTAGTTTGCCACATTCTGTCGTCTCATCTGTCTGTTCTGTGGCCTTTAACCACATGAGAGTTTTCTGATAAGCTTCCATGCTAACGGTTACATTTTCCATTTTTTAAGTCCTTTCTGCTTCGGACACTGCCCTTACCTGAGCTCAAACCAAACACACTTCTGGAAGGATGAAGGGGAAAAATGTCTCAGTAATTTGAGGGGTTTTAAGAGGCAGCCTCAATATTAATGGATTTAAAAAGCAAGGATATACATAAGAAATATTCAACTCGGGGGCGGGGAGGAGAAGGCGGTGGGAATAAACAAATAGAAGATAAAAGCATGGGCTTTGGAATTAGATATTTGGGCTTGATTCTAGCTTTTCTACTCCTTAACTCGATTGTACAGGTAACAAAGTTTTTTCCCCCTTAGGGTTTTTTTTTTTTTTTGGTTTTCGAGACAGGGTTTCTTTCTTTCTTTCTTTTGTTTTTTAATTTTTATTTTTTACATTCCAAATGATTTCCCCTTTCCCAGTTCCCCCCCTCCCCGAAAGTCCCATAAGCCCTCTTCCCTCCCCCTGTTCCCTATTTACCTAAGAATTTCATGAATTCATTGTTTTTAATTGCTGAGTAGTATTCCATTGTGTAAATATACATGGAAAATATCTCTGATAAAATTGAAGAAATATATAGAAAAACACGTTAAGATTGACTATTTCATGGAAAAATTATACAGATATAATGGTAGGCATAAAAATATTTCTAAGTTGATTGAAAGTGAAATTATAAACATTTTCTGATAAAATTCAAGATTTACCTGGAAAATATCTCTGATAAAATTGAAGAAATACATAAAAAATGCATTAAGATGGAGTATTTCATGGAAAAATTATACAGAAAAAATGGTAGGCATAAAAATATTCCTAAGTTTTTTGAAAGTGGAATTATAAACACTTTCTGATAAAACTGATGATCTACAAGGAAAATATTCCTGGAAAAATTCAAGAAATATATAGAAAAACATGCTAAAACTAACTATTACATGGAAAATTATACAGATAAAATAGAAGGTATAAAAATGTTCCTAAGTTGATTGAAAGTAATATTATAGACATTGTCTGATAAAACTGAAGATCCACATGGAAAATATTCTGATAAAATTGAAAAAAAATACAGAAAAACGTTAAAATTGAAGATTATCATGGACAATTATACCTACAAAATGATAGGCACAAAAACATTCCTAAATTGATTGAAAGTGGAACTACAAACACCCCCCCCACACAAAACTGAAGATCTACATGAAAAACACCTCCGACAAAATCGAACAAATACACAGAAAAAATGTTAAAATTAAAAATTATCATGGAAAATAATACAGTCAAAATGGTAGACACAAAAAGCATTACTGAATTGAAAGAGGAGTCACAAACATTTTCTGATAAAATTGAATATCCACATGAAAAACATCTCTATTAGACTATGCTTTTTGTTGTGGAATTGAGTCTATTGACATTATAAGATATTAAGGAATAGTGATTGTTGCTTCCTGTTATTTTTGATGTTCTTTTTATGTTTGTGTGGTTACTTTCTTTTGGGTTTCTTGGAAAAAGATTACTTTCCTGCTTGTTCTAGGGTGTAGTTTCCCTCCTCATGTTGGCGTTTTCCATCTATCATCCTTGTAGGGCTGGATTTGTGGAAAGATATTGTGTAAATTTGGTTTTATCATGGAATATCTCGGTTTCTCCATCTGCAGTAATTAAAAGTTTTGCTGGGTATAGTAGTTTGGGCAGGCATTTGTGTTCTCTTAGGGTCTGTATGAGATCTGCCCAGGATCTTCTGGGTTTCATCGTCTCAGGTGAGAAGTATGGTGTAATTCTGATAGGCCTGCCTTTATAGGTTATTTGACTTTTTTCTCTTACTGCTTTTAATATTCTTTCTTTGTTTAGTGCATTTGGTGTTTTGATTATTATGTGTCGGGAGGACTTTCTGGTCTGGTCCAGTCTGTTTGGAGTTCTGTAGGCTTCTTGTATGTTCATGGACATCTCTTTCTTTAGGTTAGGGAAGTTTTCTTCTATAATTTTGTTGAAGATATTTACTGGCCCTTTAAGTTGTAAATCTTCACTCTCTTCTATACCTATAATCCTTAGGTTTGGTCTTCTCATTGTGTCCTGGATTTCCTGGATGTTTTGGCTCAGGAGCTTTTTGCATTTTGCATTTTCTTTAACTGTTGAGTCAATGTTTTCTATGTTATCTTCAGCTCCTGAGATTCTTTCTTCTATCTCTTGTATTCTGTTGTTGATGCTTGCATCTATGACTCCTGAATTCTTTCCAAGATTTTCTATCTCCAGAGATGTCTCACTTTGTGATTTCTTTATTGTTTCTATTTCCATTTTTAAATCCTGGATGGTTTTGTTCAGTTCCTTCACTTGTTTGTTTGTGTTCTCCTGTAATTCTTTAAGGGAATTTTGTGTTTCCTCTTTAAGGACCTCTACCTGTTCACCCATGCTCCCCTGTATTTCTTTCAGGAATTTTTGTGTTTCCTCTTTAAGGACCTTTACCATTTGATCCATGTTCTCCTGTATTTCTTTAAGGGAGTTATTTATGTCCTTCTTGATGTCCTCTAACAGCATCGTGAGATAAGACTTTAAACCCAACTCTTGCTTTTCTGGTGTGTTGGGGTATCCGGGACTTGCTGTGGTGGGAGAACTGGGCTCTGATGTTGCCAAGTATCCTTGGTTTCTGTTGGTAGGGTTCTTGTGCTTGTCTTTCGCCATCTGGTTATCTCTGGTGTTAGTTGGTCTTGTTGTCTCTGGTTGGAGCTTGTCCCTCCTATGGGCCTGTAAACCTGTGTCTGTACTCCTGGGAGACCAACTCTCTTCTGGCAGGGTCTGTGCACAGAAGGCTGTGGAGCTTTCTGGTTCCCTGCTGCAAATGGCGGCTGGAAGGGAAGACTCCTGTCCCAGCTGCTCCAATGATCATATGCCTTGTGGGCTCCTAGCTGTACCCCTCCAAAGAGAAGGTGGAGATCTCACCTCCACACTCAGAAGTGAAATCGCTGCTGGGAGATCACTCTATCCTGGCGGGCTAAGCACAGAAGGCTGTGGAGCTGTCTGGTTCTCTCCTGCAAATGGCGGCCGGAAGGGAAGGCTCTGAGACAGGGTTTCTTTATGTAGCCCTGGCTGTCCAGGAACACACTCTGTAGACTAGGCTGGCCTCGAACTCAGAAATCCGCCTGCCTCTGCCTCTGCCTCCCAAGTGCTGGGATTAAAGGCATGCGCCTCCACTGCCTGGCTTTTCCTTATTTTTTTTATTTAGGATCAGAATATTTACTTGTTATTTGATTAGATAAATCAGCATATGTAAGTTAGAGAGCAATTTACAGGGTCCACAGTGCTTTGCGGCAGCTGTTTCTTGCGAGTCTGTCCCATTTCATTGCTCTTTAGTAATCCGGCCTCAAGGGATGACCTTCCCCTTTACGAGTCTGAACATTCATCCCACCAAACACTTGCACTTACTCGCATGTCCTTGTGTTATGTTTGTTACAAGTTGACCCGATCACCTTAGTTGTTGCCCACCAGCCTTGTCTGCATCTCTAGGATTTCAGGGCTCCAGGGTAATGCAGTTCATAAAATGTGCAGGAGCCATCAAGATAGCAGAACCACAGAGCCGTTCTGTCTCTCCTCCTCTCACTCTGATTTAGCTTGTCTCCTCCATATCCACACACTGATGAAAACAAGAGAAAAACATAATGAATCCCTGTGCCCCATCACCCGGCTTCAATAGCTATTAGCTATTTATATACATTATACCAGTTTGTGGGTAAATTGGACGTATATTTCTAATGATGTTTATATATGCATATGTGTATCTTTCATGAACATTTCTGACCTAATAAAATGTTTCAGTATCCGTATACTTATTCAGATCTTCTCATTTGTTTTGAAAATGTCTGTTTACAGTCGCTGGCCACATTAGGATCCACACAGAATTACACAGGGATTCCCTTCCTTCCCCGTCTCTTCGGCTATAATTCCTTCTTCTCACCTTCTTCTTCGAGACACAACAGTTACCGTGTCTTTATGAGCCTATCCATGGGCGAATGAGAGGAGAGCATCCCCAGCCCCAAGGCTGCTGCTCAGATCTTGAATTGGGTGGATCTCTTAAACATATTATTATTGAATTACTATTTATTTGCTCATTTGTTTTTGTGTGCCCATGAATGAGTGCATATATTTTGTGGCATGCAGATGGAGGTCAGAAACAATTCTCAGGAATCATTTCTTTCCACTCTGTGGGTCCTGGGTACCCCACTCAGGTCATCCATAGGCTCCTTTACCTGAGACATTTTGCTGCCATGGTGTAGATTATTTGCAATCCCTGGGTTTAATTATAAAAGTTTCTCAGTACATCTATCCTTCCTAGAAATTACTTTTGGGTCCGCAGAGGAGGGTGTCCTTGTAGTCATATGAATGTGTATAATATAATTTCAAAAAGTGCTGTAAGCAGACCTTCTGGAATGGAGAACGATGAAGCTTGAGTTCAAAGGGAGACTTAATTACAGTCCTTGAGAACAAGGGAAATCAGTGGAAAAAGATTAAGAATGCATATGACTGAAAAGACACACAACATGGCTATGGTATTTAACTTTTAGGAAAGGGGACGTAAAACCCTTTACTGTGGCCAGCTTAGTCATCTCATCACTCTTCCTCTGCAAGGTCAAGATTTACATCTGTGAGGGTGTCGGCTGACATTATACTGAAGACACTGCAAAACTCTGTGGCAGTTTGCTAACTCTACACAGCTCCTGACCACCTCCTAGCTAAATACAGCCAGACTCCTCTTTTCAGGCAATATCATGGAATCACCATTCATTAGTGATCGTTCAGGATAAGCTCAGCATTTCTTGGCTTGGTTTATAAAGTGAAGGCTGATTTGTTCTCTGCCTGCCTCTCTGGCTGCTTGGGGCCATTTTGTCTTTTCTGTCTGTTGCTTTGACTAAAGTGGTTCTGCCTCTGTTTCTACAGAATGTAACCTCCACCATCATTCCTACTTTTGGGCTGAAGAGTCTGTGTCTTGCCTTCATCTAAGGTGGGGAGCTTCTTTGTTAGTGAACATGTTCTTTACGTTTCAGCTGTTCATCCAGAGTTTGATCATTCATTCACTCATTCATTCATCCATTCATTGGTTAAGATTGTGTTTCCCACTCAAACCAGACACAGTACAGAATAGGAAAATCCTGGACGCTTCAGACTGGGTCATGGTTTGTGTTTTTAGTCAATGTTTCCATTACTGAGACAAAAACACCATGACAAAAAAAATAAGGCTTTACACTTCTAGATCACAATCCATCACTGGAGGAATTCAAGCAGGGACAGAACCCCTTCTCATTGGCTTGCTTCCCCTGGCTTCCTCAGCCTGGCTTCTTATAGAACCCAGTAATATCAGCCCAGAATGGCACCACTCACCATGGGCTGGGCCCTCCGCATTGATCACTAATTGAGAAAATGCCTTACATCTGGACCTTATGGAGGCATTTCACCAACTAAAGTCCCTTTCCTGTGATGTCTCTAGTTTGTGACAAGTAGACACACAAAACCAGCCAGCACAGTTGGGAAGTCAGTAGTTGCATACTGTGTAGGGGTCTTCATGACATCGCTTCTTGCTCCTTATCAGTCTTATGAGGATCAATGTCTGAATTCCCAGAACAAGAGAGAAATTAGTAAGAGGGGTATGAACACCCACAATAGGTTAAATTGTATGCTCTTGCTCATGGTGGCAGATCCCTGTGATCTCAGAATGCAGGGAGGTGATGTCAAAAGAAAGAAACAGAGTTCAGGACCAGCCTTGGCTTTATGTACCCTGCCTCGAAAACAAAACAAAAATGAAAGTCTTATATGACATTGCATCTTGTAGGACCAAGGACTTAGGGAAGATTAGAAAATTTTATGCTTACATTTGATGAGGACTGAACAGTCATGTAGAATATGATTGGACAAAAGGGCCATGACTTAACGTAGCAGGCCAAGATGGGGAACGCAACAAGGTCTATTTGTTAAGATTTCTTCTACCCTCACTGCATAGAATTCCTTTCTCTCAGGTATGGGCAGGATTCCTTTTAGAATGAGTCTTATCATCTACTGTCAGACAAAGACAGGTCAGAGAATTTCTTTATGGCCAATTCTAAGACACACAAGTGGGGATAGTTAGAGCAATAGTTTTAGTTTTTATGGTTTGCTATGGGAAACGGGGATTAGTTTCAAAGATCCTTGGGAGAAGGGGAGTTCTGATTTCTATAACTACTTTGGGGGACTCTAAGAGATAGGAGATGAAGGCAGGAGAAGGTGAGAGAAAAACTGTGCCTCTCATGTACTCTTGGATTTGTTTCAGTTCAAGGCACCTAAGATACAGCACCATATGTCATATTATTTTCTGAGTCACAACCTTATACCCAGCACAGTAAGAACTCAAGATATAGATATTTTTATGTGTGGTACTATCAATTAAGCCCAGGGCTTTACACATGCAAGGCAAATATGCTGCCTCTGGGTCACAGTTTCAGTCTCAAAATGTATTTCAATAAATATTTAATCTATATTAAAAGGCAGCTCACAACTGTCTATAACTCCAGTTCTAGGAAATTTAATGCCCTCTTCTATGGGCACCAGTCACACACATGCAGACAGGCAGGCAAAACAGTCATCCGCATAAAAGGAAAATGAATAAATAGTTTAAAAAGTAAATATAAACTTCTATGACTCATTTACACACACACACACACACACACATATATTTTATCCTTATTCTTTGTACTAGCTGTAGTCTGTAAAGTTAGGTAGACACTGAATTAGTCAATATGGAGCCATTGTCCTCAGAGGAAATACAGGATTAGGCTTGCTGGTCTTTAGTAACACTATTTTTTTGCAAGTCATTATATTATTAATTTTTATGTGTTTCTGTTTCAAGACACGTTATTTAATATTGCTGATGATTTGTTAACATTGATCAAACTCATGGCAGCAACTTTATAGCTTAAGCCTAATGGGGGCTAATCACACATATATTCATACATACACGTGGATAGACACATACATATGCAGTTTTACTTATTATTACTTTTCTGTGATAAGACACCATGACCAAGGCAACTTAGAGACAAAAGAATTTTATTTTAGGCTTATAGTTTCAGAGGGTTAGAGTACATGACAATCTGGTGTGGAGCATGGCAGCAGGCAGCAGGCAGGCATGGTGTGAGAACAGTAGCTGAGGACTCACATCTTAAGACAACCATAGAGCAGAGAGTGAGAGAGACTAGGAATGGTGGGAGTCTTTTGACACCCCAAACCTTGCCTCTAGTGACATACCTCCTCTATTGAGGCCCCACCTCCTAATCCTTCCCAAATATCTCTACTAACTGGAGACTAAATATTAAAACCTATGAGCCTGTGGGACACACACACACACACACACACACACACACACACACACCTGAAACAAGAAGGCAGATGTCATCTTGTCTGATAAAAGCAGGAACTGTGGGTGTGGAAGGACTCACAGTTCTTACCACTGAAGAGTTGGATGTAGTATCTCTTGCCTATAACATCAGCATCTAAGAGACTCAGGCAGGTTTGAGGCCTGTGTAGGTTATATATTGGATTCTAGACTAGCCTGGGCTACAGTGTGGCATCTTGTCTCAAAAACAAAACTAGAACTGAAATCCTTTCAATGCTCTCATGTCTTGAGCATGACTGCAGAAAGGCCATGGCCTGGATTATCACAAATAGGTGAATTTGCAAGTGTTGACATCATGAACAATGAAGATTGTATGTATAGATATGATAACGAAATATGTACTGCATATAAGACATACACAATTGTTACTGTCTTTCAAAAGATTCCTTTTATTTTTAGTTGTGTGCGTTTGTTCATGTCTGTGGGTGGGTACTCCATATAAGTACTGTTGCCTGTGGAGGTCAGAGGCGTTGGTTCTCCTATAGCTGAAGTTACAGGTGATTGCATGATTCTGTGCATGGGTGCCAAGAACTGACAGGTCTCCTGTAAGAGCAGTATGTGCTCTGAACCCTGGAGCCATCTCTCCAGCATCTTGTTAAATATCTTATATAGAACTGTGGCATGCATGTCAACAAATACTACAGAATTCATTTCAGATGGTATTTCCAGGCCAGTCTTGAGTATGTATGTTTTGGATCATCAGGATTCTCTGCAAAATAATTTTGAGAAATGCTGCTATCAAGTCGTCTCTGAGCCTGTGGCATCTGAAGTCAGCTAGGACCTGGATTCTTGTAGCTGTACTTGGAAGAGGCAGGGTCATTTCATTAAAACAGAGGCTAAATTCTGTACCCATTTTGCAGCTGAGATATTTGCCTGTCTTTTGAAACTCTGCTTTTTCAAGCTCTTGTATTCTATTTTATTGTGTCTTGTTGAATTGGGTACAATTTTATCCTCTTCTGACATGTTTGTAGACTTAGTCACAAGAGAGGATTAATTACTGATTTTATAACATGAGTATGCATAATTAGGGTTGCCCCACCAGATTGGCAAAAATAGCTTCCATCTTTGAAGGTTGTTCCCCTCCTCCTCCTCCTCCTCCTCCTCCTCCTCCTCTTGAGACAGAGTTTCTGTATATAGTCTTGCTTGGCCTGGAACTCACTATGTAGACCAGGCCGGCCTCAAATTCACAGAGGTCAGTCTGACTCTGCCTCCTGAGGGCTGAGCTTAAAGGTGTGTGTCATCATGCCCGGCTCTGGAGATGTTTCTTCTGGAAGCTCCTGTTCTGTTCAAGCCTTCCCATCAGCATCTGTAGGCTGGATTCCGCCCCCATTGCATCCTGTCTCGAGGCATTTAACAAGAGCTTAGCTTGACAAAAGCTACGGGCTGTCCTCAATTTAAACGATTTCAATGAGACACTCTTTCGGAAGCATTGACAGCATCTTGTCAGTGCCACAGCACAAAAAATGCCGCGTGCATGTTAAACACCAGAGCAATTTCTAGTCCCAGTAAAAGAGACCCCAGGGAGTTGACTTGTTTCTTAGTCGAAACCGCCAAAGACCCAACTACAGCAGGTGCCTGTACACTGGCTGGCCTTGGATTTGTCTCATTTTTGATATCACGGCTAAACATCACAAATCACATCTGCCATGTCAAAACATTATTTGATTAAAAAATCCTGATAATAGATGCAATGTAATTTAAACTTGCAAGAGGCCATCAAAGAAAAGGTATATGATTTTTGCTCTTTGCGACAAATATTCTCCCTGCTCCCACATTTTTCCTTAAACTTCTGCATAAACACACACACACACACCTCTGTACCTATCTTGGGGTTTCTTGATCACCTATCTTTTCCTCCCTGTCTTCTGCTTGGTAAAATATACGCAAAAGCAATTTGAAAGGACAAGTGCAGATGGCACTGGTTCTAACAAAAGTTTGTGCTGAATTAGCAGACTCAGATAGATATAATGATCTGTAACCTGACTGGGAAAAAATAGTGAAGAATGATGCCTATGTGAAGAAGCATTTAGGAAAATCCCAGTTTCAAGCTGCCTGTGGAAATGTAAGTGGATTCTCTTATTCTGAGGGAAACTTTGGTACAATCGATCTCAGATTCCTCTCCATCCATCATCAATTTTCCTTGCAGGATTTTATCGAGAAGAAGTTAGGGAAATGCGCGTGGGTAGATGAGGCTTTGCTTGTGGCAGTTTTAAGCTGGGAAACTGGCTGCCATGCCGCTGTCATTTAGGGAACTCACTGCTCTCCATTTGAAGTGTTCACTCAATGCAGGCGCCATACTAAGCAGTTGCAATATCTGTCAGATCAAGGATCGAGGCTGAGGGTGATGGCGTAATCGCAGCGGAGGCAGGGGCAGATCTCTGAGTTTGATGCTAGCCTGCTGCTACCTGTGGCGTTCCAGGCCAGCCAAGGGTATGTACTAAGAATATATCCCAAAAAAAGAAAAAAAAACCAATACTCAAAAGCTGCACAAAAAGCATATGCAATTTGTTTTTTTCCAGCATAATAATTTTTATTGATTATCTCTATTGAACTTACTTCACAGTTCTCTCAGGTCTGCTTCCACCCTTCTGACCCCCTCCCCCAAAAAGATGAAGGAGGAGGAGGAGGAGAAGATGACAGGAGAAAAAGCCCAAGCTCTACTGACTGGAGCATGGTCAAACTCCCAGTGGCCAGCCCCTCAGAGAAAACTGAGTCCTTCCCCACCTGCACCCCCACCAGAAGCCATCAGTGGTGGAGAGTTACACTCCAGCATCCTTATTGCAAATTTTAAGAGTTCTCTTCAATAGGTTTCAGTCTAGGCTGTTCCTAAAAATTTTTTTTTTTGCCAGGGGTTGAAGCAGGGTAGGGTTAGGGGATGTCACAAAAGCCTTCTTATGTCTCTCTCACCTGTGTGTCTGCAGTCACTGACACCACTACAAAAGTAGTGTCCTTGCCCCTTACAGTCAGCAGGAACATGGATCATGGACTTCCACATGGCCTTTAGTATCAGTGTATGCCACAGACTTCTTCATTGTCCCCAGGGGCAGTATAGACCATGGGCGTCAACATATCTCTCTGCCCCAGCACACCTTCATGACCTCTGAGGTAACAGTCAGTGAACATCAATATGGTCCTTGGAAGGAGCCTGGCTCACGGATATCAACATGGCCTTCAGCTGCTGCAGGATCACAGATCCCTCTGTGGCAGTATGGGCCACTCACATCACTGTGGCCTCTAGTGATAATGTGGATCATGGACACTAATCTAGCCTTCTGAGGTAGCACTGACTATGGACATCCACCTGGCCCTCAGTGGCAGCCTGCACCTTGGCCATCTACACGAACCCATGGGCTTCAACATGGCTGGGGGCAATGGATCATGGATACCAACATGGCCTCCAGGGTCGTCTTCCTTTTGGACATCGTGTTATTGCTCAGAATCAGGGTGACTGTGTGGCTGGGCAGCGTGTTTGGAGTGAAAGCTCCAGGCTGCTGCACACACCACCCTGTCAGCCCTACTCAGCAACGTCATGTTCCCCGGCCTACCACAGCCTTTCTCCTCACTGCATTCACTGCTCGTCCCTCCCCCTTTCCCACCTCTCCATCACATATCCGTGGCATTGGAAACTGCAGTGCCCCTCCCCCTATCTCTACACACACACACACACACACACACACACACACACACACACACACACACCTCAAACATGCATATATTCATTGCAACTAGTCCTTGGTCTGGTTCAAGGTTTCCAGTTTCTGAAGCACCATAAGTACCGGACTGACATGTAATTTGTTAAAGGTTACACAGTTAAACACATGCAAATCCTCTTCTTGCTAATGTCATAACTGTATGTTTATATAACTCCATAACTGAAGTATATCTAGTGATGTAAAGAGTAGGGGGAGGGAGAGGAGAGAGAAAGCGGAGAGAGACGAAGGACAGAGAGGAGAGGGAGAGAATAACATTAGTTGTGTGCTCTCTTCTCTACATGTTCATTAAGACGTTTACCAAACTTGTTCAAACCCTTCTAGATATTATCTTCGCATTTTCTGTTATTCAGAAGGATATGCCAACAATTTCCAATTATGATGTCAGCATTATTTCTGCTGATCAGAAATGCTCTTATTATTTTGATATTAAAATTATTTTACCTTAAAATTTGAAGGACATTTTTTGGCGGACACAGAATTCGTTGTCAGGAGTTACTTTCTCTTAGCCCTTTGAATATATTTCTTTGGTTTACTTCTTGGCTCCCATTGAGAAGTCAGCTGGTGTTTTATTGCCACTCTTCTAAAGTTAATGTAACTGTCCCTTGCAGTGTGTGGAGAGATTTGTTCCAGAATCCCTACAGATACCAGGACCCGCAGTTGTTCAAGTCAGTATTTCATCTCTGTAGCAACTGCATATAACCTCTGTACATCTGCCTGTAAGCATCAGTCATGTCTAAGTTCCTAATCCTGCGGAATACAATGTCAGAGACATACAGTGTATGGTTACAATGTATCTTGTGCTTAGTCAGAACATAGTAGTCACTCCTGGGCATATGAAACATTTGAACAGGGAGCCCTGACATATCTCCTGACTGATTTTATAATTTTCTTTGTCTTTGTTATTCGGAAGATTGACTGTGACATGCTTAAGTTTTGAAAACGTGGCATTATTTCTTCACATATCGTTTCTGCTTTATCCTCCTTTCCTTTGTATTTTCTTGAGCTACTTGATCATAGACTATGTGTGTGAGTTACCTTTTCTGGCTGTATTCTTCAGTTCCCATGCTTTCTTCTGATGCTTTGCTTCAGGAATTAGCTGTTGTTAGGTTATATCTCATCTAATCTTTTTATTAACTCATCTTTCATGTTTCATCTTGCCATCTATTCTCTTTTGGATTTAGACTTCCTGTTTAACTTATTTCCAGAGTTCCAAATCAATTCTTTGCTTTCTATTTAGTTGACTGAGAGGTAATAATAGTTTCCTTACCTGCTGTTGATACCGCAGTGTTCAAATCTCGTTTGGATTTGTTTCTATTGATTCCAGGCAGATATTCTCCTTATAATTGCCTTTTATCCTCCTCCTCCTCTTCCTCACCCTCCCCTTCTTCTTCTTCTTCATCGAGTGTCAGGTGTTTTTCATGAAGAATTTTAAAGATAATCTGAGGATTTGGACATTGTTTCTTTTTTCTGGGCAAGATTCCCTTTAGTGTCCGAACAACTCATCTGGACAGATTAGCTTAATCCTCTCAGACATTGAGATGATTCAAGTCTGGCTTTAGTCCCTGTGAAGGCCAGTCTGCTTTTAGCTCATCAATATTCTTTGTGTGGCATTTTGCCGAAAATATTGGGTATTTACCAGGGAGCCTTGGGCAGACTTGGACTCAAATATTTATCCCTTAAGCCCTTGAGACTTTGGTGCTCACTCAACTGGCCTCTCATCTGTCCTCTTCATTTCCCAGGGCCATCAAGTTGTCCTCAGGATGATAAATTCTAGAATATATCTGTTATGTTCTCTTTCTGCCTAGATTTGCTCTTATTACTTATTACTAGCTTTGTAGTTCTTTGATGTTAATAATAGAATTATGCTATCAAAATTAACTTATAAATGAGGACACTAATATCAACATTTATTGGTAGTTGTTTAAAAATATTATTCTGCTGGGCAGTGGTGGTGCATGCTTTTAATACCAGCACTCTGAAGGCAGAGGCAGGAGAATCTCTGAGTTTGAGGCTAATCTGGTCTACAGAGTGAGTCCCAAGACAGTCAGGGCAACACAGAGAAACCCTGTCTCAGAGAAACAAACAAACAAAAGAACAACAAAGTATTATTATAACAATAATAAAACATTGCCCATGACCATCTGACCATCTTATCTTAATCTACCTTGGGAAATTTTCCAGTCCGTATCTCTGCTCCATATACAGAAGGAATGGCACACACATTCAGTGACTACTCATAGCATTGAATCTTGCTGCGCTTTAGAAAATACAACCTGCACTCATTTATTTATTCTATCACCACATTTATAAATTCTGTTCCTGCTTCATATAGAACTGAAATGACTTGCAAGCTTATAGGTTCCCTGTTATTTCCAAAAACAATCTAGGTGAAATGCCATCTAAGATTGTTAAAAACTATTGACATCATTGGAAAGGTGAGCGACCCTTGACCAATGTTTTTCTTTTAAAAACACTGAGAAAGGATGTCAGGGGAGTCTGCTCAGATGACTGCGTTTTACTGTTCTGCCCTGAAAAACTTCCTGTTACGCTGAACAAATTAGTTTGCTCTTTATTTGAAATCTATTTATGAAACTACAGAGGGTCATTTCCTTCTCAGAAGAATGCCCATGTGTCTGTCACGCATGGCGGCGGTATTGATTTTTAATAACGCTAGGTTCTGAAGGCCTGAGGGCCTTTGATAACATCTCCTCACACTGATAAGCTCTTGGAAACGACAAAAGATCAGATCCACATTAACACCGCTACACTCACAGGCGTCTTCATCACATTCACGACAGTATATAAAGAAATCACGCTTTAATTGAAGATTGCCTGCAAAAATGCAAGAATCCCAAGATTCTTGATATGTAGGTAATGTTAAGGCGAAGAAGATAGGAAATAAAAATGGGTTAATTTTCTAAGATAAGTTTCGGGCACTGAAGAATTGGAAGGCAGTCAGCTCTGAAAATGGTTCTAATAAAGTATCAGGCCTGCGGAAAGCGCAGGCGCGGTGCGGTCCGATGATGTGGGTACGTGATGCTACGATGCTGTGTACTTTATCCTTGGGAAAGGATCTAGCAAAGAACTGTGGGATGTCACCTCTGGGGGTCACAGGCTCTGGGTTTTTACTTCCTGGATGCGTCTCAAGACCTTCTTTCAGGCATCACGTTTCATAAAAATTTGTAGAACAATATGTGGCCCAGAGCAAGCCCACAGTCCTCCGTGGATGGGCTCAGCCTCCCCCACTGTCGCTGTTGGGTGCTTGAGGCTCTGCTCTGCTAGTCTCTTTTCCATGAATCTTCATTTTGGAATCCAAGCTGAAGACGTATCCTACCAAGAACACACTGCTCTTTTAAAATAAGCTTCTGTTTTGAGTGGCAGAAATTGGTAAGTTAAGTCCGTGGCCAACCCCGACTACGGTCCGGCAGATAAGCCCTACCTGTAAGGAGTTGGGAAAATGATGGGGAGGAAGTCTTTTGCAGGGAAGGTGATAAACAGTTGGTGGCAGTATGATGCAACACAAATGACACCTATTTTAATGTCAATTCCAGCTCTGCAGTAATATAAGGTATTGGTTGTTGCTGAGCTCTCGCAGTTTTGTGTGAGCTTAGCACTGTCACTTACTTTTTGGTCACCAGGGAAGCAGGTTTTCTGTTTTTTTTTAAGTTTTTATTGTTTTTTTTATTACATATTTGCTTTATTTACATTTCAAATGGTATTCCCTTTCCTCATTACCCCTCTGAAACCCCCCCTCCCCTCCCCCTCCCCCTGCTTACCAACCCCCCTTCACTTTCTTGATCTGGCATTCCCCTACACTGGGGCATCCGGCCTTCATAGGAACAATGGCCTCTCCTCTCATTGATGTCTGAAATGGCCATCCTCTGCTATTTATATAGCTGGAGCCATGGGTCCCTCCATGTGTACTCTTTGGTTGGTGGTTTAGTCCCTGGGAGCTCTGAGGGTACTGGTTGGTACATATTAGCGGCAACAAAGTTTGAGACTGAGCTATAGCAACTGATTCTTGGACCTCATTGTTCTTTCCAAACTCAAGGATGCTTATTTTCCTCTGGGGAATGCTTGATGTAGGAGGACATTACGTGCATGACACTATTTTTTGCCCTCTTGAATAGTATTAATAAATTTTCAGTTTACTCACTGGGGGAAATTTAAATTTTAGGTGGTTAAATATTACTTATATGTCTTAGTAATAAGGCATAATAATTAACATGTGGGCTGCTATATCAAAATGCCACAGACTGAGTGGTTTATAATTAATGCAAACTTATTTCCTATAGTTGTGAGGTTCAAGATGGTGACCTTTAGATCTGAGTTCTGGAGAGGGCTGACGTTCTGGTCTATTGGTAGGTGTCTGTTTACTGTGCCCTTAAATGTAGTAACCAAATAATCTCTTTCACACTTGAGGGCACTAATTCTATTCATGAAGGTTTCATTCTTAGGACCTAATAATTTCCCCAAACTCCATCTCCTGACAGGTAGAATTTCAGATCAGAAGTATGTAAGGATGAATAGCTATGGGGATAAGATGTTTCTGTCAGGTCTTAATATATTTTAAAGTCCAATTTAATAATCAACAAGTATTAGCCATCCCTCAGGAACTTTCTTATTTTAATTGACTGATGGATTGTGTGTGTGTGTGTGTGTGTGTGTGTGTATACAATCATGTTCATGGTATTGCATTGCAAGTATGTGGAGGTTAGGATAATTTGCAGAAACCAGTTGTTTTTCTTCCACTATGTGGGTTCCTGGAATTGAATACAGGTCATCAAGCTTGGTGACAAGCTATTTTACCTGTCTTTGCCATATTGTTACCTTACAAAATTTGTTTTAAGAAGAGGAAAGGTTAAGAGAGGAAAGGTGAGTCTTCAGAACCTTGTCATGTCAGTCAGTTAGCACAACACAGATAACCTCAGAGGTGCATTGATGCCTCATTAAGAAGTGAAAACTGAAAAGAGGGAGGGAAGGGGGCTTATGGGATTTTTGGGAGGGAGGAAATGGGAAAGGGGAAATGGTTTGGAGTGTAAATAAAAAAACTTAGAAAATAAAATTAAAAAAAAAAGAAAAAAAAGTGAAAACTGTCCCTCAACGGAGGAATGGATACAGAAAATATGTTATATTTACACTATGGAATACTACTCAGCTATTAAAAACAATGAATTCATGAAATTCTTAGGCAAATGGGTGAAACTGGAAAATATCATCCTAAGTGAGGTAACTGAATCACAAAAATACACGTATGGTATGCACTCACTGATAAGTGGATATTAGCCCAGAAGCTCAGAATACCCAAGACACAATTCACATATCAAATGATGCCCAAGAAGAAGGAAGGAGAGGCCCCTGGTCCTGGAAAGGCTCGATGCAGCAGTGTAGGGGAATACCAGGACAGGGAAGCAGGAAGGGGTTCATTGGGGAACAGGGGGAGGGAAGAGGGCTTATAGGACTTTTGGGGAGGGGGGAACTAGGAAAGGGGAAATCATTTGAAATGTAAAAATAAAGATTATATCTAATAAAAAAAAAGAAGTGAAAACATCCCTTAATGTCCATTTGAGTAAGAGTGAGCCCAATTTGAATTCTCCATCTCTTTCCACATGCCTTCTGTGTGTTTGTAGTTAGTGGTAACTGGCCTGTCAGTGAGTGATCCGTCTATCACGTATCTGTGTATCTGTGCCTGATACATATGCGTTGTTCCTGTTTGTTGTGTGTCTGGTCTGGTCCTAGTGAAGGGCTTTGCTCTGTGTTTGTTGATTGGCACAGAAAGCGTGACAGAGAAAGCAATGAGAGTTTCTTTTACAAGAAGCCTTAGAAGTTTTCAAGGGAGGAAGTTGCTTTCTTGATCCAACTGACCCAAAATAGTAAACAACACACAAATATCAATATATCAAGCTATAGCTACATGTTGTTTCCAACATTTATGGGATATGTATTGTTTGAGGGTGTTTTTACCCTGTTTGTTGCTTATAGCAAATGATTACAAGACAGACACATTGAGAAGGATATGTGCACACACACACACACACACACGCACACATGCACAGGTATAGACATGCACACACATAGACATGCACACACAGTAACCTAGTTCAGGTGCAAAGTACATAAGATTAATGCTATGCATTAGCTTAGTTGTAAAAATTGATTTCTTAATAGCAGGTTATACTAACACGCTGAGTAAACAGTGAGTTCATAGTCTTAAGTGATATCACAGCATATTAATATCTTTATTGTGTAGTCTACCAAAAGTTCAGTCTTTTGAGGGTCAAGAGACACAAATGTATCACTATACAGAACACCTGTAAAAATTTTTTATGAGAATCTTCCGGGTTTTACCTTTTGTGGGAGAATTCCTATGCCTTTTGCTTATAGCATATCCTATGAAGATTTTGAGCATTTTCAAGTACTATTTAAGCATACCTTTCCCCCTTATGTTCACAAGACATATTTCACTTCTAGTTGGTTTTCACCTGGGCGACCTCATTTAGTACTTCAATGTGATTTTCTCTTTAATAGCAAACCAAAGAGATGTTTGCATTCAAAACTGGCAAGCTGTCTTCCCAATGGCATTGTTCTTCAGTGGGACAAGGAATGAGAGACTCAGGAAACCACATAGATCCTGCCCTTACCTTCCTGTCTTCCTGTCACTTGGCCTCTGTTCAACCTCTGTGCCTATGCAGAACCCCTCCACACACTTTCCTCTCCTCCTTAAAGGCTGCTCGAGTGTTTGTGGAGTTGTGTTGTCTTCTCCATCCCCGGACCTGTGATCAGATGATCTCAGAGGAGCCATACCACATGTGGTGCTAGTGAGCCTGTGCATTTTCTCAAGTGATGACAGAAAATCTTCTAAGAAATAACCGTGCCTACCAAGGGGATCACCTGCAGGAAGACCAGGGAGACAGACAGAGTCCTACCCTGCAGTACGGAAGGAGCTTCCTGGGAAAATGTCCAGATACAGTTTGTCTCAGATAGAAAGAAAATCAGGTGTCTCCTGACCTGGGGCAACTGGGCTCCTGTAGGCAGAGAAGGCAGATGTCAACAGAGCGAGGGGAGAACCAGCAGGTAAGGGTGGGCTCTGTCTGTGTGGTCACAAGTAAGGGCGGAGTCTGTCTGTATGGTTCCCTGATGCACCTGCTCATTCCTCACCCTGCAAGAGAATCATAAATGCAAACAGGAAATGTCCATCTGTTCAGTGTGCCACTCAAAGGAGAAATACACCAAATCACACAGTATGAAACAGACAGCATGTGGCTGAATTACTTATTAAATGTCAGCCTTGTCCTAATAATCTGTCCTAATAAACTGCCCCAATGTGAAGGAGGTGCTGCTCCTTCCCAGTGAGACTTGCTCTCCCTTTGTCTTCCTGTCTTGCTGCCCTGAGGGATCAGGCAAAGACTTGAAACACTGTAAAGAACCTTCACAACAATCAACCCTTGGCCATGGCCTCATTAATACCTTCTCTGGTATTTTCCTGAGGTTAATCAGCCTCAGGCAATCATTTCTATACTACCTGAGAGCATAAATTATGATTAAAGAGTGCATCCATTTTTTTCCTCTTAGCGGGTCTGGGTAGAGCGAGTTTTAGAGATTTTTAAGGCTGCACAGCATACTCTGCTCAGATGGACCATTTTAGCCAATCCCATCTAGTCTGAGTTTATGTGCTGGGTTTTATTTGGAAAGAGGTGACCTGCTAGCAGTTGGGTGCATCAGGGACCACACAGACCCCGCCCATACCTTCCTGTCCTTTCCTTACTCTGCTGACATCCGCCCTCTGCCTCCAGGAGCCTATTTTGCCCCAGGTCAGAAGCCCAATTTCTTTTCTATCTCAGAGATACTGTTTCTGGACATTTTCCCAGGGAGCTTCTTTAGTACTACAGTGTAGGACGCTGTCTTGATGGCCTTCACCCTTCCTGGCATTGTGACCTCCCCACTAGGCATACTTTGTCTTACCATCTGTCCACTCAGCACTGGAGATCTATTCAGGAATGGGCACCTCAGGCCCTAGCTTCTCAGACTGTGAACTCCTGAATCCAGGAAATACAAATTTTGCAGAGCTGTTCTCTAGACCGATGTGGTGGCATTTTCTAATACCTCAGTGTGCTGTTAGACCCTGAAGGCTTCATTGTAATAAAAAGCACATGCTGCCTGGCAGGTTTCAGTGTCCTCAGGATACTTCAGAGGAACTGATAGCCTTTATGATTTCACGTCCATCCCTATTACAGATTCCAAAACATTATTCCATTAAAATGTACAATTTTTGTGTTTTTAAGGGACTGTTAAAAAATTAAAATTATTTTAATTTTTAAAAGGTTAAGAAGAGTTTCTACTACGTGACTCAGTTGGGGGAAGTATTGGCTTTATAAGCATAAGGTCCTGAGTTTGCATATGTCTGTCATCTCCATGCTGGAGGCAGGTGGATTCTGGGGTCTTACTGGTCGACCAGTCTAGCTAAGACATTGAGGCTCAGTGAGGGACCCTGTCTCAAATGATACAACAGAGAAGCAATTGAGGAAAACATTTCAACATTAGTCTCTGAACTACATGAATCTTTATACACATGTGTGTGTGTGTGTGCACCCCTCCCCCCTACCATGATCAGAGAGGGGCTAAGATGTTGACATGCATGCAGTTAAGATGCTGGACAGACTTACCATAACCAGGTCTTCCACTGAGAGAGTGCACACAGGAGGGTCTAGTCTGTGTTCTCTGGTTTTATGGTTGTTAGCTGCTTCTTTTCTTCTCAGTCTAAGATCTATGGGGTGTAAAATCAACCAGCCAGCTCTCATTCTCTCCTCTCTCTCTCTCTCTCTCTCTCTCTCTCTCTCTCTCTCTCTCTCTCTCTCCTTTTCAGCTTAGTTTCTTTCAAGATAGTTGCCAGAGTTTTCAGGACGACAGGGATAAGCATGACACCATCTCCATCATTCTAGAAATTGGAGCCTGGATAATGGTTGTTTTAAGCACGTGCATATGGGATGGTTTATTTTTAGATCTCGTTTTTTTTTTCTTTTTTTTAATTCCCAGTATCCCCTTTACTACGCTCTGAATTTATTGTCTCAGTGCTTTGGACCAAATTTCCTATTAGCATCTGGCTACACATATGTGAAGAGAGGGTTGTAAAATATATTTTCAACATTTATTACGAAAAGAAACTGGGTTTTCATTATTTTGGTGGAAATAGCATTTTCTAAACGAGTCTTTTACTGGCTTCGGTGAGATCATGCTGCAAAGGTAGCTCTGAGGAGAGTTACTAAAGAACTGAACAAATTCTGCCACTGAAGATGAATGTTGTTATGCATTCTCTTTCATTGTTAATGACCAGGATACCATTTGTTACTTGTAGTGACGTGGCAGCCAGCGTGTAGTACAGACGGTGGTGGCCTGGAGCCAGTGTGAGAGATGATTGCTTTCAGGAATTCTGCAAAGTGGTAATTAAACCTAGCTATTACTGAAAATTAAATGATATAAAATTTTAATAAATTACATTGTATTACAGAGGCAATAAATATTCAAAGTCACAGCTTCCTAGTTTACTATTCTTGGCTATTATCTGTGATCACGAGATTATTCTTGCTTGTGCTATGCCTCTTCCCAGCTCTTTCCAGATTCTGTGTTCAGTGATCATTCATAGCTAGAAATCAGCTCCGTGGATGGTGCCAACTACACAAGTTGGACAATATTCTAAGCTGGGCTTTGCCCTTGCAGAGCCTACTGCTAAATACGTTAGAGCATCGCTGTCTCAGGACTTTTTATTATCCCCCCCAGACTTCCATATCTCAGGAACTTTTGAATGCCTAGCTCTAACTCACTTGCATCATTCCTTTGACCTTTGCGATCCACAGTGGGAAGTAGATCTATGTTTCCTCTGGCTCTGCCTTTTGATGGAGCCTTGAGGATGGAGCGGAAGCTCTGTGAGCAGAGAGCATGGGGAAAGGGGAGACGAATGACTTGTTTTGCCACTACAGCTGCTCGGGCTATTGTCTTTAATTACACATTCCTGCTGGACTGATAAGGAAATTGGCCTCTGACAGCAGAGAGAAGCTGTGATCCGCAGAGTCCTGATATTTCTTTTTGCACACAGGCACTGCGCACTGAGCAAATGAGCCATGAGTTATTTTGACAGTTGGAGTAAGCCGTGTTTCTCCGATGTCAGGATCTTTGTTTTCTTAAAGTCATAGGGTCTTCGTTCAGAAGTCGGCTTCTACTGTTGGTGAAGCCAGCTTTTTAGTGTACCCCTTATTCACATGCTCTTTTCTTTGATGTTGAAAATAAATCCTGATATATGCTTGGAAACACAATTGGTAACTATGACTCAACCTTGGTGACTTCCCCTAGCCAATTCTATTAGAAATCTCCCAGGTTCTTTTAAGTGTCTTAGCAACTTGGACCCAAAGTAAAGATTTATGGTGCTATATACATGTGTATGCGCACACATTTAAAGTGTGCAGTACTAGAGTCCTAAACCAGGGCTTTGCACTATGTGAGCAAACTATCTATTATTGAGCCCTGAGCCCTTTACTACTTGGTTTTGAGACAGTCTTAATAAGCAGGCCAAGCTGGTCTTGGACTCAAGATCTCCCTGCTTTGTCTCCTCCTTCTAGTAATGAGGTTGCAGGTATGTGCTACCAAGCCCACTCATTTTGGTAGAGAAAAGTTATCATCATTTCATGTTTCTTGCCTCTATGGTTGTAAATGGCCAAATGACAATGCAATACAAATGCAAAACTGTCTGATACAGGGAAGTATTGTCCAAGTGAAAAGGCACACTTGGGCTTTTTCTCTGAGCTGCAGATCAAAATGATAAAGAAATGGTTAATTTTTCTATTAGTCCTTTTAATTTAGAATCTACAAGATGTGATTTAAGAAAATATGTTCTCTCAAAAGTGTTCTGGAATAACATATAAAAGATTGGGAGTAGAGTAATTAAACACTTTATATAGTGAGTGTATTGAAGGGAATGTTATTCTTTTCTTGTTTATGTACATTGAGGGAATCATTTTAATCTTCTGCCTCAAGCAGAAGATTATTCTTCTTATCCAAGGAACTTTGGAATATGATAATCTTGCTGCCAGAGCTCAGTTACAGAGAAGGGAACACATCAGAGAAACCACACTGGGAACCCCAGCTGCAAACGACCTCACCTTAGAGGGACAGAGAGCCCTAGCCTCAACTATCTGTTCCCAGATTTACCTAGAACCTGTTGCAGGGGGGAGCAAAATCAGATGCCCAAGGACTCAGCATATCTGTTATTAACCCCCCGTTTTGCTTGTGTCTGACAAGAAGAAATGTAAGGGAGGAGATTTTTCTTTTGATTCATGGTTTAAGAGGAATACAGCCCATCATGATGGGGAAACCATGGCGGCTGAAGTGTGAAGTAGCTGCTCACTCAGTTGTCTCCTCAGTTAGGAAGTGGAGAGTTAAGAGGTGGTATGGCCAGTCTATAAGGCCTCAGAGCGTGCCTGAAGTGAACCATTTCCTCCAACAAGGCTGCACTTCTAGAATTGTGCCACCCTCTGTGAGTGTCTGTGGAGGACATTTGATATTGAAACCACCACAGGATATAATAAAACAAGCCCTTTGACTAAGAACTTAGGCAGAGATTCATCTTGGTAGTAAAAGTCCCAGAATAACCATAGAACATTTAAGTATCCTAGTAGAGAAGAGGCCATGTTGGATGTGTCAGTGCACATAGGAGGGTGAACATATGATCTCAGGAATGTGATTAATATGTTTATATTTTGCAACTTCCCATCTAATAACCACATAACTTTGTGTTGAGTCACTGCACACATGGTTGGGTGCTAGCTTTGAATTTTTATGTTTGTGTGTTTCATTTGGAGTGACTTGTAGAGGTCAGGCAACTAGAAAGGGCTTGAGAGAAAGAGGCCTTAAAGGGGCATAGAGGTAATACAACACATGGGATAGGAATGTAGACATGGGAAATACTGGGGTTGTATGAACTCAGAGACTGTGAGAGCATGAACAAGGCCTGTACATACTCAAGCTGGATACTGCTCCAACATGGAGGAGGGGAGATAGTCATAGAGTCCCATCCCTAGTCAAAGGGCTATTGCTGCTGGATGAGGGAAAGTCACTTCATTCAGTGGAGAAACACCTGGCATATTGACTGTACTCCAGGTAGGCCCCATGCCTAGGAGTAGTGTGTGTGTGTGTGTGTGTGTGTTTAATAGAGAGAGAAAGTTGGATGGGTGTGGAGGTAGGAGATGGTCAAAGAGGAGTTTGGGTAGGGGTATCAAAATATATTGTATGGAATTCTCAAAGAACAAATAAAAACCTTATTAAAAAGAGAAGTGCTGGGGTTGGAAAAGTTTAAGCAGGAACTGGGGAGTAGGGGAGAATGTGGAAGGAAGGGTTGGCAAAAGCTAAGAGTGTATGAAAAAGACCATGAATAACTACTATTTGGTATAGCTATTAAAAACTTAAAGGGCATCCAGAGACTGCCCCACCTGGGGTCCATCCTATCCATATACAGTGACCAAACCCAGACACCATTGTGGATGCCAAGAAGTGCTTGCTGACAGGAGCCTGATAGAGCTGTCTCCTGAGAGGCTCTGCCAGAGCCTGACAAATACAGGGGTGGTTGCTTGCAGCCAACCATTGGACTGAGCATGGGGTCCCCAATGGAGGAGCTAGAGAAAGGACTGAAGGAGCTGAAAGGACTGAAGGGGTTTGCACCCCATAGGAAGGCCAATAGCTTTCTCATAGGATCTGTGGCCTGCTCTACAGGAGGTGACTTACACCTGGTTTTGTAAACCTAGCTAAAAGCCTATGCTGGTAAGTTCACAGGCCCTGGGGAAGGCCCTACTAGAAGCATTGGGCATTTGTTTTGCTAAATGAAGATGGTGTAAAACTGTCTTCTGAGTTTATGTTTATGATCATAGATTGTTACTGTTTTCAACTTTCATCAGAGAAGCTTCCTTTTGCGATGAACAGTGGTTAATGTAGAAACTCACAGCTGGTCAAAGACTAAATGCTGTTCTGCTTAGCTCTTCAAAGGCTCAGGGGAGATTAGGAGAGGAGACATAAAGAATGTAAGAATCAGAAGCTAAGGAGGAGTACTAAGAAATGGTGTCCTCTGGATATGCTATAGCCACTGTACCCATGACCTCAGAACACCTATGGTCACCTTTGTAAGACCTAGAGAAGATTGAGACAATCACCATTTCATCATCAGGAGGGGAGGGTCTTATGAACTCCCCTTCCCCTCGCTGAGGGACTATTGGCAGCTAATAGGGGAAGGAGGGGTGCTCTTCTTCAGTTCTGTGGCTACTGATAAGTTGCCCATGTTCCAGTAAGTAACTCCCAACTCACGGTCTGCTAGCAACCATAGTTAAATTTGGTGGATCTTTCTCTCTCTCTCTCTTTCTCTCTCTCTCTCTCTCTCTCTCTCTCTCTCTCTCTCTCTCTCTCTCTCTCTCTCTCTCACACACACACACACACACACACAAACTCACACACACACACGCACACACACAGAGGTAGATAGGATGAGATAGGAAGAAAGGCTTCAGTGGAGAGGGAAGAGATTAAAGGGTAATGGAAGAAGAAGACCAAAATTCAGTATATACATGTGCTAAGTTGTCAAACAGTAATAATATAACCATATAGGCTTGTGTTTCTTAGACTCACATTATCTATAAAATAGGTGTAATGATAACATATCTTATGTAAAATGATCAGCAGAGTTTCTGGAGCCAAGCAAATTCTTCACAATGTTTGCTGCACAAATACTAGTGCAATTATTTTATTATTGGTTCCACAGTAAAAGAGACTGTTATCAGAATCCACTCTATAATTTAATGCCTTTTAATATATTAGAATATTTAGTAGGTGTTTCATTTTAATTATAGAATGAAGGTTATAGGCCCCACTCTCAAGTCCTTTTTATCTTTATTCTGATGTTCTAAGTGTATATTCCTTTGGGAGTTATTCTGCATTGATTCTTAGTGAAGGTGGACTCTACTTGACTATTGAATCAGTCAAAGTGGAAAGGGAGAGTCACAGAAGCAGCACTATATGTTATAGGCTTCCCCAAGCCTGTTCTGATATGTTTTTGCTAACAGGTGATTCAATTTGCATCTTTTACTAACTCTGTTTATAAACAGTGAAGATGGGGTAGCAGGGCAAAACAGTCCTCTTACTGTCTATGATTTCATCCATTGATTTATTAACTGTTTGCTTTATTCATTCAGTCATGACAAGTGACTTTCTGGAACATTCTAGTGACTCACTGCATCTGCCTCATAATTGCCACTTTCAAGGACTTTTTGTTAAGTAGTAGACATACAAAAAAATGAGCAAAGAAATTAAATACAGATACGTGTGGATAATGATAGAGAAAATCTCTTGTACTGATGTCTGGAGGAGGGTGACTCCTAACCATAAGGACAGGACCCAGCAAATGTTTCATTCATACAACAAATATTTACTGAATGCCTACTTTACAGCAGGACAGGCAGTTTTCAAATACCTGGGCATAAAGCAACAAAGAGGGCAACACGCTCCCTGCTGTCAAGGCTTTTATCTTTTCCTGAATGGAAACAGAATAAACTCATAGTGAAAATGGCAGATAAGAACACATGCCTTGCAAAGAATTAAAATAGGGAGAGATTCAGCTGAATGACTGAATAACTGCTTTATACAGGACAGGATCCCTGAGCGGGTGACATCCGAGATAAGACCAATGGGCTGAGGAAGGAAACCAGGAGTGCATTTTGGGTAGAGAAAAGCTAGGAGATGTCCCACTTGTAGCAGAGCTCTCCACAGACATTTATCCCCTGCACTTTGCCCAGTTGAGAGCCCCTCCGTTAACTACTGTCCTGGGCAAAGAGAAACTTCTCTGATGACATTGGATGGAGATAGAAATTTTTAGGATAGTTTGATACTTAAACATCCAATTAGCAAACTAATAGGAGTAGGTTCATTTTGAGTTCAGTCCTATGCATGCATTTCTTCTGTGCAACAGGGCTTAAATTCAAGCTGAAAATGGATAGTTAGCCCTATGATGGTATTTTTTTCACCCACAGGGATAGCTTGCCACACTGGTCATTATTGTAGTTCATTGAGTTCACATCTTAGTAAGACTGCCGATGACTCCTTCCCACCAGCATTCTGCATAGTACCTTTTGGTAGTACAAGAGGTAATAAGTAAGGATAATTATATTACAGTCTTCTGTCTACCCTAGTTAAGACACAGGGACCATCACAAAGGAGGGGAAAGAAAGATTGTTAAGAGTCAGAGAACAGGGAGGGTCAAGGAGAAATGTCTTCTGATCATGATAGGATCTCTATTCATGAACTCTCAGCAACTGTGGTTGCCTGCACAAGACCTGTACAGGATCACTGTAGCACAAGTGATTATTCAGACTCCCACAAGTTCCCACTCCTAGCTGAGGACTCCAGATGACATCTGGGGGAGAGCAGTGGATAGTTCAATATCTGTGGGTATATAGACAGCACAGATTGGACTTGAGGGGTTATTAAACTAAAAAAAAAAGCATGAAGTTGGAATAGTATGTGTATAGGTGGGTCTGGGAGGAACTAGGAGGTGGGAGTGGAGGGTGAATTGCATGTCTCTCTCTCTCTCTCTCTCTCTCTTTCTCTCTCTCTCTCTCTCTGTGTGTGTGTGTGTGTGTGTGTGTGTGTGTGTGAGTGTGTGTGTGTCTGTGTGTACGCGAGTATGCCATGATCAAATTCTCACAAGTCCTTAGAAGCTCCTGCCAGTCACCTCTACTTACATCTTATTGACCAGCTTATATGCCAAATTCTTGCAGTATGGAGACAGTCTGTTATGCAGGAAGAGGAAAGGATAGCTATTGGGAAGACTGAAGAATATCCTGCTGATACGCTTTCTAGTCATAGAATTTCTGTGAGGAAAAAAAATCAAGAGGTCATTAATTTATGATCACTACTTTGAAGGAGGTGGGTCTCTAAGGAGGAGTGACTTCTTTTTGAAGAAGTCTGATGATTGGTATCCTGCAGCCTTCACAGAAATGGTTGGAACATAAACTTATATGTTGTTTCAGTCATTATTCTATTGCTGTGAAGAGAAACTATGACTAAGAAAGCTCTTATAAAGAAAGAGTTTCTCATTCTGAAGGTGAGTCTGTTATCATCATGTTATCATCACGGTGGCAAGCATTGTGACAGACAGGTTAGGTGCTGGAGAAACTGAGAACTACATTCTGATCCGTAGGTGGGGATGGGGTGCAGGTGAATTTCAAAAATTCAAAGCCCACTCTCAGTAACATGATTCCTCTAACAAGGCCACACCTACGAATCCATTAAATCCTTGCAAACAGTTTCAGACCCCAGAGACTAAGCATTCAAAAATATGAGCCTATCGAGGCCATTCTTATTCAAACCACGACATATGTTCAAAGTTTTCTCTTTTGTCTCTCAATTTCCTCTCATTTGTGATTTAATCTCATTTCTTTTTTTGTTCAATCTTCTGGAGAAATGGAATAAAATCAGTTAGCACGATTCAATTACCTGAACCACTGAAACAGTATGAACTAGTAATCCTCTGATGAATCAAGCATCCGACAAGGCATACGGAGATGAAATGTATGCTGTAGTCTTGTCAGAGCTTATTGACAGAACTAGGGACATGGGAGTGAGGACAAGTTCCTTTGCAGCGAATGAGTGAGTCGAGTCAATTTTCATACAAGTGGGGAGGGGGGGCTATATATGTCCCACACTGATGAGGCTGGGAGTCTGAATAATCAAAATGGAAATGTTCCAAATACACTAAAGGACCCCATAAAAAGGAATGTGGGGGGTGGAGGTGGGAGGGGGAGGAGAAATGGTTGGTGCTGCTGAAGTGTTGGCCACAGAGGAAGGAGGATTAAGAGCATGGTGCCCAAGTGAAGGCACTTCTATGCTTGAGTTAGCTGAAGTTGCCATTACTTGGTCTCTCCTGACAGCTGGTGTTTTGATGGACTGCTGGTTTTGTCTCCCATGTGTATGCATTGGCAGAGGGAAGGCTAATACTAGGCAGCTATTAAAAAAGAGAGAGAGACATTTTAAAATGCCATCTTTTGTGCATTTTCCAAGTATGCCTTAAATGGTGGAACAAATGTCCTTTGAAATTCTCCCTCCCACCCCCACACGCTGTTCTTAGGCCATCTACCAGGCTAGAAAACTGTGCTCTCTTATCTTTTAATAATAAACTTCAATTTGGAACTCTTAAAACTATTATAAAAATAGTCCCACAATGCCAGACAATTCTAGTTGCTATGGACAGTCTTCATCATGTTCCAACACATACACACACACACACACACACACACACACACACACACACACACACACACGTGTACATGCATGCATGCATGTATGGCCAGGGTCTCGTAAAGTGTTAGTTAAAGAGGCAGTTCACAGTTATGACATTTTTTCACTGTAGCTTCTTCTTACACAGTCAGTGTGTATTAAGTTTGATTTTTTTTTTGTGACAGCATGTTGCTCTGTGGTTCAGGCTGGTCTTGAATGCATGTACTTCCTGTCTTAGATTAAAAAGTGTTGTGATTGTAGGCATATGCTATCATCCTCTACTAGATTTTTTAAAATTGATTTGATAGCAGAATCTAAAGTGTCTGGACACTCTGGTGTGAACAGAGGCAGAAGCAGAGGCAGGCAGATCTCTGTGAGTCTGAGACAAGCTTGTTCTAAGTAGTGTGTTCTAGGCCTGCCAGAGTTACATGGTGAGACCTTGATCAGCCAACCAACCAAATGGATAAGAGTTCTGCACTCATGAACAAATTACTGTCACTATTATCGGAGAGGGAATTTTGTTGGTATTTTTGCTTTTTTCTTGTGTGTGTGTGTGGGTGTGTGTGTGGACGTATGTGTGGTATATATGTGCATAGTATATGCCCATGTTTGTTTGTGAGTGTGTGTGCTCATGCACACATGTGGATGCCAGAGGAAGAATTCCAGTGCCCTACTCTATTATTATCTACCTTATTATCTTGAAACACTAGCTGTTATTGAACCTGGAGCTGGGCTGATGGGCAGTAGGCTCCAGCAATCCTTCTATCCACCTAGTACATAGCTGAGTTTCCAGACACATGCATAGCCAAGTACCACTTTTTATGTGAATTCTGGGAATTTGAACTCAGACCCTCAGGCTTATATAGCAACTGTTATTCACTGAGCCATTTCTATGTGTCCCAGGAGAGAGGACTTTATAAGAGTAAGTTTGGGGGCTGAAGTATGTCCTGCTCTTGCAGAGGATCTAGTATTAATTAATAAAATTTTTTCCACAGATTCATATTTTTCATATAAACATAAGAATAATTTCACCTCATATTAAATCTAACCACACAAGGCATTACTATTTAAAGGTCAACTTGGCATATAAAAAAGGTAGTCACTAACTTCAATATTCAATTATAAAGGACCATTATATGACTCCAAATATCAGAAAATGCAGGGGGATGTTTGAGGTTTTGTGACCATCTTGGAATTGGAAACAGGCAAGTTCAGACTGTATAATCATGTCACACCTGCATAGAATGCCCCAAAGACCTCGAGAATCTTCCCCTAAGGCATTTTGGTTCTCTTCTATGGCAGCAGTCCCAACTATCCACTAATAAAAGTGTGCTTTCACTGATGAGGAGAAGAGAAAAATAGTGTATGTGGTAGGGAAAACCAAAACTTTAAAAAACCCAAGTATGTTATAGTTAGAAGCAGTGAAACATTCATTTTCGGAGGTGGGCTGCCAGGGTATAAGCACAAGCATCTTCAAGGCAGTCGGAAGGAAAGTGCACACTCAGCAGCTGCGAAGGCAGCACAGTTCACTAGAGCTCCCAATACAGATGTGGCACAGCATTAATTGCTTTGTTAGAAGAGAAACGGCCTAAAAATAAGTGAACAATCCTGGGCCCTAGAGGTACTGATAGCAGTGGAAATGGTTGCCATGGCAACGGCCAGGCAACGTCAACCAAAGGAATTACTAATACATATGAGTGTAAATGTATCTGACATTGAATAATGTGAGCCTACTCCTTAGCAGATTCCAACACTATTTTTTGAACTTGGAAAAAGACATGTTTCAGCATTTATCGCATGCAGGGTTTATTTTAGTCTATGGATTTTACAGTGAGGGGTAGATTTTTCACATGAGGTGGTGGGATTGATTAAAAAGCAATTCTTATTATAAGAATACCACAGGAACGTTAGAGGACATTAAAAAAATAAATGGCCTGCCATTCTCCCTGTCAGTACAACAGCTTGTCTATGCCTTCTTGTTCCTACCCCCTACTGCGTTATTACATATCTTTAAAGTTCTGACAGTTTTGCATTCTGCGATCATGTAATCCCATGATGCAAGCATTTTCCATATTTTAAAAGTCATCTTCACAGTTGCTGATTAAAATTTTGTCATAGCTGTTTATCAATTGCATCTTGTCATTGGGTGAACCTTCACCTGTGGGAAGTGTTTATATATTATTGATAAATTATATTCAGACAACGCAGCTGTGGACAGGTTATGTTCAAGTGAATTATCGGCATGCAAGTTCTCAGCAGTACATTCATTTGAACTTGTATTTAGGCTGTGGTGCATTACAGCGCATGAATATCTTCTAGCTAGAGGTTGGAGGGGTCAGCAGTTCTTGATTACTAGGCAGTGTCCACAATTAATAGGGCAGGGAAGAATGCTTTTTCTCATTATGCCATATATTGCTTTATAATGCACATCTGCTCCCACACCCTGGGCTCTATTAGAATCCCTAGTGTTTTCTGAAAGACCATTTCTTACCCCAAATGAATCTGTCAATAATAATTATTATGGTAAAAGTAAAAAAGCCCAGCTAACATGATTGAATCACTCCCCCATCGTCTGCAGTGAAGACAAGTGACTCTATATCACAGAATGACAATGCCTCTTGCATCCACAGTAAATCAGGTGTCTTTTTCATCCTCATTGGAAGCACGGCCTCATATGTGGGACCATTCATCTTGTTTTGTGTACATAATGGCCCTATTGGCTCAGAATAACTATGTCAGTGTTTCAGGTTTTAATAGAGCTGTTTGCTTCTATGAAGATGCCTTCAGAATGTGTGGCAATTCTGCTCTCAGATTAGAAAATCAAAGGGCAGCCCCATAAGCCACTATGTAGAGGCTGTGCCTGGACGTGGAAAATTCAGTCCTGATGATGGATTAATGACAGGTTGCAAGTGGGATCATTTGTTATCAAAACTATTGTTTGATGAGCATTCAACTACTGAAGGTCTGTGTTCATTCAAATTGACCAAAGGATGTTGGCTTTCTTCTGCTGCCGCTAAGACATGTGGAAAAGAATTGCATCTGACTGTGTTTTTTTTTTTTTTTGCCTCTGACGAAGTTATTCACTGGAGAGAAAGACAAGAGGCATATGTACAAAGGGAGTGGGAGACAGGCTGCTGCTAAGAGATGCAAAGGCTGGGGTGAGGTCCCTCTTCGAGGAAGTCCTTGTGACACTGAGCATTGTTAGTGAGTCTCCTGGTCAGGAAGGAATGCCAGAGTGACTTCTGTGGGCACAATGTGGGGCATCATTTGAGAATCAGACTTTAATTTTCTAAATGTTTAGTTTAGGACATTCGAAGTGAAAAAAAAATCTAGTTTTTTTCCTACCTAAACACAAGGGCAAAACTTCTTGTTATCAATATATTCCTGCCCCATTTTGTGGTGCTACAATAAGTCACCATTGACTGAATGCCTTACAAATATGGCATCACAAAGGTTCATATCCGGGATTCTGTGAGCCAGGCTATTCAGGTCTGACTATTTTGTCTCACTCTGACCAGCTTTAGTCTTTGGCCAAGTTAAAACTCTCCAAACATCACCTCCCTCATTCTGTGGAGCTAGTATTAATAGAAGTCTTGTAGCTTTGTTGAAAAGATTCAAAGAGAATTTGAAGAAGTATTTAACATGATTTGTAGAGCAGATGCAGTATCTAACAAATTTTAGTTGTGACCATGGACATAGTACAAAAGAAGGCCCTTCGTTCAAAGCTATAACTAAGGAAAATTTCTGTTTATGTCAATTCAAATCATACTGAGAAGCCAAATGTGTAATTTGACCCAATTAGGGTTAGATGGGAATTCATAATGAACATGCACTAATCACACAAAGACCCCTAAGCAGTACCTGAGACTAGGGGGTATACCTGCTCCTGGGTCATGGCTTTTGTTACAGCTCCCACAATATGGATGGAAACAACAATGAATTCTCTTTCAGATAGCTCATTTATGCCAATTACTGACCTTAGCTCTATTCCCATTACTTAGAGGTTTCTCAGTCACAAAATTATAGATTCCAACATGAACACACACTCTAAAATGAGTGGAGTGAAAGTTAGATTCCTTTGGAAAAAGAATTACCACTGGGATTAATTATTATGGAGGATTTATTCCCAAGACACGCTGCTAGAAGAGAACCGGAATGATTTTATTTGATTTCAGCTGTGCTGCACACCTTGTCAAATTAGGTACCTCAGTCAGACTTTAACAGTGGTTCTCAACCTTCCTAATGCTGCGACCTTTTAATATAGTTCCTCATGCTGTGGTGACCCCCAACCATAAAATTATTTTATTTTTTTATGGTTGTTGGTACTTCATAACTGTAATTTCACCTCTGTTATGAATTGCAATGTTAATATCTGATATTTCTGATGATCTTAGGCAACCCCTATGAAAGGCTCATTGGACTCCAAAGGGGTCGAAATCCTAGGCTGAGAACCACTGATTTAGAGAAACTTAAATACAGATACATCTGCTGTGATTTGAGACCTGGGTTTGAGTCCCAGCAACTGCATGACTGCTTACAACGGTTTGTAACTCCTGTTCCAGGGTACCTAACACCTTCTCCTGACCTCTTCAGGCACCACAGCACCTGAAGAGAGGTACTTTTACATACATGTAGACAAAACACCAATTAAAACATATAATAACAACAACACCATCGAACAAAATATCCTGTTAACAACTAGAGTTGGCTTCAACTCTCTTAAGCCAAAATAGCTGGGTAAAGAACAGGCAGAGGGACCAGAGCTGGAGCTCAGGTCTCCTCCTCTGGCTTCCTTTGCTGTGATCAGGCATTCTCCTCAGGAAGCATGCCACTTGTGGCTTCAAGTTTTCACTGATGATCCTCAGTGCCTGGGAAGGTGAGTTGAGGAAGAATCTACTGTTTCGGTGTACTCAATTCCTAACCAGCACTTCCAGGATCACGTGGTCATCTCTTGTGTACCAGGGAAGAATACTTCCTGGTAGAGTCAGGGTCATGTGACTTACAGTTAATAATGGTGCTGTTGATGGGCAGGGAGGGTAACTGGGCTTAATGAAGCAACTGTGATCTACCATCAGTGTGCCTCTCTAGTTGTGGGCACTGTCTTATTTGGCTTTGTGACCCCAGTGTGTAGCAAAGTATCTAGGAACCAGGAGATTCCCCAGTGCTTGTTTGCCGACTGGATGAATTTGTATTCACTTGTTGCCCAAGTAGAAAGAAGGTTCTTGGAGCACATTGGCTCCCAGAAGTACTAAAACCAAAGGATGAACAAATTATATAAACATATAAAAATATATCCTGTATAAAATTGTGTATTTGTACATAATCTATGTGCGTGCTTTTCTATATTACTTAGAAAACCCAGTACAGTATGACAAGGGATGGACATATTCAGGTATCTTTCGGTACCTTTGCTGGATGTGTGTGTGTGTGTGTGTGTGTGTGTGTGTGTGTGTGTGTGTGTGTGTATTTGATCCTTAGTTGGGTTCATGCATGTGGAACTTGCTGGTGGAGATGTTGAGACTGATCCTCTGTTATTCTGATGGCAGTAGAAAAGACACAAAGGAAAAGATTTTGGAATCTACCGATAAACGATGTTAGCAGCAGAGAGAATTTCTTAACTTGTAAGTCACTTATTTATAAAGCCAGCCGACCATGACTAGTGCTTAGTAAGGTACTGTTTAGAATGGTGACCTCCAAATAACAAGTACTGTAACAGTCTTTAGACAAATAAATGAAACTTGGATGAGTTGGGATTTTAATTAGATAAGTACAAAATGTTGTAAATATTTTATGTTTATTGTGTTAGGTAGTTTTATGTTAACAACAAAAGCTATAGTCATTTGAGAAGAGGGACTCTCACTTGAGAAATGTCTCCATAAGATTGTTTAGTCTGTGGAGCATTTTATTGATTAGTAATAAGTGTGAGAGGGCCCAGCCCACTGTGGGCGGTGTTAACCCTGGGTAGGTGATTTTGATCCTACGAAGACAGCAGGCTGAGCAAGCTCTAAGGAGCAAGCCAGTGAGCAGCATTCCTCCATGGCTTCTGATCCAGTTTCTGCCTCTGGATTTCTGCTGAGACTTCTCTCAGTGATGGAGCATGATTGTAAGATGAAATAAACCCTTTCTTCCCCAAGTTGCTTTCAGTCATGGTGTTTTATCACAGTAATAGAAAGCATAATTAAGACCTCTATTGCATTTTAAAGTTCAATTGATTAAGTAATGAGTGTGTGTATGTATGTTGACGCATGTGCTGTGGCACACATCAGGAGGTCAGGAGACAAATTTCAGAGTTTCTTCTACCATGTGTGTTTCAGGGACTGAACTAGGTTGTCAGCATTGGCAGCAAGCACCGATCTCTGCTAAGCCATCTCACTGTTTCGTATTTCATGTTTAAAGAATAATTGCCTAATTATTTTTCAGGAGTTAACTTCTACCAGTCCTTGGACAGGAGTAAGTACTAGCATATTTTCTGGCATTTTCTACGTGTTCTCATTAAGTAATCTAAGTCATATATTATTTTACTGCATGCCAAAATGTCCTACTGAAATGCCCCTGAGCACAGAGAATCTTGATCTCCTGAGGAAGGAAGTGTGACCTTCATCCTCCTTCTCAGAAGTAAGGCATCCCTTTACAGTGCCACTTGCAACCTAAGAAGAAAGCAAGCACATTTTGCATTCTACTCCATAATACCCCTGAGCTTGTTGTAACAACTAACATCCATTCCTACCCTCCCACAGAAAGAATGAAATGGAAGAAGTTCTCCCCAGATGACACAACGGCAATTTAACTCTCTGTAATTCTTCCTGTCACTCATTAAGTAATTAGAAGCATTTTCTGGAACTCATGGTAATTTTATTCAAGAAGGGCACAGTAGTTCACTAGGAGTAGAATCCGACTCTGGTCAGGAAATAATGAAGTCTGCTTTGCATAAGAGCAGCTGCTACTTCACTTTATATCACTTTTTTTTTTGCTCCCAAATAATTTTAAGAACTCTCAGGTTTGTGTGTGTGTGTGTGTTTCACCTGAGAACATGGAAAGATAATAGTGTTGACAAGAGAAATACCACTATGATCAAACCTTGTGCCCTCAGAAAACTACCTCACCTTTGTCTCTTCACCAATTTAATGAGGAGCTTCACTGAGTGACCTCTGTATTAGAGTTCTCTAGAGTCACAGGATTTATGGAATGAGTCTGTGTTCATACATAGGGAATTTATTGGAATGACTTACAGGCTGCATTCCCACTAACCCAACCATAGCCAGCTGTGAATGGAAAGTTCAAGAATCTAGTAGTTGAGCAGCCCCATGAGGCTGGGGGCTTTAGCTGGTCTTATGTATAAGTTGGAATCCTGAAGAAGTAGGTTTTGAGGGATGTGCTGGCAAAGGAAGTGTAAGCAGGTGAAGAACTGAGAACCATTCCTTCTTCCATTGTCCTTATGAAGGCCTCCAGCAGAAGGGATGGCCCAGATTAAAGGTGTGCCTCAAGATCTATATTAAAGGTGTATGTCATCCTACCTCAAGATCTGGACTGAAAGCTGTGTCTTCCAGCTTCAAGATATGGGAAACAGGGGCACCCTCCATTTCTGGATTGTAGTTCATTCCAGATACAGTCAAATTGACAACAGAGACTAGCCATCTTAACTTCTAAATGAAATTTGAGTCACTAAATCCCCGATTGCAGTAGAAACAGTATCAATGGTCTACTTGAACTAACCACACAAATACCCAATGAAAACAATTGGGGGGGGATTGAATCTGGCTACTAGGTGTTTTTTTCCCTCTTGAATGGCAAGGATATGTGTTTGAATAATATTTATCTTGTCAATAAATCTTTTAAAATGATCATTTGGGCACCATTTTTAAGTATCTCATGGATTAAGGATTAATAAGACTTCTTAGGACTTGTGATTCAGTAGAGGGGAGAAATGTGCCTTCATATACCTCAGAGGTCCAAGTACAGGTCAGTGGGAGGCAGAGGAGGGAATGATTCTGTTTAGTGATGCTAAGCTAGGCGAGGGATACAGAGCCTGCTTTGGAGGAGACCAGGACTAAGAGTTGTGGAGTGTCTATTAGTTTCTCAGAAGAGAAGAAGAAATATTCTAGTTAGTTCCCTGACTGGATCAGAGTACACAGGTATATAATAAGATGGTCCATAGAACTTATGCTTGGAAATTTCCATCAAATTGTTTTCTCGTGATGTAAGAAGGACTATTTCTTGCTACATTTAAACATTTTACACTGAATTTCTCCCCTCTTTTCTTCACCCTGCTCTGTATATGTTCTTTTTATTTTCCCAGCTCTTTCATATACATTGACTTTAAAAAAATATTTTGAATACATAGAACTGACTGATACCTTAGGTAAACCCACTGTGTATGGGTCTGTCTTAGTTAGGGTTTTATTGCTGTGAAGAGACACCATGACCAAGGCAACTTTTATAAAGACACCTTCTAATTGGGACTGGCTTAGAGTTCCAGAGGTTCAGTCTGTTATCATCACGGCAGTAAGCATGGCAGCATCCAGGGAGACACGGTGCTGGAGAAGGAGCTGAGAGTTCTACATTTTGATCAGAGGGCATTTACGTGGAGACTCTCTCTTCTGCAGGCAGTCAGGAGGAGGGTCTGTTCTTCACTGGGAAGAGCTTGAGCACTAGGAGCCCTCAAAGCCCACCTTCATAGTGACACACTTCCTCCACAAGGCCACACCTCCTAATAGTATCACTTCCCATGGGTCAAGCATATTAAAACCATGACAAGGTTTGATTATAGTAGAACCTGGAAAAGATATGGAGGGATAATCAGCCCGATACATACCTATCATTTTAGTACAGGAGGACCGTAAATTCAAGTCCAACCTGGGTTACAGAGCAAGCTCCTGACCCCCTCCTATGTGAACATACATTTAAGATTATTTGAAAAAAGATATTTTACTTTAAGGTACAATTCTTCATTTTTAAAAACCTCAACAGTCTCCAATTCTTTGAAAGGACATTAAAGCCAAGTTATTTAGTTGGCTTCCATAAAATATAAGCTTTATAATCAAATCTTGGTCCAGATATTCATTATCAGTAGGATCCTATCTTTTCTGGGTTTAAATTCAGTTTCTATGAAATGAGGTAGCCTCATCTGCCTTGTGGACTCAATTGAAGAAATAATAACACAATGAGTATTAAATACAAAACCCTTTGAGCTTGAGAATTAACAAATATTATTTTCCTAACCTTTGTAAAAAGTTCTCTATATAAATTAAGTCAGTTTTTGGGTTGTTAACATACACAGTAGAAGGATGTTAAGTGATTAGCTTCATGGCCACAGAAAATTTGGGACACTTAACATGGATGATGGAAGGATGCTCACTAGCCACAGAGGAACTTGTCCTTAAAGATAGTTGATGCCTGTATTTTCAGAGTGACAGGTAATGAGTGTGCATTGAAAATCTTGGATAGATTCTAAATTGCCTGTCAGATTGGTACTGTTCAGGGAAAAACTTGACATATGGCTGGCCACTTACCCAATACGTGAGGAACTCCCCTGAGCCCCATCCATCATTATAGGGACATAAGGCAAATATTTGAGCCCAGGAGGGTAAGTTTTCCTGCTTTTTTAGATCCAAGGGATATTGTCCAGTTTTCTCAAACACAAGTAGTACAGAAATGTTGGGCTTTCTACTCTCATGATCGTTCAGCTCTACTCTTAAGATTGTTTTTCAAAACCAGATTACATTTAAAAAAAGATGCATTTAACTACCTTTTTGTAATTATCTACTTCTATCATTTTAACAGTTATTTCTCAACACTCTTTTGGTAAAGACTGGCAAGGTCTGAGTCCTCCTTGCATGGATCCCAGTCCTTCTCTACTCCTAGTGCGTGCTTCTCTCCACTTTACAGCTTGAGTGGTTCTTAAGCCAGCCCTGGCCTGCCTAAAGCACTCTAGTGGCTTTTCCATTACACTGGAGGGAAATTGGGTCACTACTTTGCTTTATGTAGCTCATCCTGAGTTCTTTTAGTATTACCATTTGAGAACTTGGATCAGGATAGTGTTTGATTTTCTCCTCTGTACAATGATAAAATACATAGATGATTTATCAGGAGTGTTTTTTACCAAGCTACATCTTTCCCTTGAAGAGGCTATTGTTGCATGGGAAGAGCAGAAAGAAGCCTGAGACATAGAACATTCAGGCATGGTTGTCCGACAAAATTATTTCCTATGCTTTTGAAGAAAATCCGCATTTGGACTATCTCCTCCAAGTGTGGTGTGTGCCCTTAAAGAAAGTTTGCTTTTGTAAGATGCAGGATGGAAAAGATAGAGAATCAGAGGGCTGTATAGATTTCATGAAGGAATGGGGGGAACGAAGACCTGCCTTGAGCTTTGGAGGATATGCTGTGAACATGTCTGTGAACTTTGTCATGTGCATTGTATTCTCACTGTAGAGAATACAGTGAACTGACCCTGAAAGGATGGAAAAGAGTATGTGCTAAACAGTCACTAGTGTCATAAGTACAGTATCATAGTCTAGCTACTTCCTTGCATCATGCTAGTTCAATAGTTTCTGCTTGAAAGCTACAGAAATAAACAGAGGCAGATGGGTTATAATTTTTATACTGAATTACGCTTCTTGTACTCTTACATGTTTAAGTCAAATTTATTTCCTCCTATCTTGAGAAAACAAATGCTCGCAAAGCTAGCTTAAAAATGGTTGACAAAGCTGTCTGGGTAAATAAGGAGACCCTGTTTTCTAAAGAAAGAATGTCCTAATGGCTACCTGCAATATCTGTGTCTATAAACACATGTTGTGGTAAACATTATTCTGGGAGATTTTTTTTTACCCCACTTAGACCTTATAGTTTCCAAATAAAAGACACAAAAGCCTTTATAATTATAATAAGTCTTAAAGCATTAGAGCTAGGCAGATATCAACCCTCTATGCGATTTTGCTTACTTCTTTGTCAATGACCCTGAGATATTACTTGCCATGTTCTGCCTGGGCTGCTCCTACTCCAACAGGCCAGCTCTCATGGCCGTATGCTCATAATACACCTACCCCATGGCAACTTCTTTCTTCTTTCTCCTTGTTCTCTTTCCTTGTGGTCCCTGCCTGAGATCCCCAAGTCTGGGAACCTTTGCTCTGCCCTCTCTCTTCTGCTCAGTCCAAGCTATAGACATCTTTCTTAGCCAATCAGGGATAACTTGTTGGAGGAGACAAAGTTCGTCCAACTAAAGCTGGTATGTGTAAGAATCTCCTCCTCCTTGATGATCTTGTCAATGGGGAGGGACAACCAAATCTTGGGGTTCAGAATTTAGCATTTGAATACAAGCAGCATAAGACCAACCCCCTACAAACATGCTTAACCTTCAATAGAAACCTCTCTTTGATTTTCATAGGACGCAGATACACCCTCAGGTGGTCATATGGATGGAGAGTTCAACACTGTTGCTCAAACTATAAAAATTGTAAGAAACTGTAGGCTGAGGCCAGACTCTGCTGAGTACTCGATCACTCCCATGCCTGTTAGTGAGACACAGATAAAACAGAGCTCTGTGATTCTGAAGCCAGACTGATCTCCATAGTGAGTTCCAGGACAACCTTAGCTATATAGTGAGACCCTGTCTAAAAACAAACAAACAAACAACCAACCAAAACTACAACAACAAAAAACTACCACTGCCAAGGGAAAAAAAAAAAGGAGACGCCAAACCAACCAACCACCACCACCAATAACAACAACAACAAACAACAAAACCAAGAAAACTGGAGTTCTCCAACTCCCTGAGTGCTGCTTGGTTTTGTCAAGAGCTGGATTCCCAGAAAAAGCAGCATAGAGAGGAGTGTATCCAAAAGACAGAAGCGGTTCTGTCATGAGAGCACTCACAATTGAATTCATGCATTGAAAGGCAAGCCAAACCACTTGTGAAGGAAGGAGACTGGCAACACCAGCCCCACTGGTACACACATGTTGAGGGGAGAAGATAGATGGAGAGAGACCAGAGTGTCCTGGTGAAGGAGTCTCCTAAAGATTGCTATGTAATGCTGCTTTTTGGGTGTGACATGACTGTTTCCATCTTGAACTCTCAGCAACTACATTTACCCACAGAACATCTACACACAACTGGGATTATTAATGTTCTGCCATGGAGTGGGGAAGAGCTCATGGGACTCTGCTTCTTCTTGAACATTTTTTTTGCCAGTTAATCATTGCTATGAGAGACATTTTCTTCAATGGTGTAGCCACTTGTAAGTTGCCTTTATTACTTTCACCCTAACTAAACTAAACTAAACTAAACCAAACTAAACTCATTGTTTCAGCAAGCTTAGTGTGAATGGAATTATTTCTTTGGTCTGTTATTATTAGTGACTTATGTGTAGTTAGTAGATGTTTATTTCCCAAAATTTCACACTACAGAGGTAACTTTTGAGTTGAGATTTAAGTGAAACACATGTTGTAAAATGATGAGGAGTTCATAGTTCATCTATAGTGGAGGAAATGGCTTGAGCAATGGCAGGGAGGTGGATCCCTATAGAGGGATGCTCAGAAGATCATGAATGGTAGGTCAGAAGCTGAGGGACTGTGTTGGCAAAGAAAATTTTGCTGTCAAGTGACAGCCATATGGGCACTTCTGGGGGTGAGCCAGGAGGGCCACCCAAGCTCTCAGCAGTGGTGCAATTGGTAGTCAGAATGCCAAGAGCAAGACTGGAGGTTTGAGAGCTGACGCTGAGAGCAGGCTGCTCAGAGACTCAAAGAGACAGGAATCCTGATGAGTTGGGACCCGCTCTGAACTGCATTCTTGGGGACCTCAGAGCAAGTGATACTGACCAATAGAACGCTCCCACCAGAGACAGAATCACTAGGGCATCTGTCTAAAAACCTCACAGGAACACAAGTAATTTTCCTACAGCTAAAACTGAGACATTGTCGGTCCATCATAGTTTTTATTATAGTCAACTTTCCCCCTGAATATAAATCCAAGCAAAAAAATCCACCTAGAGAACTCAACATAAAACAAAACAAGCAAACAAAAACCGTGGGAAAAGGAAGGGGACTATAGCCCAGAGGACACCCTCTATCCAACATTTGCACGAATCACTTGAGTAAAGAAAGACGTCACAAGAGTTAACGCTCTACTGCAACAGCTCCGTAAGCCGAGAGCTTCACAACACCAGAAAACAAAGGATGTGACAACTGAAGTCACAGCAAAAGACTAGCTTTTAAAGGTTCAAGACTGCTCCGCCATCTTTGCTCCAGTGACTGGGAGGTTGGGACAGCCAGGTTCTGAGACAGACGGGCATAATATCGCTTGGGTCTCGGGCGGCTTGTGTGTGTGCGGCTCCCAGGTGCGGGGCTGATCTGCAGTGACCAGCGCGCCAGCTCTGCTGTGGGACTTCTGCCTGGCAGAGGGACCCCGCGCTGGGAGGGAGCCTACCAGCTTTCCTTCCGCGACCTCTGTTCCCGCAGACTGCGCTGAAGAGACAGGTACCCCAAGCTCCCTATCCCCAATATAACATCACTTGGGACACGGCCTGTTGGGGCTTCCGTCTGTGCCCGAGAACGGGTCAGCGCTGTGGTCGTCTGGATGCCAGATCGGTGGGCCATAGCGTCTACAGGGTGAGCGGCGCCACGGCGAGTGCCCTCCGCCATCTTTGCTCCAGTGACTGGGAGGTTGGGACAGCCAGGTTCTGAGACAGACAGGCTTAATATCGCTTGGGTCTCGGGCGACTTGTGTGTATGCGGCTCCCAAGTGCTGGGCTGATCTGCAGTAACCAGCGCGCCAGCTCTGCTGTGGGACTTCTGCCTGGCAGAGGGACGCCCCTCCCCCCCTAGGAGAGATCACACACCCCTGCACAGGGCAGGAGCCTGCCAGCCTCCCTTTGGCGACCTCTGCTCCAGGAATCCACTAGGCTGAGCCTTTAGATGTGCAAGGCCTCCCCAATATAAGATCACTTGGGGCAAGGCACATTAGGGCTCCAAAGTCACTCAGGAGCAGGCAGGCCCCAGAAATCGGTGCCAGGGGAATCCTGGTAATCCAGGGGGGGCAGAAATAGCTTTGCAGTCTCACAGGAGGTCCAACCAACAGCCAGTGGCAGAAGGACCAACTAACACCAGAGGTATCCAGATGGCAAAAGGCAAACGTAGGAATGTTACTAACAGAAATCAAAGTAATGTGGGACCATCCGAACCCAACTCTCCAACAGCAGCAAGTCCTGGATACCCCACCACACCCAAAAAACAAGATCTGGATTTAAAATCACTTCTCATGATCCTATTAGAGGATCACAAGAAGGACACAAATAAATCTCATAAAGAGTTACAGGAGACCATGAATCAACGGTTAGAAGCCCTTACAAAGGAAACACAAAAATCGCTTAGAGAAATGCGGGAGAACATGGATCAAAAGATGGAGGCGCACAAGGAGACAACACAAAAATCGCTTAACGAGATGAATCAACGGGTAGATGCACTCACAAAGGAATCACAAAATTTGCATAAAGAAATGCAGAAGAATATGGGTCAACAGATGGATGCCCATAAGGAGGCAACACAAAAATTGCTTAAAGAAATGAATCAACGGATAGATGCCCTTACAAAGGAAACACGAGAACTGCTTAAAGAAATGCAGGAGACGATGGATCAACAGATGGAATCCCATGAGGAGGAAACACAAAAATCGCTCAGAGAAATGCAGGAGAACGTGGGTCATCAGGAAGAAATCCTGAAAGAGGTAATGCAAAAATACCTTAAAGAAATACAGGAAAATACAAACAAACAAGTGAAGGATCTCAGCAAATCCATCCAGGAACTAAAAAAGGAAGTAGAAACAACTACGAAATCACAAAGGGAGACAACTTTGGAGATAGAAATCCTTGGGAAGAAATCAGGAGTCATAGATGCAAACATCAACAATAGAATACAAGAGATGGAAGAAAGAATCTCAGGTGCTGAAGATGCCATAGAAAGCATCGACTCAACAGTCAAAGAAAATGCAAAATGCAAAAAACGTGTAACCCAAAACATCCAGGAAATCCAGGACACAATGAGAAGACCAAACCTAAGGATTATAGGTATAGATGAGAGTGAAGATTTGCAACTTAAAGGGCCAGTAAACATCTTCAACAAAATTATGGAGGAAAACTTCCCTAACTTAAAGAGAGAGATGCCGATGAACGTACAAGAAGCCTACAGAACTCCAAACAGACTGGACCAGAATAGAAATACCTCCCGTCACATAATAATCAAAACACCGAATGTTCTAAACAAAGAAAGAATACTAAAAGCAGTAAGAGAAAAGGGCCAAGTAACATACAAAGGAAGACCTATCCGTATCACATCAGACTTCTCACCAGAGACTATGAAAGCCAGAAGATCCTGGGCAGATCTCATGCAGACACTAAGACAGCACAAATGCCAGCCTAGACTACTATACCCAGCAAAACTCTCAATCACCATAAATGGAGAGACCAAGATATTCCATGATAAAACCAAATTTTCACAATATCTTTCCACAAATCCAGCCCTGCAACGGATAATAGGTGGAAACCTCCAATACAGGGAGAGAAACAACACCCTGGAAAAAATGAGATAATAACCTTCTTGAATCAAACCCAAAAGTAGATAACCACTCAAACATAAAGATAGCGTCAAGAATGGCAGATGGCAATAATCACTATGCCTTAATCTCTCTTAATATCAATGGTCTCAATTCCCCACTTAAAAGACATAGACTAGCAGACTGGATACGTAAACAGGACCCAGCATTTTGCTGCATGCAGGAAACGCACCTCAGTGTCAAAGACAAACACTACCTCAGAGTAAAAGGCTGGAAAACAATTTTACAAGCAAATGGCCCCAAGAAACGAGCCGGAGTAGCCATCCTAATATTGGATAAAATTGATTTTCAACCTAAAGTCATCAAAAAAGACACAGAAGGACACTACATACTGATCAAGGGAAAAATCCACCATCAAGAACTCTCAATCCTGAATATCTATGCTCCAAATGCAAGGGCACCCTCATTCGTAAAAGAAACTTTACTAAAACTCAAAGCACACATCGCACCACACACAATAATAGTGGGTGACTTCAACACCCCGCTCTCTGAAATGGATCGTTCAGGAAAGCAGAAACTAAACAGGGACACAGTGAATCTAATTGAAGCCTTGGACCAAATGGAACTAACTGATATATATAGAACATTTCATCCTAGAGCTAAAGAATACACCTTCTTCTCAGCTCCTCATGGTACCTTCTCCAAAATTGACCATATAATTGGTCACAAATCAGACCTCAACAGATACAAGAAGATAGAAATAATCCCATGCCTCCTATCAGATCACTATGGAATAAGGGTGGTCTTCAATGGCAACAAAAACAAAAGAAAACCCACGTACACATGGAGGCTGAACAATGCTCTACTCAATGATAACTTGGTCAAGGTGGAAATAAAGAAAGAAATCAAAGACTTTTTGAAAGTTAATGAAAATGAAGGCACAACATACCCTAATTTATGGGACACAATGAAAGCAGTGCTAAGAGGAAAATTCATAGCCCTGAGTGCCGCCAAAAAGAAACGGGAGACAGCATACACTAACAGCTTAATGGCACACCTGAAAGCCCTGGAACAAAAAGAAGCAAATACACCAAAGAGGAGTAGAAGGCAGGAAATCATCAAACTCAGGGCTGAAATCAATCAAGTAGAAACAAATAAAACCATACAAAGAATCAACAAAACGAGGAGTTGGTTCTTTGAGAAAATTAACAAGATAGATAAACCCTTAGCCAGACTAACCAGAGAGCACAGAGATAGTATCCAAATTAATAAAATCAGAAAGGAAAAGGGAGAGATAACAACAGAAACTGAGGAAATTCAAAAAATCATCAGATCCTACTACAAAAACCTGTATTCAACACAACTAGAAAATCTTGAGGAAATGGACAATTTCCTTGACAGATACCAAGTACCAAAATTAAATCAGGATCAAATAGACCATCTAAACCGTCCTATAACCCCTGAAGAAATAGAAGTTGTCATTGGAAGTCTTCCAACCAAAAAAAGCACAGGTCCAGACGGTTTTAGTGCAGAATTCTATCAGACCTTCAAAGAAGACCTAACACCAATACTCTTCAAACTGTTCCACAAAATAGAAACAGAAGGAACACTACCCAACTCGTTCTATGAAGCCACAATTACACTAATACCAAAAGCACACAAAGATCCGACAAAGAAAGAGAATCTCAGGCCAATCTCTCTTATGAATATCGATGCAAAAATACTCAATAAAATTCTTGCCAACCGAATCCAAGAACACATCAAAACGATCATTCACCACGATCAAGTAGGCTTCATCCCAGGGATGCAGGGATGGTTCAATATAAGGAAATCCATCAATGTAATCCACTACATAAACAATCTCAAAGAAAAAAACCACATGGTCATCTCATTAGATGCTGAGAAAGCATTTGACAAAATTCAGCATCCTTTCATGCTAAAGGTCTTGGAAAGATCAGGAATTCAAGGCCCATATCTCAACATAGTAAAAGCAATTTACAGCAAACCGGTAGCCAGCATCAATCTAAATGGAGAGAAACTTGAAGCAATCCCACTAAAATCAGGGACTAGACAAGGCTGCCCTCTCTCTCCATATCTTTTCAATATAGTACTTGAAGTTCTAGCTAGAGCAATTAGACAACAAAAAGAGGTCAAAGGGATACAAATTGGAAAGGAAGAAGTCAAACTATCACTATTTGCAGACGATATGATAGTATACATAAGCGACCCAAAGAACTCCACCAGAGAACTCCTACAGCTGATAAACGACTTCAGCAAAGTGGCCGGATATAAAATCAACTCAAGCAAGTCAGAAGCCTTCCTATACTCAAAGGATAAGCAGGCTGAGAAAGAAGTAAGAGAAATAATACCCTTTACGATAGCCACAAACCATATTAAGTATCTTGGCGTGACTCTAACCAAACAAGTGAAAGATCTGTATGACAAGAACTTCAAGTCTCTGAAGAAAGAAATTGAAGAAGACCTCAGAAGATGGAAAAATCTGCCATGCTCATGGATTGGCAGGATTAATATAGTAAAAATGAGCATCTTACCAAAAGTAATACACAGATTCAATGCAATCCCCATCAAAATCCCAACTCAATTCTTCATAGAGTTAGAAAGAGCAATTCAAAAATTCATCTGGAATAAGAGAAAACCCAGAATAGCTAAAACTATTCTCAAGAGTAAAAGAACCTCTGGGGGAATCAGTATCCCGGACCTCAAGGTGTACTACAGAGCAATAGTGTTAAAAACTGCATGGTATTGGTACAGTGACAGACATGTAGATCAATGGAACAGAATTGAAGACCCAGAAATGAATCCACACTCCTATGGTCACTTGATCTTTGACAAAGGAGCTAAAACCATCCAGTGGAAAAAAGATAGCCTTTTCAACAAATGGTGCTGGCCCAGCTGGAGGTCAACATGCAGAAGAATGCAAATTGACCCATCCTTATCTCCTTGCACTAAGCTCAATTCTAAGTGGATCAAAGATCTCCACATAAAACCAGACACACTGAAACTAATAGAAGGGAAACTAGGGAAGAACCTTGAACATATGGGCACAGGGGAGAATTTCCTGAACAGAACTCCAATAGCTTATGCTCTAAGATCAAGAATAGACAAATGGGACCTCATTAAATTACAAAGTTTTTGCAAGGCAAAAGACACTGTCAAAAAGACAAAGCGGCAACCAACTAACTGGGAAATGATCTTTACCCACCTTACATCCGACAGAGGGCTAATATCCAAGATATACAAAGAACTCAAGAAGTTAAACTCCAGAGAGGCAAGTAACCCTATTAAAAAATGGGGTACAGAGCTACACAAAGAGTTCTCATCTGAAGAATATCTAATGGCTGAGAAGCACCTAAAGAGATGTTCATCATCCTTAGTCATTAGGGAAATGCAAATCAAAACAACCCTGAGATTCGATCTCATACCAGTCAGGATGGCTAAGATCAAAAACACAGGAGACAGCAGTTGTTGGCGAGGATGTGGAGAAAGAGGAACACTCCTCCACTGCTGGTGGAATTGCAGGCTGGTACAACCACTCTGGAAAGCAGTCTGGCGGTTCCTCAGAAAACTGGGCATGACACTCCCGGAGGATTCGGCTATACCACTCCTGGGCATATACCCAGAGACTTTACCCGCATGCAATAAAACACATGCTCCACTATGTTCATAGCAGCCTTATTTATAATAGCCAGAAGCTGGAAAGAACCCAGATGTCCCTCAACGGAGGAATGGATTCAGAAGATGTGGTATATCTACACAATGGAATACTACTCTGCAATTAAAAACAATGAATTCACGAAATTCCTAGGCAAATGGTCAGAACTTGAAAATATCATCCTTAGTGAGGTAACCCAATCACAAAAGAACACACATGGTATGCAGTCACTGATAAGGGGATATTGACCCAGAATCTCGGAATACCCTAGACACAATCTGCATATCAATAGATTTCTAAAAAGATGGAAGGAGAGACCCCTTGTCCTGGAAAGACTGGATGTAGGGGAACGCCAGGACAGAGTAACGAGAGGGGGTTGAATGGAGAAAAGAGGGAGGGAAGGGGGCTTATGGGACTTTCGGGGAGGGAGGAAAGGGAAAGGGGAAGTGATTTGGAATGTAAATTAAAAAAATAAAATAAAAAAAAAAAAGAAAGGTTCAAGACCAGTGGGTGGATGGCTCAGTGGGACGTGCAGTAAACCTGAGGTTGGAGGGTCAAACCCTGAAACTCACAGGAGGGAAAGATAAGTAACTCCCTCAAGTTGTCCTTTGACTTCCTTTGCATGTAGTAGTGCAATATGCAGACAGAAGTGCACAATAAACAAACAAATAAATACAAATTGAAAAAATGATTCAAAGACCAACTATAGGATTCATATAATCCAAGACACGCAAGACAAACTTGCCAAATCAATGAAAGACATAGACTTGAAAGTTACCAAAGTAAATGAAAGATTAAAAATGTAAAAGTATGAAGGGAGAATTCAGCATGGAAATAGAAACACACACACACACACACACACACACACACCCACAAAATAGCCAAGCAGAAATTCTGGAAATGAAAGATCCAATAAAAAACACAACAGAAAATATCAACAAAGACTAAGCAGAAGAAAGAATATCAGAGATATTGACACGGTCAAGACAATAATACACATACACACATACTAAATACACACATACTAAAAAAGCCAGTGAACACCAGAAAAAGCTCTAAGAAATCTGGGTACACTCAAGAGTCCCAAACCCAAGAATTCACGGGCTGTAAGAAAGAGCTGTGACAAACCATAATGGTTTACATACACTTTTCACTGAAATTATAGCCAATATGTTTCCAAATCTGGAAAAAAGAAACACAGGAAGAATCTAGCACTGCAAATAGATATGACTAAGAATAATCTCTTCCCAACATATCATAGTTAAGGTGTCAAAAATAGAAAGAATAAAAAGGCAATATCAAAATCTATAAGGGAAAATTGCCAAATAGCACTCAGAGCCAGAGATGTCAAAACAACATCAGACCTGCCTGCTGTCAGCAACCCTGCATCTAGGAAAGCATAGAAGGATGATTCTGAGTCTTCAATGTAGATAATTGCCATAGGGTTGGCTATTCCCACAAGTGAGGAAACTGAGGCAGAAATTAGAAGTGTGCCTACACATGAATATCTAGGAACAGATAGATTTGCTGCTGAACTGTACCAAACTACCAAGGAAGGCCTAGGACCAGCACTTCTCAGACTGTCCCACAAAGCAGGAAGGAAGGAACCTGTAACCTGTGGCATGTAACTTAGTGCAGCAGCTGCTATGGAAATCAGCATAGAGGGTTTTCAAAAGCTAAAAATGGAAGTCTCATCTAACCCAGATAGCACTTCTGGGCCTATGCTCAAAGGACTTTCCAGCCTAGCACAGGTGTGCCTGCTCAACTAAACTTATCGAAGCTCTTTTCACAACAATCAGGGAACCAGACTAGATGCCATCACATGGTGAATGGATAGTGAAACATAGTACGTAAATGTGATGGAATTTTATCCAGTCACAGAAAAACAAAACTAGGAAATTTGCTGGCAAGTGGATGAACCTGGAGAACATTATTTCAAGTGTAGTAGCCCAGGCTGAGAGAGACAAATCCTTCATGTGTTCTCTTATTTGCAGATCCTAGCCTGTGACTATAATATTGTGTAACCAGGTGGAGTAGTTATGGAAAAGTATTAGAAAACCAGAAGGGGCCCATGAAACTGGAAAGGAGGTTTCTAAGGGAGAGGGATGGAGGGAAGACAATGGGATAAAGAGGGAGGGGGTGGAGAGGTAACGGGGTGCAGCAGAGAAGGCGGGGAAGGGGAGGAAAGAGAACAGGTTGTGTAAGGCGGTCAACCAGAATGAAACATGCATGAAAACTTAACATGGGTATCCAGTATTTCAGAATCGAATTAAAAAAATCCTCCTTAATTATACTTCTCCTCCAGCTAAAGATCCAGTTTTCAACATGAATTTGTGACAGATTCCTACTGTCTGATACTGAGGCAAGGAGTGTCTAGAAAATAAGCAAAAAATCCAAGAAATGCCAGGTGACCCAGGTCCCTGGGCTCTGAGGAGTGTTAGTGTAACTCCTGGGAAAGAGTCCGAGCTGCTTTGCTGGCCCCTCGTCCCTCTGTGGAGTACAGTGTCTCAGATCTTTTTTTTTCGAGACAGGGTTTCTCTGTGTAGCCCTGGCTGACCTGGAACTCACTCTGTAGACCAGGCTGGCCTCGAACTCAGAAATCCACCTGCCTCTGCCCCCAAGTGCTGGGATTAAAGGCATGCGCCACCACTGCTCGGCTAGTGTCTCAGATCTTGACTTACATTTTCTACCCCACGCTACAGCATAAACAAATCTTTTTTTCCCCCCTTTGAACATGAAATGGTACAAAGATAAACACACGTTCCCTATTGTCACTAAAAACGCATTCATTCCCAGAATAATGTGGTGCCTGGGTGAACAAGGAAGACAGATATTTTTAGAGAGACTCTCTCTCTACTTTGGAGCAAGAACAGAGCACCTGCTAAGTCTGGCACAAAGCAATGGCTGCTCACTGGCAGACATGCGCGCAGATGTCTGACTCAGCGATGACGGCGATTTCCAGTCCAACAGTAGTCACTGGGCGTAGGGTTTCAGCTCTGAACAGCTGTTGTAATTCCTTCAATATTTTTAGTAACTTATAGTTGCAAGTGCAGAGTTGTGACTAGCAAGAGCATAAAGGGTAGATTTTATGACCCCGGGGGATTAAATCGTGGGCTTCAGTTATTAAGGAATTGAGGCTCAATTTTAAAGAAAATATTCTTTCTCAGAGCATGCCTCAGGGCCGATATTTTATCAAGTGTCTAGGAAGAAATGAAATACGTTCATTTTAGTCTGCTGTGTTTAGCTCACTAATGAATTAGCCTCATCTATGAACAGTCTAAGCTACTAATTTACAACTCAGATTAGGGCCTGGTCTTTTAGTATTCTTTTTATTCAATTATTATTTCCTCCAGAAAGTACCACCTGAGGGGTATATGTATTTATGTACACGAGGGAAAGCTGACTTCGGATTCTGTGGTTCAAGTAGAAAACCACAAAAGCGCATGCGAACAGACATGGTTTTAACCGCAACTACAGCATGAGTGAGTGACCAGAAGTCCTCTGTGTCACCTCTGATGACACACTCATAGTGATCATTTCTTTTCCTTAAGGGAGGACTTTGTTTCCCTGTAACTCTCCTGATTAACCTCAGCTTCACGCATGGAGTAGTCTAGAAATCGTGACTGCATGCCTGGAGCCAATTTGTCTTCCTCGATTTTCATGATTTCCCTGGTTATGATTCTATAATCTGTGAAGCATGCATGAGAAAGTGAAGGGCAGGACAGCCTGGGTTACCTTGTGCCTCACTGGCTCTTAAAGACCTCTTAATGGGGCCTAATTTTAGAGAATTTCAGTGCTTAAAAATAGCATCAGATCCAGAGCCCTCTGACACCATCTTTCCTAAGTTTGTAGGGAAATGACTGTGGAAGTGCAGAAGAAAAACCAAAAGGGCTGCAGAAGGGCTTATCTATAGAAGGCAGGTTAAATAATGGTCTTCTGAAGGTCATGCTTCATGACCTTCTGATGGTTGCTTCCAGGTCTTGCGAAACAGACCTTATTTGACAAATAAAAGTCAAAGCAGTGCCAAAGTTCTTCTTCCCATACGTGCTGTCACAGGGATGCAGGGTCTGAAAGTGATTTTTATTAAGGCTATAGCAAGTTCTTTTACGTTTGGGAACAAGAGAAGCAAGGAAGACAAGTATGGCTAAGGAGACTCAGAAGAAGAACACATCTCTGGAAATGAGAACACAGGGTCAACCAGTGTTCTTGAGCATGTTTGAGTGGTAGCTCTGGGCCTTTGATGCACTTAGTAACTCGTTGTATTATTATTATTATTAATATTAATTTTATTTGTTTACATTTCAAATGTTATCCCCCTTCCCAGTCTACCCCATCCTCCTCCCCTTTGCCTCTAAGAGGGTGTTCCCCCTCCCACCCACTCCTGCCTCACCCCTCTAGCATCCCCTTCTCTGGGTCATCAAACCTCCACAGGACAAAGTGCCTCCCCTCCCACTGATGCCAGATGAGGCAGTCTCTGCTACATGTGTAGCGGGGCCATGGACCCACCCATGTATTCTCTTTGATTGGTGGTTTAGTCCCTGGGAGCTCCGAAGGGTCCAGCTAATTGATACTATTGTTCTTCTATCCTCCTGTGACAGAAAGCACCGTTATCAACTTTACACGTGAGGACATCAAGGCACAGAGATGCTTAGGCATCACCAGTGGTTATGGAGTTGGTGAAGAGCAGCTCCCAGAGTCTGAATCTAGGTGGCCCAGAGGGAGTGGTTTAAATTTTGTGCTACCATCTTCAAGGCAGTTAGAACATAAGTAATTGCCACTGACAATCAAAATAGTGAACTTTGGAATGCTCACAGGATTTGGAGGCACAAGGGAAGAGAGAGATGAGAGAAACAGCAGAGAAAAGAATTAGCAAACATACTAATAAGTGAAGCTAGGAATTGCAGGCATGTGTTCTAGAAAGCATATCAAATAGAACATAAATGACTAACATGTTCTGAGTTGAATATATACCTTTGTATATAGATAATTGGACTCGTATTCCAAACAGAGTTGAAAAGAAATCTATATGTGAACTATGTAACAACAAATGTTTTGAATGGAAGGAAAATAAAATGTCAAGTTTTCAGAAAATTAATAATAATAACAGTAATAATAATAATAGTATCAATAAGTAATTGACTCAAACATTATTACCTGGATCTAGAGAGATGGCTCAATTAGTAAAATACTTACACAAACAGGAGGAGCTGAATTTGAACCCCTGTATTGACATATAGCATAAAACTAAATGCAGTTGTAGGGATATAGGTCTGTATTTGCAATCCCAGCACCAGGGAATCATAGACAGTGATCCTTAGGGATTGCTACACAGACAGTCTAGCTGAGTCTGTGGGCCCAAGGCCTATGAGAGAACTCATTTCTAAAACCAGGGAGGGGAGTGTCTGAGGAAGGGATCTGAGGCTGACCTTTGGCCTCTACACACAAGTGCATGAACCACACACACACACACACATTTCCCTGCATCTTAGTCTGCCAGAAGACAATTGAATAACATTTCTAGGGTTAGGGAAGGGCTATGACAAGGAACTTATACCGGAGTAAATTATTTCACATGAGGTGGGGTTAACAAGGAAAGATAATGGTCATATATTCAAGAACTCAGAAAGCATTTGCACCTCTAACAGTATTAGAAGACACACACCAACCACAAACAGACGGAGTAAAAAAATTAAGCTTTTTGTGATAATAAAAAAAAAACCCACCATAATTGTCAGGGATACAGTGTGTAAAATCATTTACATCAGAACTGAATGCTGATATTTGGGAAAATAGCTCATTCCTATCCACGGGCTGATAAGAACATACACCATTTTCCCAGCGACCGCCTATGAACTATATTCCCAAGAAGAGAGCACCTATTATGTTCCTCACTTTCTTGATTATACCTTTATACCCGCTCCTGTCAGGACCATTGACTTCTGTGCTGGAACAGCTGTAGGACAAGCATTTCCCCAAATCCTCAAGAATTCTCTTTGCTAAGGCCCTTTACCCTTGTGCGGACACTGCAGTTTCCCTAGGAATGAACGACCCTTCTTCTTCATCGAGCATGAAGCCAGCTTCATTAATCAGCTTCCTGTGTCCCTGCTCCCTTGGTGGGAACAGGAAGAATAATCATGCAGAGTAGGACATAGAAAACAGTCAGGTCATCCAAATTGATGCAAAAGTCAAAATAGCCTTTCTGAAAAGAATAAAGACAAAATGAATAGCAGTTGAAAAATACTAAAAATGGAAGTCTAGATCATCAGGAAAGTAATAGATTATAAATTGCACTAAGTATGGTTAAATTTGGTGCTCTTAATTTTTATAGGTAGAAAATATAAATGTAATTACTGTAACGACGCAGTCAGTGCTTCTAAAACTCTAACCCTAATATCTAATAAAGATACAAAAGTAAATAAAAATAGGTAAACCCTCCCTCCCTATTCAGAGACTAAGACTTTCTGATTGAAAACCAAATATAATCTAATTACTTATGTTTACAAAAGATACAGATAATTTAAAATTGACTTATTAAAGTTGAAAGAATATCTATCTATCTATCTATCTATCTATCTATCTATCTATCTATCTATCTATCTATCTATCCATCCATCCATCCATCCATCCATCCATCCATCCATCCATCCATCCATCCATCCATCTATCTATCTATCTATCTATCTATCTATCTATCTATCTATCTATCTATCTATCTATCTATCTAGTATTGTAAGTTTAAATACAAGCAAGAATTGTAATACTTAGATATGTTAACTTATAGTTGGTGAATAGGTTAATTGTGTGAATAAAGGGTTTATAGAACAAATCTTGCCTGTTGTGACTTTTTATGTGGGCAGTGTAAATGACTGAAGCAATGGTAAGATTTACTTCCTTCATTAAAATGACATAAAATTTAAAAAGTTAATATATAGCAATACAACTGTGAGTGGACAGAGCTCTCTGTTTATGGCAAGGCTAGGAGCCAAATTAACCATTCACATGAATTATCTGTCATTATCTAGAAGGAAGCTGAGTAATGTTTGAGTCAGCAATTTCAACTTTAACAGATTTAGTCAATGCAAATAACTAGAGAACTTTGGAAAACTGAATAGAGAAGGCACACATTAAATATACAGATGCATGTAAATATTTTGCAAAGTTATATGTGGCAGTAAAAATGGACAGACACACAACTCTGTAACACTCATATTTTCTACTTTTTCTGCACTGTGATTGTCTTTGCTGTACAGATGATTCCCTAAAGTCACTACACGAGAGGAGATCATACACAAAAGGACTATAGTGGCAGATGACCTTTGGTTTTGTCCTGGCTTACTCTTGTGCCATCTCAAACAACTTAACTGTGCATTAGTTCTCTGAATTTTATAATGAGCAGTTGACTGCATTTCAGAGCTGTAAGGGTTGCAATATGTTAAGGTAGATGTATGGCATCTGGAATAGTTCCTGCTTCTTGAGGAGTCCTCAATGTGGTAGCCGTTTCACTCCAGCATGACATTTTCTCTTTGCAACATGAGGCTAAATAATGAATTGGAACTTTGAGCAAAATACTTTTTCCCAATAGAATAATTGACTTCAGAAGGTCTTCTCAGACCCTAGAAAATGGTTCTTTAAAAGCTCAAAGTGCAAAAGAAACTCTTGAGTTCAGACACTGGTCAAATGGTGCCAGCTGATAGAGCTGAAATTTTATTACAGACACAGAAGGAGAGACTAGAAATAGCACATCTTTTATCATCTAGGTAAGTAAAGCAAATGTATGAAATGGTAGCACAAATTACATGGTGTGGAAGGGAGTAGGCTAGGGCACAGGCAGGCTCTCTTTGCTTCTTCCCAAGTGAATGCTCTCAGCACTCCCTTGACTCTCTTTTCTGGATGACATCTGAAATCTGGGCACACCCACTATACTGTGCTCTCCAACCAGGCTTCTATTTTCTGATGTTGGCTACCCTGATGAGTTACTTCATTGCTTCTTTACCACCCACATGACACACACTGATCAGAGCCACAATGAAAATAAGAGATAGGCAGTGGAGGAGAGGACTGGTAATTGTGAACTCTGGAAATCCATGATACCCTCACCAAGGAGAAGAGAATGAGGAAGAGGAGTTAGTTCTGTATAGCTGTTTTGAAGTGGGTTGGGAAGGAACATGTATAGACAAAAAAAACTGAAAATAAATTAATTTTCATAAAATATGTTCAGATCATGGTTTCTTCTCCCTCATCTCCTCCTGGATCCTCTCCATTTCTCTGCAATTACAACTTCATGCCATCTTTCTTTCTCCCTTAAGAAACAAACAGGCAAATAAAAAGACAACAACCAAATAAAAACAAAAGAAAACAAACTAACAACAAGCACACAAGAAAAAAAAGCACAAGAAACACATAGACACAGATGAACACACAAGGATTTCATTTTTTAATCTTCAAGGAAGATTAGAAAATGTATGATAGTTTTGTGTTTTTGTAGATATCTACACAATAGAAGTATATTGTTAGCTGATGAAAGCAAATTGGAGATGTAATTTATACTACTTCAGAAAGACTAATGTGAGCACAGCTACACACCATATTGGCATATGAACAGGGGCTTCTTTTGTTTCTTCAATAATTGTCATGTTCATATCTTCTTTAGATTTGTTCCTTGCTAAGTGACAGGAGTCTTTAACAGTCTCCTGCCTTATTCCACAACTCTTCAATTTTTGGGTCTCAGTTTTTCTAGACTCATTATATCTAGACTCAGCCTGATATGCTTGATTGTGTGTTTTCATTCTGGTCTTAATCAAATAAGAGGTTCTTCTCTTTTAGTAGAGCGAGAATATAGAATTGTTCATGGAAGTTCCTCAAGAGAAAGCACATTTCTATACACAGTTCTGGACAGTACATCAATGGGAGAAGAGAATGACTCAGCTTGTATGTGTTCACATCCATAGTGAGGAAAGACAGATTATGTACGTATTGCTAGTGCTCAGTGTAGTGAATTTAATTCCTAAGTTGAGATCATTTAGAAAAAAAAGATAGCTGAGAAACAAGGCCCTCTTGGAGCATTAATTCTAACACTATTATAATAGAGTTACATAAAGAAAGAACATCTAATGATATAAGATTTTTTAAAAAGTCTTCTATAAACTCTATGTAGAAATTATGACTTTGAGTGTCTAGCCTGTTTATCCAGTAATAGCAACCTTGTGCACTGGAAACTCCAAAGAGTTGAGACTGTAGCTATTATTGTAAATGTTTTCATCTTTCAAGTAAGTTAGGTACAAAATGGAGATGCAGGAGGACAACTGTATACACCTGGATATGTTTCTAATCTGTTTGCTTCTAGTTTACACGAGTGTGTCTATTCCTTAGCTATGGATAGTAATTGTCTTTCCGGATTGATACGTATTTTCACACCAGAACTGAGATACTTCTGTGGACTTCAGTTCTCCATTAGCTTCTTTCCTAGGATTTTGTTTTTATTTGTTCATGGTTAAGAAGATCCATTTCCGTGTTTCAGTATCATTACTCAAGGTAGCTGAAAGCTATGCATGTAGCTGAAGTCTTACATACCTGACATTGACCCTGCTCACCACTCTGATCCTTGGATGGCCTGCAATGTTGGGAAACTCCCAAGGAGACAAAGCACACACATGGGACTTTTCTTTTTAGGAAGTAACTTGATTCTCATCCTGATCCTACTGATCTACTCCCCTCTGTCTCTGCCAAAGAGAAACACTCAAAATACTTCTACAAATTGAGGATTCGTATCAGACATTTGATAAGAAGAGACATTTAGAGTCAACTCTTTTAGAGTCAAGAAGGAACACGTCTCAAATGACTAAGCCAAGGAGGAAGCCTTGGTATTTCTTCTTGTTGATTTCTGTGTGTGGGAAGCTTAAAAGAGGAACAGTGCTTGGAAGAAGTTCATGGTATACTGCATGTCTTCTTGCTCACTTAAAAATACCTCCGTGAGCAGTTCTAAGTTTGTGTTTATGTAAGTGCTCGTGCTTACTTACCAGGCCAAGTTCACATGATATGGCTGAGGGGAATTAAACCTGGACAGTTGGAGGGGCCATAGAAAGACTGAGTCTGTGGCAATTTTATCAAGAGCACTCAGATATTTTATACCTTTATCAGACACAGAATATAATGGCAATCGCCAGGATCAATATAGATGTAGTTGCCAGGATACAATGATGTTGGTGAACTTTACAGGGCACACAAGATTGACATCTAAGACCAATTGTCCTGTCAAGCTTCCATGTTTCCTTGAGTTCTGAGGGAACATACAGAGAAACACAAAGTGATCTGAATGCTTCACTGCCCAAAGGAGTGCGTTGGTTTCTCAGGAACTAAAAGCCACAGAGTGTTCCAGGAACCATGGGGTCTAACATGAACAATCTATGGTGCATGTCTCTCAAGGCAGCTAGGCCCGGGCAACTCCACAGTTTCCTGCCTGATTAGCTCTATCTGTTCTCCTAATTAGAGAAAATAAATAGAAATCTCATTGGAAGAAGCCTTGAGTGTGTACAGGGGCACTAAGTCTTTCATAGGACTTGCAAGTTAATACATAAATACATTTGTTTACTAACACCTTGGCACAGTCCCTTAAGGAGAGACTATGATTCTGTAGTGTGAAGACTGATTGCACACTAAATTACTGAGGACTGAGTGTTAACTCACACCAGTGTCTCTCGGGCCCACACCAAATTGTGTTGCTATTGATTTTGGTTGAGATCCAGAAACTGTGCTTCTGAAAAAACAAAAACAAAACAAACCAAAAAACCCCAAACAAACAAAAAAGCAAAAGCAAACCCAAAATACTCCTCCATGATTCTGAAGTTCTGAAGGTAGGCGACCAGAATTAGAGGCTGTTATCTCACTGTGTGGCTTTCAAATAGCTCCAGTAGCATTGGCATCACCTGGCAACTTGGTCAATTCAATATGCCAGAGCCTACTGAGAGTGGTGCTGGTCCAGTAATTGATATACAATAACAGAGTTCATTAGTTGATACCAATGCAGTGTAACATTAAAGAATTGCATTTATTTAATTGTGTACAGTACAGGTAAGAAGACAACTGACTGGAGCTACTTTTCTCTTTCTTCCATAATGTGAATTCCAGGACTCAAACCCAACTGCTTAAACTTGGACGCAGGGTCCTTTACCGGCTAAACCATTGCTCAGGCCTCAGCATGGCATTTTATTTTATTATTATTTTAAATATTTATTTATTCACTCTATATCCCAATATCAGTAACACTCTCCTCCCAGTAACCCCTCATGCAGATCCTTCCCCGATTATCATTGTGATGTCACAATGCTGCATTCTGATGGAACAACAAGCATTGTGACATCGTAATTCACAATTGTGAGGGTATAATGAAGGACCACAAAGTAGCATGCTGACATCACAGTGGAGCTTTGTGATGTCACAGTGAAGCTATTTGATGGCATAACAGATCCTTGTGGTGTCTCAATGAGTCATTACAATAGTACAGTGGGCCAGTGTGATGTCAGAAATTATCATTATGAGATTACAAGTTAGCGTTATGATCTTACAATACAACATTGTGTTTGTACAATGGATTTTGTTGTTACAACTCAGAGTTGCAATGGCACAATTCAGTATTGGAATGGCATAATGAAGCCTTGTACATCACCTGCAGCACTGTGAGGTTATAGTCCAGTCTTGTGATGGTAAAATGGAACACAGTGCTGTCAAAATGCAGCCTTATGATGCTAGAATTCTCAGTTGAGATGCCACCATTTAGCACTGTCAAGGAAAAACGGAAATATCGTGTTGACTAATTGCAGCATTGCAATGTCGCAAACCAACACTATGGTACTACAATTCAGCATTGTGTTATCACATTGCAGCCCTGCCATATCGTAGTTCAGTGTCAGGTTGATGCTCTAGAGCTTTGTGATGTTGTGATGCAGTTTTGTTATGTCACGATGTGTCATTTTTGTGTCACTATGGAGCATTGTGATAAGTAAAAGTGCCTTGTTAGGGAACATTAGGGCATCTTGATGTCATAAATCCACATTGCAATGGCCCCAAAGGAGCACGGTGATGGTACAGTGGAACAATGTGATGTCACAGCTGAGACTCATAATGACACATTTCAACATTGGGATGCCTGGTTTCAATCACTGTGACAGCATAAGCTTCATTTTGATGACATAATAGAATGATGTGGTGACACAATTCAGAATTGTGCTGGTGTAGTGAAGTGCATTGGTGGCACATTTTAGCATTGTCATGTCACAAGTCAGCATGTTGACTCAATGAATTAATGTAATGTTACAACACAGCCCTGTGATGACTCAATGGAATAGTGTTATGGCAAAAATGTCATTGTCATGACTCAGTGAGCCATGTGATAGCACATGGAGCATGATGATGTCACGGATCTTTGTGAGGGTACAAGAAAGCACAGTTATAACACAATATAGCATGGTGGTGTCACAATGCTCTTCTCTCATGGAATGGGAGCATTGTAATGCCACAGTCCATAATTGCGACTTCACCGTGAAGCACCATGAAGTCACAAAGTGGCATAATGACATCATAATGGAGTATTATAATGGTACAGTGGAGCTATGTGATGTCATAATGCAGCAATGTGATGTTACAATGCAGCAATGTGATGACCTAATGGACCCTTGTATCGTCCCAGTGTGTCATTATGATGTTACTGTGGATCACTGTGCTGTTACATGGGTGTTATGTGACAGTGGTGGAACACTGTGGTAGAACAGTGAAACACTGTGATATCCCAGGTCAGCCTTGTGGTAACACAATGGAGCCTTGTAGTAACACAATGCAGTCCTAGGACTGTTCAATGGATCATTTTGATTGAGCAATTGAGGATTTGGACGTTACAGTTCACCACGGTGATGGTTCAGTGCAGCATTGTGATGGTACCAAATGCTATCGTGGTGGCACACCAGAGCATCGTGATGTCACAATTAGTTAAAAATATTTATTCCCTGAACTGCACTCTTCAAGTGTTAGCACACATGGAAGACATCTATGAATGCTGTCAGGTTGCATGTTCTAATTTAGTAGGACTGGGTTGGATCTCAATATTCTGCTTTCTGATCATTCCAGGCGATACTCAGTTGCTGATCACGTTGATAGCAGGGCCCAGTATACTGGTGCTCAGTAGAAATACAACATGAGCCACAAATGCAGTCCTGCCCATCCTTTTAATCTTTTTTTTTCCTAGCAGCTGTAACTATGCTAAGCCCTGTGAGACCTTAGCATAACTGACACAATACTAGAGGCACCAAGGCATCATTATGACCTAAGAATCCAGCATGTAGACCCCATCACACCCCAAACAAAAACAAAGATATAATCTATCATAGTCCATAGTTCTGGGAAAGTCTCTTAATATTCTAACCTTACTTTTGGGATTCTGCAGCTCTGCTTCTTGCTAACTGTTCTTCTAATTCAAGTGTGCCAATATGGATGTGGTTTCTACTCAGAGAAAGCCAAGAATGGCAAAGCTTGTGGCTACATGATTTGGGTAAGTTCCCCTTATAGCCTACTGGCCAATGAATAAAGACTTTCTATCAGCTTTAAGAGTCCATGTGTTTCTCTAAGGAGTTCCTTTGCTGCACAGCTATATTAAAACAAAACACAATCTTATAGAGTTTATTTTAATACATGTTTTACTAACTCAACATACCTTTAATGGCATAATTAAACATCTAACTAATGCACAAAGTGTTAATAAAATTATTTTATGTTTTTAAAGCAATCTGCTATTTTTTTTCCTCTTTAAATTTCAAGTACCCAGTGCTCACATGAGGCTACCACATTGAACAGTTCAGTTTGTAGTTTAATCGTGGTTGGGTGGCAGAAGAGCTTATATTGACTGCAAGGGCAGGTAAGAGGTGGGGGACTAGGAGAAACAAATCTCACTTAATTTACTTCACAGTTCTACCCACACCTGCCTGGAACTCAGCATCTACAGTATTCTGTGCTTCTGAGGCAGAGAAACTTTCTACTTGGTTATAGCCAAGTAATGAATTTAATGGACCGAGCAGGGATATTGTTATTTATGTTATTGATATAAGAAAATGTGATGGGACTCTCAGTTCTCAAATGCTTCGGCCTATGAAGAGGATGCACTCCAACAACGCTTCATTTTCATGGTCTCTAAACACTTGAGCATTTTTGCAGCTGAGCTGAGAAGTTGCCAGAGAAATGGATTAGGAGGAGTATTCATGGAATAGGGAGAGGTTCCAGGGATAGACCAAGGATCATTTTAATTCTTTATTACCAGTCCATAAAGCTACCACGGCAAGGAACATTTAGATGGAGCTTTGAAACAAAGCCAGGAGATCTAGTGCCAAAGGCTCGGCTGGAGAGTTGGTTGGCCTGGAAATATTGGAAAGGAGATGGAGAATCCAACTTGGGCTGGCAAGAAGGTAAGAGTTGGAACTGGGATAGCCTGAGAAAGGATGAAGTTTGGGTAACCTTGATATCCGCTTTCTTCCGCTTGAGAATGAGAATGAGATGCCACACATGTGGTGGTAAGTTGGAGAGGTGGGAACATTTTCCAAATTTGGAGTCCCCCGTTGGTCTTTCAGTCATTACACAACTGACATCAACGTTCTAAGCAAGATCACAGTAAGCCTGTTACCAAGTTCAGGTGGAGATATGGCTGGTGATAAAAGGAGATGAGAATGTGGACAGAAGACTATCAGAAGGGCAATTAGTTCCCATTGCTTCTCTGACAAATGTGTGGATACATGACTTAGCACAACACAATTTATTATCACAGTTACCTTACAGGTCTGGAGATCTGAAATGAGTCTTACGGGGCTAAACTCAGTGTAAGGAAAACTGTGTTTCTCCAGGGATTCCAGAACAGAGAGTTTCTGCCTTTTCTTAGCTTCTTGCAGCGGATGACATTTTTGGCTCACAGCTTCTTCCTTCATCTTTAGAATACACCACCCCAGTCCCCATTCTGTCTTAACCTTTTTTCTTTTTTACTCTGTGAATCTCTCACCTCCCAGTCTGAGGAATCTTGTGATCACATCAGGTTCACGAAGATCACCCATCATGCTTTGTTCCCCAGGGATAGATCCTTGAGCACAGCTGCACAGATGGGTTTCCCATGTGAACAACAGTTAGAGGGGCTGGGGGTCGATGGTGAACATCTTTAGAGTCATTCATTCAGCACACCGCAGGTCTGTGCTGCTTCCAGTCTTCCAGTCAGAATTTCTGTACCTGTGGAGAAGGTCTTCAAGATGAGCCTTCAACTCAGAAGTTCACAGGAGTTAGAGAGGTCTCAGATCATGAGGGGCACTGGGAGATGGTAGAGGGCAGTAGGGCATATGCTGGAGACCAGGTTCCCTCCAGAGGGAGAGAAGACTTTACTACTGCTCCAGTTGGCTTCAGCTACCAGGTGGGCACACAGGTAATATTATTGGACTTATCCTAAAAGGAAGCCCGGAGATGAAGGCTTTTAACAAAGATGTACCTGGTAACTATTTAGCAATAATTGTGTGTGCATGCACATCCATATATGTAACATATACATTTTACTGATATAATAGGGGCATGGCACAATTACTTTGAAAATGCCTAATATTCTGTGAGAAATTAACATTCTTGGATCCACTGTCAGCTTTTACAGTTCTGTTACCAACAACAGGGTTGCATACCCTGATGTGAACAGAAGCTTGACGGTGGGTGTAGCTCCAGCACAGGCCTTGGTTGTTCTGTTTTCAGTTTGATAAATGAGAACACCAAGCGGCCTTCTTGTAACTACACTTGGTTATGAATGGCCCGGGCAGCCTTCTTTCTTCTGAGATGGATAATAGCTTTCAAGTACTGCAAGAACAGCTCTTCAGTTTTCTGCGCTAGTTAACACTGGAGGCCCGAGATACCTTCAAGTTTAGTAGGCATTATTAACACCTCCGCACTGCTGAGTTTAGACAGCCAAAATCAGAGAATGAAGTGCTGGAGAGATGGCCCCGCAGCTGAGAGCACTTGCTGTTCTTGCACAAGACCCAGGCTCAGTTCCCAGCACCCACATGGTGGCTCACAGTCACCTATAACTCCAGTTCCAGAGGTCTTGACAGCCTCTTATGGCCTCTGTGGGTACCAGGCATGCAAATGTTCTGAGAGGACAGAGTTATCCAGAGTCAGGCTGACTTCATCACAGGCTGTGAACTGACAGGTTGGGAGACCAGACCTACCTTTTTGTTTCCCAGAACTGGAAAAGTCCAAAACAAGTCAATTCCAGGAAAACCACTCCTCACAGGCATCCAGTCAGAAAGCTGCCTTACCACCTAGCCTGAACCAACCTCATGGCCACCCAATCAGGGGCTGTAAAAGCTCCCCCACCATCTAGCTCAAGCCAAGTATCGCTAATCAGCAAAAGTACCCCCAATTCCCCAGAGCCTTAACCAATCACAAAGGCACTCATACCCCTGGAGACAGAGCCAACTAATCAAAGAAAGGTAAAAGTCATTCACTCCTGCCCTAATAGGCTTTATACTGACCCTGCAAAGTCCACACCTCTGTCTTCCATCCTGATGTCTGGTAGACCCCTGCATGAAGGTTCTCTGCAGAATAAACGCTCTTTGCTTTCATATACTATTTGAGTCTGGGGTATCATTCTTAGCAAATCATGGACCCTTACAGTTGCACACATAGGCAAGCAGGCAAATATTCACACACATAAACAAAACAAAACAAAATACCTCCATAATAGCACTCCAAGCCTTGGTTTGGTAATATTTGCCTATTTCTGTGCTGCCCACTTCTTACCTGTAGGATGTTAAGTGGGCAGAGAAGTACAGTAACCTTCCACTAGATAGTATTCACACCCCCAGACCACAATAGAAGTAAGTAACTTCATAGTAAATACTAAAGTCATAAGAGATACCTTATACATTTTTGAAGTTCGATTGGGATATGATTTATATGTTATATTTTTTTCTCTTCATACATTCTCACTGAATAATTAGTGAATATTGTATATTTACCCAGTTGTATAATCATCACTGAAATCTAATTATTGCCTCTGTTTTTAACAAAATTTATGTATTCTGTTATGTATTATTTTATGCATGTAAAATACATGAAGCGTGTAAGGTATGATCTTTAACAGAACGTACACAGTCCAGGCTTTACTGACAGCTGTACCTAACATCCATTCTTGAAGAGCTTAACATCTGGCTTCTTCAGCACTTCGATGATTTGATACGAAAACTAACTCAACATGTTGGATTGAGGTTAAAAAACAAAACAATACTCCCCTAACGTGGTGGGCCTAAGAAATATCTGTAACTTGGGTCTGGTTGATCGGCTATCATCTTGTGGTATTCCAAATAGGGACGATAAGAGAAGAGAAGTTTTGCAAGGAAGGCCTCTTGGAACTGTTGGGCTTTGCATCTGAGACTCCTGCCTGTGTAAGGCACAAGGAGGTGTGTGGGACTCTCCCCTTCTACAAGCACAGCAGGGGGCAGTGCAGATGCTGCTGTGTGCTGGGCCTCACCCACGGGTGGCGCCCACGAGAGACTCTGGCGCTAACATCCATCAGCAAGAGATCAGCTTCCAAGATTGACTGCTGCCATGTGCTATTCCAACTGGGAATCTCAAAATAGCCGAGGAGAATTGTTCGGAAGATTCTAGAAGCTCTCAAGTCCTGTGAGGACGTTGTGAGTGTTGACGTCGTCGCAGTGACTCTGGAAGAGGTTGGGTATAGGGTGAGCATGTGATTTACATCCTACACTAGGGCACTTCTAAGAGAGAAAGGAGGTGTGATTAACTAAATAGGGTATTGGGTGTCAAGTGACAGTCCTGAACAAACCTGACGCATATCCCTCTGTTAAGCATCTGAGGTGGTTATTCTCAATGGGACTGGGCCATGTCCTGTGAGGGACTGTTTCAGAATAACCATGCAGCTTCAAGGGTTGGCACTGAGAGTCATGTGGCCAGGCAACTGAGGAATTAGATCAGACAGGAATTTAGTGTCTTTCTCTACTTATTGCTAAGTGGCCACCTAGTCTTTCCCCATTCCCAGCCCATTTCCTATACAAACTCTGCTGCAGAACTGCTAGTATCTTCTTGTGGCAGAGACCAGCAAGGACCTGGCACAGAAGGTGATAGCTAGAAACTTTCTAAAGGACTGCTTGAAAATCTTTCCAGGGCATCCTGTCAGTTTTGGGGACAAAGCAGTTGAAATCTGAATGTGTGTGTATTACATATACATATCAGTATACACACACAAACTTATAGTTTGAAATTAGTCTCTACTTCCTTTGCTTAAATGTTATTTCTGTGTTTACACTTGTGTATGCACACACACACACACACACACGGAGGGGGACAGGATATAGACGATTAGGAATAGACAGGGAATAGAAAGATTCACTCTTCTTACTGACAAAATCTAATCTTGAGATGAATTGGTCCCTCATAAGCCAACAGCTGGGTTTAACAGTCATAAAAAAAAAGAGTACTCCCGCTTCATAGATCAATCTGGAAAGGGCTTCATTTCAAAACAATCCAGAGACATCAATCTCAGTTTTCAGGATTGATTACATCCAATTCAAACCACAGTGGCTCTGAAATTAGTCTCCACCCTCTCCGCGTAGGTATTACATTTCTGTGTTTACACACACACACACACGAGAGAGAGAGAGAGAGAGAGAGAGAGAGAGAGAGAGAGAGAGAGAGAGAGAGAGACAGAGACAGAGAGAGACAGAGAGAGAGAGAGAGAGAGAGAGAGAGAGAGAGAGAGAGAGAGAGAGAGAGAGAGAGAGAGAGAGAGAGAGAATCGAAGGACCATAAACTAGTGGCGCCTTCCAGTCACGACCTAATGGTCCACGTGATGCAGGGCAGCCTGCAATTCAGACACATATTTTCTGGGTCTACTCTGTCAGTAAATAATATGACACAGATGCTGCTGAATATTTTATGATGAGCTTGCCCCAGGAGTCCCTAAATGTTTTATGATTTCCGGGGAAAGCAAGCAAGCACCCAGAGCTGTGGTATGTTCATCAGCAAGCTCAAAATCTTTATGTCTGAGGTAGGAGGACTTCCTTTCTCTCACTTTTGAAAGAAGACAAAGGCTAAAGCGTCAGGTCACGTGGCCAGAGCAAACAGGAGAGCAGAACACCTAAGCGGAGCACCGGAATGATCCTGTGGCGTGAACGGGGCGTAATCAGTCCTGAAAACCGAGATTGATGTCTCTGGATTGTTTGGGAATGAAGCCCTTTTCAGATTGATCTATGGAGCGGGAGTGCTTTTGTTTGTTTGTTTTATGACTGTTAAGCCCAGCTGTTGGTTTACGAGGGACCAATTCATCTCAAGATTAGATTTTGTCATTGTTGGAAGTGAGTCTTCAGGTCTCCTCTAAACCGTGTCTATATTTTCTTAACCGGCAGAGGGCGCCCTACCGACAGCAAATTTAAGGCTTTCGCCCCGAGGGTATTTATCTCCCTCTCTGTCCCTGCTACAGCTTTTAGTGGGCTCAGTGAGTTGGCTTTGCTCCTTTATTTTCAAGCTTTTAGTAAGTTTCTATATCTAGACGGTGTGAAACTCTAAATATTGGTCTGAAATAATTCTGTGCTGTATATGCTCAATAAAATCTATTAAAGGAAAAGAGTGCCGCGGACAATTTGGGGGCAATTTTCCAACACTGATTCAGATTTTTTTTTTTTTAAGAAAACAAAGGAAGCAGTTGCCTTTTGCTCCTCCTCACTCTCAGTGACGGAGCTACCTTTCATTTCAGCGCGAGAAGACTTAGCAGATATCCACACCTCTCCTTACCAATTAAGCCAACGTCTCTAGGTGCAGGAAGGCTTTGTCGCCAGCTCTTTCTTGGCTTCTCCGGTGATTTGCATATGCAAGCAGCATTCAGCCTTTGATCTGATCCACCCGAAGAGGCAGGCAAGCAGTTTTGGCCGATGCAGATGCGGAAACTACTTGTGTATCCTTTAGAATCGGTCTTAATTTAGAAATCTGACAGGCTAACGCTTTCTACAACTCTTTATTCTGCGCCCATCTCCCTCCAGTTTTCAGCCGAGAACCATGCCGGCAGCATGAGGTCTTTGGTAAAAATCACAAATCCTTTCTCTAAGTGTCTTCGGCCATGCATCTCACCTCTATTTTCCGTTCTCAGACCTCTAGTTCTAGCAATGGTGTGCACTTCTAGAACATGGTTTGACACTGTTTACTTCCTCTTTCCGGCCGTTTTTATGCCTTTCTTCATTTTCTACATGCAGTGAAAGCTGAGACTTCCACACAGAGAGGGAAAGTGGTTACTTAAGCTGTTGTCACCCTGTGTTATGATCATAAAAAGAGAAGGAGGTTTAAAGAAACTGGTATTCGGCGGTATGGGGGAAGGGGGTGCCCCAGTGGGCCCATACTAAGCATCCCTTCCCCCGAGGGACCAGACACACACAGACATCGTATAGAGTAGGGTTTATTCACGGCAGAGGATGGGAGTTAATGGGGTAGTGGAGGCAGAGACCGGCAGAGAGAGGGAGAGAGTAGAGAAGTAGAGGCCGGCCATGACCACGTGGAGAGAGGGGGGAGGGGAGGAGAGTCCAAGAGGGGCAGAGGAGCAAGAAAGCAAGAGCAGGAGGAATAAGAGAGAGAGGAGGGGCCGAGCAGTCCTTTTATAGTAGGGTAGGCCTACCTGGCTGTTGCCAGGTAACTGTGGGGAGGGCCATACCTGGCTGTTGCCAGGTAATCGTGGGGTGGAACTTAGACAGAACCCTAACACCCTGCATCAGAATGTCTTAGACTTTTCTGCTCTTAAAGACTCAGGAATTATGCGAGAAGTGCGAGCTGACAGGAGCCTGATATAGCAGTGTCCTGAGAGGCTCTGCCAGAGCCTGACATATACAGAGGCCGATGCAATGCTCACAGTCAACCACTGGGCTGAGCACGGGGTCCCCAATGGGGGCCCTAATGAAGGAGTTAGGGGAAGGACTGAAGGAGCCGAAGGATTTTGTAACCCCATAGGAAGAACAATAATACCAACCAGAGTCCCCAGAACTCACAGGGACTAAACCACTAACCAAGAAGTACACATGGAGGGATCCATGGCTCCAGTTACATATGTAGCAGAGGATGGCCTTGTTAGGCCATCAATGAGAGGGGAGGCCCTTGGTCTGTGAAGGCTCAATGCTCCAGTGTAGGGGAATTCGAGGGCGGGGAGACGGGAGTGGGTGGGTGGGTGGAGGAACACCCTCATAGAAGCAGGGGATGGGGGATGGGATGGGGCTTTGGGGGAAGGTGGGAAAGGGGATAACATTTGAAATGTAAATAAAGAAAATATCCAATAAAAAAATTTAGAAAAAAAGGGTGGGGGAAGGACTCGGGAAGATCCGTGGAGATGCTGTAACATCGGGGCATTAGGATGTGCAAAGGAGAACCAGGTATGAGAGATGATTCTGATCTCATAGAGAACACGTACCCCATCAAAAAGTGATTAAAGTATACTTTTTGAGCACTGAATGTTTAGCCAGGGGCTTGCCACTCTTGTAGGGTCTTAGTTAGGGTTTTACTGCTGTGAAGAGGTATCATGACCAAGGCAACTCTTATGAAGGCAAACATTTAACTGGGGCTGGCTTACAGTTTCAGAGGTTCAGTCCATTATTATTATGGCGAGAAGCACGGCAGCATGCAGGCAGACATGGTGCTAGAGAAGGAGCTGAGAGTTCTGCATCTTGATCTAAAGGCAGCAGAAGATGATTATCTTCCACAGGCAGACAGGAGGGGTCTATCTTCCTCACTAGGTGGAACATGAGCTTAGGAGCCTACATACTTCCTCTAATAATGCTATACCTCCTCTAACAAGGCCACAACTCCTAATAGTGCCACTCGCTATGGCCAAGCATTCAAACAAACAAATCTAAGAGGGCCAAACCTATTCAAACCACCCACATATAAGATTAAACTTAAAAAGCAGCAACAAGTGAAAAACTGGGAGTCAGAGAGAGAGCTGAGGGCTAAGGAGCATGAAGACATGTAGGAACCCAGGCCTTTCAAATACAGGTCCCATCTCCACAGCCCACCATGCGGTCTGGCTCATTTCTCCTTTAAATCTTATTACATTCATTCCAGGTGATGATCAACATCTGTACAGTGTTATAACATTAGAAACAAAGGGGCAGCAAGTCCCTTTGATAAGCGAGGACTGAAAGGGATAGCACACTGACTTCCCATGGTAGGTTTGCTGTCTGCAGAGGTAGATGCTAACCTTCAGAGGTTTGTCAAGATTGTTCCTGCCACAGTCTCCACTGAACACAACTTCAGATCCAATGTCGTTCTTGTCTAAGACCAGGAAGGGGCCACAGAATCACTGATACACTTTTCCTCTTCACTCTCAGCCTGTTTGCAATGAAATCTCAGCTTTATCATCTGATGTGTAGAATTCTCTCTGCTGCTGTGTTGGTTTTACCCCTTAAGGGTTTCTAAAATCATGTCATCGCTGTTCTCCCTCTTTTCCAGAAGAAAAGCATTTGTTCACCTACATCAAAAGATGGGGGGAGGTCATTTTCTCTCGACTGGTAGATAGTGGCTGAACTGTCTGGGTTCCCATGGCATCCTTGTGATGTACAAGAAGACTTTGTTCTTCCATGTGGCCTCCCCTGAGACGCTGGCCTTCTTTGGGAGTTGTGGTCCATCCTAAGGTAGGGAGGGGCACACGGTCCTGCTTTGAGCTCCTCTGAAAAGAGATGCTCCTGACTCCTGCTTTCTATATAGCAAGAGGCAAAGGTAGCTTTATTGACTTCCCAATCAAGGCACCTGCTGTTGCAGATAGAAGAAAGAATCACACACAGCAGCCATAAGTAGGAGCAGGATAGAGCTGGCACAAAAGTCGAAGGGGAGGGCACATGGACTGTGGAAAGGCATCACACGCTGTGATCGCTCAGAAGATGGCACCAGCTCAGTGAGCAAAAGGGAGGGAGGAGAGGTGTCTGCTACTTGTTGAGATGATAAAAGCAGCTTCCCCTGCATGGGAGATTTCCCACTTAGTTTGCATTCCCATTTTGTGGTTTCGTTGTAGCCACCCATGCGCTTTTTGAGATGCAGGCTGTCTTCCTGCCCAGTGGTCTTGAGTGACCAAGAGTGTCTCCTTTTATGCTTTGGACACAGACAAGGCAAATCTTTGCAAAGTAGGCAGGCAAAGCTTCTATTTAAGGCAAACTTTGTAATTGTACTGTCTCATAGTAAGAGAAAAAAATTGGAGAAACAAAAATATCTACAATAAAAATGATAAAAGAAATACTGCCAAAACTGACAGTAAGCTTTTTAACTTTACAAAGGGAAGGATAACTTGTAGTTTTATTTAAAAATTTTTGCAGTTATGCTCAGTATGTGCTTACAATTATGTGTGTGTGTGTGCAAATTCTGAGGACAATTTGAGGTTGGTTTTCTCCTTTCAGTGTAGATTCTGGGATTGAACTTGTGTTCCTCAGTTCTGGCTGTAAGTGCCTTTATCTGCCGAGCCATGATAACTGTCCTATAGGTTTATTTTAAGTAACAGCATCTTCAGTTATTTAATATGCAGCTTTTGAGAGACAGGATATTGTCCTCGTTGTCTACATTCAGGATATAAAGCACATATGGAGATAGACAGCAGCCTAAGCTTTTCTTCAAGATGAGAAAGTCCGAGTTTAGAAAGGCCTCTGTGTCAGCCTTTTCATTGTGATAAAACATCTGGCAATGGCCTTCTGAAGAGAAAAAAGAGTTTACGTTTGCTCAGTGTTGGCCCCTGGTCAGCTGTCTGCATTGCTTCAGGACTGGGATGAGGAGGCAAGCAGGCAGGCTGTGGCAGAGCAGAGTGGCTGATGGTGGCCAGGACGCAGCAGAAGAGAAAAAGCTGGGACAAGAGATACCCTTGCAGGGTGAATGCCCTGTGACCCACATCCTCCAAGCTGACTCCACCATCTGGGTTTCTACAGCTTCCCAGCAATGCTATCAGTGGATTACTCCCGAGATGAGATTAGAGTCCTCAGTTCTGGTGTCCTAGAGTCTGGTGACTGACCCTACAATGTTATGATCTGTGGGGGACATTTCCTGCTCACATAGTATCCGCCTGGCTTTCTGCTTCGATTTCATGGTTTTCACAATAAAGCTGAGCTGGGGTTTGTTATTATGCGGTGCTCAAAAATTTGACTCGGATCTTCATCTCATTAAATGAACATCTATGCCTTATGTTTATGTTGGGACACGTCCCTGCGGATTGGGCACTGTAGCACTGACCACTCTTGAGGAGAGTGCTGGAGATTCCTTCCTCCCGGGTCTGGGAAGATCTTTGCCGTTTTACACAAGTAGTGAACCTATTGAACTCTTTGAAAGGAATACTATTTCTCTAGGGGATTTCTAGATAATTGTAAAATTCTCTAAAATATGCAGTTTTTCTTTGGGAATGTAATTTTGGCTGTGAATGTCCGCCTAACACATTTGTGAATTATCATAGATTTTAATTTGTAATATAATTTCTGATCTAGATTTGTGGAGATAATATGTTTTTTCCCTTCAGTTCATTCCAGTTGCAAAGAACAATTGGCCTTTCCTCTTGTTACTCATCCACCTTTGGGTTTTAATTCTAATAACTAATGACTAACAACAATAACTAATAACTAATAACAATAACTCATTTCCCAACATTCTTTAGTTATGACTTGGGCATTTTCCTTGGCAGTGTTAATTTGAAAATAAAACACTTACCTTCAAAATTTTTTTTCAGTCTTAAGACTTTACTCACTTATTATATTGTTAAATAACACTTGGGAGCCTTTGTACAGGGTCTGAGCACCCGTATGTTCAGAGTGACGAAATCACACTTTCCTCCTTGCTTCTGGAAAGTAATGGTTGAGAGAAATGATCACTGTGTTCTGACAGGCCACTGTGTGAGGCTTAGCTCTGCTGCCTGGCACATTGCAGTTCTGAAAAAGCTCTTTAGTATTTCTGAGCCTCAATTTACTCACTGGACAGTGGGGAAAGTAACAGTAAGTTGGTCATGATATTGAAAACCGACCACATATTTTGTGTGCTCAGTATGTTCCTATGTGTTCTGTTTGGGCAGGTACGTTTGAGTGAGCATCAAATAAAATGTACATAAAATGGCTTGTAAACGACAGAAATATTCACATGTGTTGGCACTATTATTTGAGCATTCTAGTAGTTTTAGCTTGGATTTCTAGTTGTGAACCTCATGCCGACCTGCATGAAGCACTGAGGCTATTATCTGCGAGTCTTGTCTATTTCCCATCTTTGGTTCCACAGAGCACCTGCCATCACATGGGCAACCGTGGTGTTCTGTTTTGCTTTCATGATTGTTAAAACCCTTACAGCAATCCTCCAAAGTTTATATGATTCCCATTTTATAGAAGAGATCAGTATATACCTTATATAGGAGGTATAAAGGGAATTAAAATCAAAAGTCTTCTGATTTGATGTTTAAAATACATGTGCTTTTCATTCTGTCATACCTCCCATGGAACCGTAGTGGTAGTTGTTAAGTCAGCCTGACTTACACTGTCTTCGGGTATGCCTCTCCCATGTCAGGGTTCCTAAATAAGCTGGCTGTATTTGAAGTTTCTTCAGCAACTACACCACCACCCCCAACAGTGATTCTGTAACTATTAGTCCAGAAGACATAGCAATTAAATAACATACCTGCTCTTCAAGTCAAAGCCCATCTAACAAAAAGCCTGTGCATGAGGAGCAAGAAGCCCTTTATTGAGATGCTGGTTACGTTTGTCCAATAGACTCTCAAAACATTGTAGACTGTTCATATTGCTCTTGGTGTCCCCCAGAGGTGGAAAGCAAGTTGTTATTGCTGAAGACACCATGCAGTTTAGATGCAGGATCCAGAGGTCCCTAAGCTGCATCTGACCTGAAAGCCTTACGACTAGCTTTCCTGGTACCTGACCGAGGGAAGTAGTCAACGGTCCTACTCAGTTATGACTTCTATGAACTACAACAATGGCCAGTGTGGCATGATGACCCAAAAGGTGCAGTAGTGGCATTCATACCTTGGCAGAAATCAACAGATCTCTAATTGGATCTAAAACTCACTTAACAAGAGGGAAATTATGCCTGATACTGGAACCTAGCCAACTACCCAGGGCTGGTGAAAGCATAGATACTTGAAGAGAACACACAACCAGGACTTTCTTAAACCAACATCTCCCTAACTACACTCTAAATATTTGACCACAGGTAACTGTAGTCTTTATCCCTCACCAAGGAGACTTATCATTGCAAGAGACAGGAACATTACAGAAAACTACTGCCAATCAAAATTAAGAGTCATGGAACCAGGTCCCAATGAGTACACCTACAAAACATTTCCCACATCTAACACTTGGGGTTCACTGAAGAAGGGATTGTAAGAAACAAAGGAGCAGAAAGCTTGCTGTGAGATTGTGTCTCCTAGTAATGTCTTGTAAAGCTTCACCAACACAACTGCCTAGACGTGAGTTGAACAAGGACAACAATAATAGACATGCCAACGTGGACGGGGGAAACCATGAGACCTTAACTCTTTACAAAGAACTACAGGCAACTAAGGAATAACCTAAAGTAGGAGAACTAGTCTTCTCCACAGAAGAGCACACCAATTGGTTTTGCAATACCAAATAGTCATGTCTGAAAACATACATACAGGTATCATTCATGATACAGTCTAATCAGGAAGTATACACACACACACACACACACACACACACACACACACACACACACCAATAATTAATGAAAAAAAAACAGCCAATGAGTTTGAAAGAAAGCAAGAAAGGTGTATGGGAGGGTTTGGAGGGAGGAAAGGGAATGGAGAAGTGATATAATTATATTACAGTCTCAAAACAAAATAAAACCCCAAGACAAAAACAAATAATAGCTCTTCATGGTTTCTCTTCTGGTACTCAAACTCCCAAGGGGTCTTGAAAGCCTCCTTCGTCTGACCGGCAGGGGGCGGTAGAGACCATAAAGCCTCTGGTCAAATCTTGGGACAATCTTAACCTTGGAATCCAAATCAGATCAGACCCTTTGCCCTCTGAATCTGGTCTTTAGGAAATAAAAGAAGTAAAAATCCCAGTAGTATGCATCGTAAGCCCAACCACGACAAGAATAACTTGTGCTTGTATAAGATCCCAAATAGGTGGATTGTATTATTATACAGGAAACTTTTCACGGCTGGCTGGTGTTGGCGGTTTCATTAACCTCATGAAGACATTAATATCATTGGGAAAACAGAAGGAGAATGCCTCCAACTCCTCCATTAGACCCAATTAGCAGAGCGTTGCCGCACAAAAGAGGTCGGCATGCATCTGTCTGTGCTCCTGCTAGCAGCCGCTGTCGGCCCCATTAGATTGCCACTCACTGGAGTCTTTAAAGCAGCCTCATTTGTGGTAGGAAGCGATCACTCCCCAAAATAGGTTGCTTTCAAGACATGGATATTGGTAAGTGATAATGATGACAAATTAACATGAGATGATAAAATAAATGCAAATGCAGATTGGACCAAATGTTGACTGATAGGACGGGTGATGTATCTTTCTTGCTTTATTTACTCATTCTTGGTTATGTACCTCTGAGACTTTTGTTACTTAAATTTTTATTTCTCTGGCTCTTCTTCCATTTGCCATTGCAAGCTTTTGCAAAGTCCTCGCTTCCTGCTTATCCTCAATGGTCCTACTGCTGCGGTGTCTCAGATGCACTGAGCAGATACAGTCAGTTTCTACACGGTGTATGCACTCCTCTTCTTCTCAGATCCCTATGCCAGGGCCTGTTGTTAATTCCCGCTAACCACTACTGTTCTGTCCTACGACTATTGCCTCTGCAGATTATTGCTTTGTGGCCTCTCCAGCTTCAGAAGCACCATACTTATTAAAAAAAGATTTCTTTCTAAGTGTATATTTATTTCTCATCTGTGTCCATGTGTGGATATGTGCATGTGAGTTCAGGTGCCCAAGGGAGTTAGAAGAGAGTGCTAGATCCCCTACAGTTGGGGTTATAGGAGGTTGTGAGCTTCTTGACATAGGTACTGGGGATCAAACCTGATTCCTTTGAAGAGCAGTATGTGGTTTTAATCCCTGAGCCATCTCTTTAGCACTGGCACCATACTTTGGATGCATTATGTTTAAGCATGTATATGGGCAACCTTTTAAAGACACATCCTATTACACAGCCCTGTACTGAGAAGTTGCCAGGTTCCTTATGAAAGCAATTATCTCTGCCACATCTTGCCAGTTTTTTCAGTCTTCATAATGAAGTCGGACCCCTCATTCTCCAGAAGATTTTCCTCATCTACTAGATTGCTCTGAGTACCTGCTATACCAGCAGTTCTCAACTTGTGGGCCATGACCCCTTTGGAGGCTAAATGACCCTTTCACAGGGGTCACATATCAGATATTTACATTATGATTCATAACAGTAGCAAAATTACAGTTATGAAGTAGCTACAGAAATAACTTTATGGTTGCGGGTCACCACACCATGAGGAACTTACTAAGGAGTCAGAGCAATAGGAAGGTTGAGGATCATTGTGCCACATCGTTGTGTTTGAAAGCACCTTGCTGAATTCCAGTTTGTGCGCCAACCTAACCTCTGCTTTGACACTGCAGTCCTGTCTTGCCAGTTCTTTAACATTCCCTGCTTATGTCTATCTGGTCTGTGCCTTTTTGATATTATATCCCGAGTGCCTAGCTTACTTATACCCCCGGTTCTGTGGCATTGTTTTGACCTGTAGATCAGGTTGAAACCAGTATTTTCCTTTTTATGATTGCTCTAGTATTAGAACCAGAGTCATCTGCATACTTAGTTCATGCTCTTCCACCAAGATCCAAGTCCAGCACTGGTCTTTTGATGGTGTCTTAATTTCCCTGGATCACTGTAACAGCACATAACAAGCTGACTGGCTTCGACACCAGAATTTAGTCTTACAGTTTTAGCATCTGGAAGTCTGAATTCACGGTGCCTTCAGGTCTTTTCTTTTAGAAGGCTCTGATCAGGATCTGCTTCCGGACTTTCCACTGGTGTCTAGAAGCTCAGGCATTCCTTGGCATGCTTGTGATATCCTCTTCATGTTCCTCCCTCTGTAAGTGTCTGCCTCTGGGCTCAAATTTCTCCTTTTTGATAACAACATCAGTCAAATTGGATTAGAGTCTCCTCTAAAAACCCCCATTCAACTTGATGATCTGTAGGGGCCTGATTTCTAAATAAGATCATAATCACACATTCCAAGGACTTCATCTTTTAGCGGGGCACATTCAACCCACAACATGTTTCGTCTGGTATCCCCTCCAAGGTGTACCACACAGCTGGTCCACATTTAGCCAAAATTCAGGCAAGGACTCATTTTTTAATGCTTCACTCAATCAAACTGTACATTTATCTTGAAAAGAGGATGAATCTGATCCACTAAGCAGTCACACTCATTTCCAACCAAGTTCTGTAATGTTCTGGGTCACTTGTTAGGAGACAGTGAGCTATTTACTTGCTGAGGCTGTATTCCAGTCTTTTATGTGTTTGCTACCTTTTTATTATTTATTTATACTTTTATGTGTATGTATTTATGGACACAAGCGTGTGTGTGTGTGTGTGATGTACTTATATCAGGGTCCAAATTTAACATTGTATATTTTAATCACTCTCCACTTTATGTGATGAGACAGGGTGTCAGTTGAACCTAGAGCACATGAATCAGCTAGTTTAGTTACCCTGCTTGTCCTATGATCCCACGCCTGTCTCATGAATTATGGGACTATAGGTAGCTACCAAGCCTACCATTCCTTCCTTTTCTTTTCTGCAAATCCTTCCATATACCCCCCCCTTTCTCTCTGTCAAATACATGGATTTTTTCCCCATTATTTGTTCTCTCTCTCTCTCTCTCTCTCTCTCACACACACACACACACACACACACTCACACACACACACACACACACACACACACACACACACACACACACACATTTCCAAATACTTCCTGATTAGTCTGTATTATGCTAAGTGCATGTCTGTTTTCAGAGCTGATGATTTGGTATTAGATAACCAGTTGGTGTGTTCTTCCCTGGGGAAGATTATTCCCCCACTCTCAGCACTCCATAGCGGCCTGTAGTTTTTGTGCAGGGTTGAGTCCTCATATGCTTTCCCCTGTTCACTTTGGCATGTCTACACTTGTCCTTCTTCAGCTTATGTTTAGGCAGTCATGTGGGTGACACTTTATTAGTGTAGCTTCTGACATTCCTAGGAAATACAATCTCACAACAAACTCCCTGATCTTCTGTTTCTTACAGTCTTTCTGCTTCTTCCAGAACGTTCCCCAAGCCTTAGGTGTGTGAGCTGCTTTGTAGATGTGTCCATTGGGACTGGATTCCATTGCTCTGCACTTTGATTGGTTCAGATTTCTTGTAGAGTCTCTGCCATAAAGAGAAGTCTCCACGATGAGGGCGAGGACCACACTTTTTGGGCTAGGCTTTGTAGCAGGATCTCACTTATTTTTTGGAAAAAGCAAGTTGAGAGACATAGGGAATCTTCTTGTAGCTCTCGTGGCCACACATTCTGACTCTTCAGATTCTCTTCATTGTGTTGACCTTGCTGATTTCCATGGTGATTTTGACCTTTTGTTCACCTTATAGAGGAATGCTCTTCGTTTTCTTAGTAGTCAAGATGGATCTGATGGAGGGAATGTGAATTCTTGCTTGAACATTTCTGACATATTAAAGAAGAGAAAGAAAAGGAACAGATTAGGTGGTTGGGCAATCTCAGTATTCATATTTACAATTTGGTGAGATTGGTCATATCTATATACCTGTGAAACCACCATCACAGTCAAGATGATGACATGTCTACCATCCACAAGTTTCCTGTGTTGTTTTGTTGGTGCAAGAATGCTAACCTGAGGTTTGTTCTGCCAAGTATATGGTGCATTGCTAACTGTAGGCAGAATGTACATACACAAGATCCCCAGATTCTATCATCTTGCATAAATGAAATTCTGGATCCAGCAAAATCTTCATTTCTCCTTTACAGACCTGGCAACCATTATCTTACTCTCTGCTTCTATTGTAGATTTTCTGCTTTCTATTGTAGATTATAGTAGAATTATGAAATATTTCTTTTTTTCTAACTTTTTTATTGAAAAAGGAAGTAAAAACATTTTATGATAAAATTAAAGATTTACATGGAAAATGTTTCTGAAAAAATTGAAGAAGCATATAGAAAAGCACATTAAGATTGACAATTTTCATGGAAAATTAAAGAGTAAAATGGTAGACATAAAAAACATTGCTAAATTAATTGAAAAGGGAAGTAGAAACATTTTATGATAGAATTGAAGATTTACATGGGAAATATTTCTAATAAAATTGTAGAAAAATATAAAATAACATTAAATTTGAAGATTATCATGGATAAAATGGTAGGCATAAAAATATTTCTAAGTTGATTGAAAGTGGAATTATAAACATTTTCTGATAAAATTGAAGATCTACAAGGAAAATATTTCTGATAAAATTCAAGAAATATATAGAAAAACATGTTAAAATAGACTATTTCATGGAAAATTATTCAGATAAAATGGTAGGCATAAAAATACTTCTAAGCTGATTAAGAGTGGAATTATAAATATTTTCTGATAAAATTGAAGATTTACATGGACAATATTTCTGATAAAATTGAAGAAATATATAGAAAAACACGTTAAGATTGACTATTTCATGGAAAAATTATACAGATAAAGTGATAGACATAAAAACATTACTAAATTGATTGAAAGAGGAATTACAAACATTTTCTGATAAAATTGAAGATTTACATGAAAAATATTTCTGTTAGACTATGTTTTTTGTTGGGGAATTGAGTCCATTGACATTATAAGATATATTAAGGAATAGTGATTGTTGCTTCCTGTTATTTTTGATGTTCTTTTTATGTTTGTGTGGTTACTTTCTTTTGGGTTTATTGGAAAAAGATTATTTTCTTGCTTTTTCTAGGGTGTAGTTTCCCTCCTCGTGTTGGTGTAAATTTGGTTTTATCATGGAATATCTTGGTTTCTCCATCTATGGTAATTGAGAGTTTTGCTGGATATAGTAGTTTTGGCTGGCATTTGTGTTCTCTTAGGGTCTGTATGAGATCTGCCCAGGATCTTCTGGCTTTCATCATCTCAGGTGAGAAGTCTGGTGTAATTCTGATAGGCCTGCCGTTGTAGGTTACTTGACCTTTTCTCTTACTCCTTTTAATATTCTTTCTTTGTTTAGTGCATTTGGCATTTTGATTACTATGTGCTGGGAGGACTTTCTAGTCTGGTCCAGTCTGTTTGGAGTTTTGTAGGCTTCTTGTATGTTCATGGACATCTCTTTCTTTAGGTTAGGGAAGTTTTCTTCTACAATTTTGTTGAAGATATTTACTGGCCCTTTATGTTGGAAATCTTTGCTCTCTTCTATATCTATAATCCTTAGGTTTGGTCTTCTCATTGTGTCCTGGATTTCCTGGATGTTTTGGCTCAGGAGGTTTTTGCATTTTGCATTTTCTTTGACTGTTGAGTCAATGTTTTCTATGGTATCTTCAGCACCTGAGATTCTTTCTTCTATCTCTTGTATTCTGTTGTTGATGCTTGCATCTATGACTCCTGAATTCTGTCCAAGATTTTCTATCTCCAGAGATGTCTCACTTTGTGATTTCTTTATTGTTTCTATTTCTATTTTTAGATCCTGGATTTTTTTGTTCAGTTCCTTCTCTTGTTTGTTTGTTCTTTTCTTTTAATTCTTTCAGGGGTTTTTGTGTTTCCTCTTTAAGGGCCTCTACCTGTTCACCCATGGTCTCCTGTATTTCTTTAAGGGAGTTATTTATGTCCTTCTTGATGTCCTCTAACAGCATCATGAGATGAGACTTTAAATCCAACTCTTGCTTTTCCGTTGTGTTGGGGTATCTGGGACTTGCTGTGATGGGAGCACTGGGCTCTGATGTTGCCAAGTAGCCTTGGTTTCTGTTGGTAGGGTTCTTGTGCTTGCCTTTTGCCATCTGGTTATCTCTGGTGTTAGTTGGTCTTGCTGTCTCTGGCTAGAGCTTGTACCTCCTATGGGTCTGTAAGCCTGTGTCTGTACTCCTGGGAGACCAACTCTCTTCTGGCAGGGTCTGTGCACAGAAGGCTGTGGAGCTGTCTGGTTCCCTGCTGCAAATGGTGACAGGAAGGGAAGACTCCTGACCCAGCAGCTCCAATGATCGTATGCCCTGTGTGCTCCTAACTGTTCTCCTCCAGAGAGAAGGTGGTGATCTCATCTCTGCACTCAGAAGTGAAATCCCTGCTGAGAGATCTTTCTCTCCTGGTGGGCTAAGCCCTTGAAGGCTTTGGAGCTGCCTGGTTCCCTGCTGCAGATGGATGCCGGAAGGGAAGACTGAAAACTCTTATTTTTAAAATAAAACAGGGGGAGGGAAGAGGGCTTATGGAACTTTCGGGGATGGGGGAACTGGGAAAGGGGAAATCATTGGGAATGTAAATAAAAAATATAGAAAATAAAAAAAATTAAAAATCCCAGGCTGGAGACCAGTGATGAGGATGTAGACAGTGCCAAATATAAATTCCCTCTCAAAGAACCACAAGTCAACGGTTAGCCTAGCCTAGCCTAGCCTAGGTGGTCATGGGCCCAGGATGAGGGATGCCCTAGGAGTCAGATTGCGCATGGAGGACAGCTTGTCTGCAGGCTAAAACATTAGCCACACCAGGGGATGCAGTCAAAGTCTCATGAAATATTTCTTAAATAATTATATTTGTGCCAAAGGGAACACAACTCATATCTAATTACAATTGAACATAAGGGAAAACCCAAAATATTCACATTTTTCAACTGTTGCTTGGGTTTTCCTTTTCTACCCTTTACGTTGAAGTCCATCTAAATAATATTTATGTAAACATTTTAAACGAATGTTTATAAAGTAACTAACATTGGCTGAGTATAACATCAACTCTCTCTCTCTCTCTCTCTCTCTCTCTCTCTCTCTCTCTCTCACACACACACACACACACACACACACACACACACACACACACGGCACTTTATGTCAATGTACTCATGAAATATGCATTATTATTTTTGTTGATGGATAGGTTGAGGCTTAGAAAGATTTAATGCAGTAAACTAAAGTTCGAACAACTAATAACTGCAGCATCTGGAACACAAATTAGTCTTCTCTCATTTCGAGGCAAATCCCTAGTTTTTGCCACAATCTCTGTATTGCTGGAATCAAATTTCCAGTTTGATTTTTCTGGAAAACTATTAATTCTGTGGGCATGAAAATAGACCAAGGGACACTAGGCAGCTACCATGGAAGATGCTTCTGTTCCACTAGATTTAATTCTTTACCACTCATGGCTTGAATTGGTTCTGAATGCATCAAAGAAAGATAATCAAAGAACTGGATGAATTGAGCAGTTGTAAACGGAGGTACAGGTTCCGATCAGGCCAGTTCAGAAGATAATACAGCCATTGTTTTTAATAGGCCAAATATGTCTCCCTTGTTCCCTAGGAGGCAATTGAAGGAGACATGCTGATAGCTTCCCTTGGGGCATTAGCCTGGAATCAGATTTGTGAAGTGAAGCTTAAGTTGGTCATTTTATCCCAGCTGGCAAGAGCAAGGAGTGAGTGCTGTTGGGAACAAAGCCCATTTTCTATGCATCAGAGAGCAACACTTCTGTTAGTGTGGTGTTCTCAAGGCACTTTCTGTTCAATGGCATAGTAAAACGTAAACATCATTTCAGATAATTCTCCACTTTCCTATCATGTTTTATTCTGAGGTAAACCTTTTCTAGTGCAAGGAGCATTTTAATGTCCCATGTGAACATTCTCCTTTGGCTAGATTAGTGATTTTCTAATGACTTAATTGTATGATCTACATTATATGTGTACCACATACATGATAAGCACAGCTTCCTCCATCTTCTTGAGATGGCCATCTCTATGGATATGAGGTAGGTGCATTCATGTGAACTTCCCTTTCAAATTCTTTGAATGCTTTATAATGATCAATTAGCTTCAAAGACAATATTTCAGGAGTCAAAGAAAAAAAAACGAAGGGCCTCATATGCTCTTCAATGCTGTTTTCTCAAGGTAACAAAAGAGAAGTCAAAAAAAATCTTTCCTTTAATACCCCTCCATTTCTTCAGGTCTTTCTCTTCTTTTCCAGAAAGGGTCCCTTTCTAGTTTCACAACTTTTATAGGTAGTCCAAATTAAACACATGAATTAAAGATTTGATTTTAAGATAAACATATGAGTGAGAACATGTGATATTTGTAATGGGGAGAGGGTTGGAAGGGTGGGGAAGAATCAGGAAGTGGTAGAAGAAATAATAACGTTAAGGAAGTTTCAAAAAGCCATACAGAAACCTATTCTTTTATAAAACACACACACACACACACACACACACACACACACACACACACACACACCTGACTCATACAGAAGTGTTGAATTGGAGTTACTTTACACAGGGAATAATGCTCCTTCTAGAAGCTGCCGATTACCAAATTAAAAATACCTCCCCTCAAGTTGTTGATCAGAGGTGTCCTTGGAGAACCCCAAAACAATAAAGGCTATTGTCAACACTCTTGGTTGTCCTTCAGAACTTGATGATAAGACCCCACTGCTGAAGCTGTCACATACTTTGGACACAGGACATCGATAAATCAAGTTGATACTGATCAGGAAGCAGTGTTCTTGCTGGAGAGCTTTCATTGTATTGGATGGTGCTATGTAGGCTTCTTGGGGGAAAACTCATCAATGGTTTTTCTCAACTGCAGACCCTGTGAACTATGATGATAATGACCAGTGTGGCAAGATATGCTCATGGATGCAAGAGCCGCATGAATGTTTTAAGTACAGTAACATATTGCTTTTTTATTGGATTCAAGGTCTACTCCACAGGAAAAAATGCATGCCTGGCACTGTAAATCTTGCTAGGAACCAATAATTGGGGAGCTCACAGACCCCAAGGATGAACCCACTACTATTATTCTGGTAAATAAACAGAGTATCAAACTACTCTCTGACTTTTTATCTCTCTGCCCAGAGATTAGTACAACTCTCAAACTTCATCAGAGAAGTTTCTTTGTGCAGTGGGCAATGGTTAATGCAGAGACTTACAACTGATCAAAGTTAAATGTCAGTACTATAAATTCACAAATGGGGTATTTATATCACACCACTAAAGACTCAGGGACCATGTGGAAGAGTAGGAAGAAAGATTGTAAGAGCCAGAGGTTGGGGAAGATTCGAACGAACAGTGTCTTCTGGACATGATAGGGTCATTATACTCATGAACTCACAGTAGCTGCACTTGTCTGCACAAGACCTTCACAAACAAGCTGTTCTACATTTTAAGATGGGGCATGGAGGGGCTAATGAGCTCCCACCCTTACTGAGAAGGTATGGATAATTCATGGTACTTAGGGAAGGGAGAATCAGTTTTCTTCAAGGGTGTGTGCACTGCTAGGTCAATCATATTCCAGTGGATGGATCCATACCCAGCAGTATATGAATAGTACACATTGGACCCAATGGTTGCTAACAAAAAGAAGACTTGAAGTTGGGGGGTATAGGAAGGTAAGGGTGGATTTTGGAGGAGGTAGGGGGAAGAGTCAGAAATAAATATAATCAATGTACATTATATGAAATTCTCAAAGAATTAATGAAACCGTTTTTTAAAAATTCCAAAAAAGAAAAGAAAAAATAAGAAAAAATTCTACCTCAGTAGAGAAGTTAATGACCAATGGTAAATAGTTCTAGGTTATTTCTATTCTGGGGTTTAGATATATTCATATTTCCTGGAGGGTTAGTTGACTTACATGGACCCAGGCAAACTCATCAGAAAAGAGGAACAGGATAGGTTTTAGAATGTCAGCACTTTGTGAGTTTTTTTCGGCTATTACACTATGAATTTAATGAAGTTACCCAGGTTCCTATGAAGTCAAATCAGATTATCCAAGCTGACTGTTGACAATGTACAGTCTTTAGTTTACTTCTGTTGGTATAATTTACTCTTTACTATAAATAAGAAAATGACTTTGGATGTATTTTCAGAGTGATGACTTTATCTGAAAATAAAAGCAAAGAATTTTGATAGAATGGAGGTGTGGAGCCTAGTCCCAGTGAATGTATCTGTAAAACTCCTGCACCTAAAGCTTGGGGAACATTGTACAAGAGGGGTGGAAATATTGTAAGAGAGAGATGATCAGGGAGTTTGCTGTGAGACTGTGTTTCCTAGAAATGTCAGAAACTACACCCATAATGTCTTATCAGCATGACTACCCTAATGTGAACTGAACAAGGATAACCACAGTGGACACTGGTGAAGTGGACTGGGGAAATCCCTGGAGACCTCAACCTCAATACAAAGACATATAGACAACTAAGGAATGCAGAGAGTGGGAGAATTAGTCTTCTCCATGGAAGATCACATCAATTGGTTATCCAATACAAAATAGCCTTGAAAACATACATACAGAAACTATACAGAAACACACACAGGCACACATGTATTTAGGAATGTATATGTATATACATATATGTATTAACAACAATTAATGAAAAAGAGGCCATGAATTTGAAAGAAAGCAAGGAGAGAGGTATTTGGGAAGGTTAGAGAAAGGAAGGGGAAGGTGGAATTGTTGCAATCATATTATAATCTCAAAAAAAAAAGAAATTAAAAATAGAGTCACAACCCTCTGAATCTTTTGTACATATTCTTTCTTTTTAAATAAACTGTTTCCACTTCTGATAAAAAGAGGAGATTCTAATTGTAATTAGAAAACACGGACAGACACAGACATATATACACAGACAGACACAGATACTCAAAAGGACAGACAGGTAGACACACAGACAGACATGAATACAGGCACAGGCACAGACATAAGAACACAGACACAAATACACAGACACAGGCACATACATAGATAGACACACACACAGGCACAGAAACAGACACACAGACATACAAACACAGGCACACACAGACACACAGACATGGTTACAGAGACACAGAATACAGACACACAGACACAGGCACACATACATATAGACAGACACACACACACACAAATATAGGCACAGACAGAGACATACACAAGCAGATACAGACACAGGCTCACATACAGATATAGACACACAGACACAGGCACAGAAACAGAGAGACATACACAGATACAGACACAGACAGACACACACATACAGGCACACAGGCACACATAGACACAAACACAGGTGCACACACACAGGCATACACAGACACACACACAGACACACACATACAGACACACACACACACAGATATAGACACACACACACACACACACACACACACACACACACACACACACACACACACACACACCTGCACATATTTGTTTAACTGATCCAGTTCCTATCTGAAGCCATTAATCTATTTCTGGAGCTGTGCAAGAATCTGTGTCATTGTCATTCATAATAAATGTCATCGATTCAGGCTTAAAAAAAAAAAGAATCTGAGATTCTATGGTAAGCAAACAGTGCTTTGTTTTTCAATAAAAGCTGATAGCTGTTTTATCGAAAGTTTGAATTATTTTTAGCAAGTTGGACATGATTGTTAAATAACATTTGTTTGTGTGTGTGCATGTGGGATGCATGCGTGTGCCATGGCATGTGTGTGAAGGTCAGAGGACCACAATTCTCTCCTTTCATGCTGTGGATCTTGGGCAGTGAACTCAGGTCGTCAAGCATGACATAGACTTCCTTTACCCACTGAGTCATTTTGTCAGCTCTTGAAAGGTTTTAATTTATTTTTATTAATTATTTTATTTATTTACATTCCAAATGTTGCCCCCCTCCTGGTCCTACCTTCCACCGTTCTTCACTCCTTCCCATCCTCTTTGTCCCTGAGAGGGTGCTCCCCACCACCTCTCAGGTATCCCCCTTCCCTGTAGCATCAAGTCTCTACAGGATTAGGCTCATCCTCTCCCACTGAGGCCAGACAAGGCAGTCCTCTGTTACATATGTGCCAGAGGCATCAGAACAGCTGTGTATTTCCTTTGGTTGGTGGCTTAGTCTCTGGGAGCTCCCAGGGGTCTGGGTTAGTTGACACTGTTGGTCTTCCTATGGAGTTGCTCCTTCAAGCCTTCCCCTAACTCTTCCATAGGGGTCCTTGAGCTCAGTTTGCTGTAAGTATCTGCATCTGTCTCAGTCAGCTGCTGGTAGAGCCTCTCAGAGGGCAGTCATGCTAGACTCCTGTCTGCAAGCACAACATGGCATCAGTAAAAGTGTCAGGATTTGGTGCCCACATGGGATGGAGCCCAAGTTGGGCCTGTCACTGGATGGCCTTTCCTTCAGTCTCTGCTTCCATTTTTGTCCCTGCATTGCTTTTAGACAGAAACAAGTCTGGGTCAAATATTTTTAAGGTGGGTTGGTGACCCCATCCCCCCACTTGGGGCTCTGTCTATTTCCTGGAGGTGGTTTTTCTCAGGTTCCATATTCCCACTGTTGGGCATTTCAGCTAAGGTCACCCCCAATGAGTCCTGAGAACCTCTCACATCCCAGGTCTCTGTGACTTTCTAGAGGTTCCGCTCCCCCTGCCCCCGCAGTTGCATATTTCCATTCTCCTCGCCCTCTCATGTCTCCCCCTCATACCTCATCCTGCCCCCTTTCACCTCTCCCTTCTCTCTCCCACCCAGTGCTTCCTATGATTATTTTGTTCTTCCTTCTAGGTGGGATTGAAGCATCCTCACTTGGGCGTTCCTTCTTGTTTAGCTTCTTACTGTCTGTGGGCTGTATCAAGAGTATTCTGTACTTTTTGGCTAATATCCACTTGTCATTGAGTCCATACCATGCATATCGTTTTGGGTCTGGATTACCTCACACAGGATATTTTCTAGTTCTATTCATTTGCCCCCAAAATTCATGATGTCCTTGTTTTAAATAGCTGAATAGTATTCCATTGTGCAAATGAACCACATTTTCTGTGTCCATTCTTCGGTTGAAGGACATCTGGGTTGCTTCCAGTTTCTGGTTATTATGAATAAGGCTGCCAATAGAGGAATCTCCAATAGCTGAGAAGCACTTAAAGAAATGTTCAACATCCTTAATCATCAGGGAAATGCAAGTCAGAATGACCCTGAGATTTCACTGTACACCAATCAGAATGGCTAAGATAAAAAACTCAAATGACAGCACATGTTGGTGAGGATGTGGGGAAAGAGGAACACTCCTCCATTGCTGGAGGGATTGAAAACTTGAACTCTGGAAATCAATCTGGTGGTTCCTCATAAAATTGGAAATAGTTCTACCTGAAGACCCAGCTATTCCCCTCTTGAGCGTGTACCCAAAAGATGCTCTACCATACCACAAGGATATGTGACTCTACTATGCTGAAATATATATATATATATTTATAGTTATAGAACTTACTCGATGAATTAAGGTTCCTTGTGGTGAGTTAATATGTAAATAATTACTTTGTAGTTAGAATGGTTACTATAAATTTGTCTTTTTTCTTCATGGGCTAAATTTAATGGTGCTGCCTTTTGTAACTGGCATTTTAAGGATGGAGGAGGTGGTTCAGTGTGGATCACTTGCCTAGCATGTGTGAAAACCTGGGCTCTGTCACCAGCATCTTGAAAATACAAAAGCAAATGATGCAGAAGAGCCAACTTGTGAGGCCCATGGTTTCTCACCTGTCCCAGACTCCACTCTCCACTTCAGTACCCACTTCCCACAATGCCTCATGCAACCAGTTTATCCCCTACATCCTTGTTAATTAGTACATCATTTCTCCTTTGCTCTGAGTTTCTTTTTGTCCCCAACACTGATGAAAAACAAACAGACTTAGCTCAGCTTCTTCCTTTCTGTTTCTCTCTCCTTTACCCAGAATTCTCTGTCCACTGAATTCTAGGAACATCGTGGAGTCAATTAGTACCTGGACAGTTTTCTGTTTCAGTGGTATTAATGATAACACAGACAATATTTTTCACACTGAGTGTGCACTGACTATTAGTGTTACAACTGGCTAACTTGTTGGTATTACTATTATCTTCCTTTTGTAGAGGAAAACTCTGAAGCCACCACAGTCTCACAGAGATGGATATGGAGTCAAATCCTGTTGTGAGACTCAAAACAGGATCTCCCATTCCCTGGTTTGTCTTCAGTGTGTGGTCTTTTGACTCTGTGTATTAGAACCACCTATGTGGGTGCTGGCAAAATGTAGATTCCTGTGAAAATATATTACACATTTATTATTGATTTGCCAACTGATGGACATCTAGGTCATTTCCATATCCATGTTATTGTGACTAGATCAGCCTCAGACAGGGATGAGCAGGTATCTCTGTGGTGGGATTCAGAGTGATAAAGCTGGGTCATGTGGTAGATCTTTTTATTATTTTGAGGCGTGTCCATTATGGTTTCCATGGAGAAGACATCTGTTTGCATTCCCCCAACCCCCACTAATGAAAAGGTGTTTTTCTATCCCTGCATCTGCCAGCATTTGTCTGTCTTCTTTCTTTAATCTTAGACGTTTGACTGGGGTAGGATGAAATCTCAAAGTAGTTTTAATCTGTATAAATGTACTCAAAGCACGTGGTACAGAATTCCCAAAAGAGCTAATAAAAAACAAAACAAAACAAAACAAAACAAAAAAACAGATCTCCGACTCTATCCCCAGCTCTGACTGTAAGTCTGAGTTTGTATCCTTCCTGTGTTTCCTGAGTGGTTCTGCATACTATGTTTAGGAATCACCGTGCATACTTGGCTGACGTCTTTATCCTCACCTTTGTAATGAGATTATAAACTTCAGTTCACTTAAAGTTCATGTTGTAATTCCAAAGGAGCGGGTATTGCCACAGTTCATAAGTGGAGCTAGAATATGGGATTTAAAAGTAGCCACTCTAGTGTTTTACTCAGAACCACAAGACAACAAAGTTACCTAATTATGGATGTAAGATCGCAAGGGCCAGAACGCCCTGTTCCTCCTAATCTATTGTGACAAGATTTTCTTAACAAACACCGGGATGGCTGCTAAGGGGCCACACAGAAGGTTTTGTTCTCCCTGTGACTGCTACAGTCAGTATTCAGGAAAACTCACAAGTGATTTTGTGCTCTTTTGTGTGATGGGACATCCTTCCAGATCATGCCATACACCCCGTCTCCTGGATTTACAATGGGATGTGTAATTTCTTAAGTTCAGTCTGGAGTTTCAACCTGGATCTTCATATTCCAAATTAAATGTTTCTTCTGTTACATCATCACAGTACAACTGGGCCGATGCTACAAACTGTGTGAGTCAAAGAAAAGCCTGCTTATAAACAAGGCCAGGAGATGAGAGAGAGGGCATGTTCGTTCTGATCCTTATTTCCTATTGCTAACCAATCTCTTCTTACAAAGCGTAATTTTCTGAAAGCTTTATGGTAGCATATTAGCCACTTAAACGTTACCATTTTTAATATGACTGCCAACAATATCAGGAGGTACTTGTTCTATTTAACACCCACACCTGACCATTTATCGTTTAGGATCACAAAACCCTGGGGCCTAGTTGTATTGCCAATTATCATTAACAACTGTTTAAAGAATTATTTTAAATAACAAGAGAATGCAAACACGGTCTACATCTGTTGAAGATGGGAAAGGACCTTTTGCTTATTTACAGCTCTGTTAGACTGGGGATGGACTGTTGGTAACAAAAGCACTTAGATGTGTGCCCCTTGTTTTTTCTAGAAAATTCATTTGTTAGGGCTTTGCTTTAACATGTCGTCTGTCTATTACCTGACTGCAAGCAAGTTTTTAGATGGTCCTTGGCAGGAACACCTTACATATTGTAAAAAAAAACTGTAATTAAATAATTTCTTAAGGTGATATTCCAAAAAGTTATCTTTCTGTTGGAGACACTGTAGGATGAGTCAGCCAGCTGTAAATGGACTTTGTAGTCTATCCAAATAAAAGATGAACTTGGCAGCCTCAATCCTTTAATGGCCTGCCCGAAATAAAGCCAGCTAGCCAGCGACATTTACCCTAGTGCGACTGCCATTTCATATCATAAAGTGACAATGTATTTCCATAAACACTGTCCTCCAAACGCTGACTTCTAGAGGCAGCTCAGGGGTTCCCCATGCTCCTGATATAGCTTTGTGTAAAATGCTAATGTCATGACATTTGTAGAACCATTAAGCCATTTTAACACAAGAGCTACGGTTCTACAACTAATTGATCTTAGTGCATTTTCTCTGCAGAATCCTTTAGTAGTTGGTTGTAATGGGAAGGAATATTTCCATTTTTCAACCCCAAAATTTTGTTCTCATGTGGAATCACATACCATCATTTTAGGATGGTTTCCCTCCAACTTGAATGGGGGCAAATCCATTGACAGAGTGTGTTGTTTCAATTCTGGGCTCATTTGCCTGATGGCCCCACTTAATATGATCTGTGGTCTAGACGAGAAAAACCTGCTTCTCTTGAGAAATATGGCTGTCTGTTTTTCTTTTAAGTGTTTGGGAGTAAAAATATAGCCATGGTTTCCAGCTACTAAACAACGGGCTTAGATGCCATAACACCAAATCAAAGGAAGTGTTTGCACTTAAAAATTATCCTGTGGTCACATATGAAAGTAACTAGGATTTATTCTCATCCTGGCACCACATTTCCTTGCTAATGGCCATCCCACTCAGTATGTGCTGTCATAGCAGGTCTCTGTAGGAAGAAATAGCTGCGGAGCTCCTGGAAATACTTGATACTGTGAGCAGGAGGGTGGTACATTCTCCGATTCTTCACTTCTGTATCATTTCAAGTCTTTCCTGTTGGGTGGAGAAGACTCCCTCTGTCGCTGTCTCTCCATCCTGTTTTCTCTTCATACAGAACTCCTAATAACAGAGAGTACTTTCTCAAACAAAGAAATCACGTTCCTGTTCTCAAATAGGATAACGGCAAGGGCAAGGTTGAGTTTGCTGTCAACAATCTCATTTCTGCCCATGGTCATGGAACGTGAGTGTTCACATCTACTATACTTTCCGTGGATGCTGTTTTTTCTTTATTCATTCCTCACTTTCTTTGGAACTTACTAGATTCACCATCTGTTTTTCACAAGTTAAGAGTGTTTCAGCGTTAAAACGTTTAAACACCCAGCTATATCTTTTGCCCTTTCCTTTCCACCAGAGTCCCCTTTACATGGATGTGAAGTATTGAAGAACTGCAAGATCTTGAGTTCTCCCTCATGGCTAAATGTTTCTATTACGGCCAGTGTCTGCAACACCTGCTCCTCTGCATCTTGTCTAGCTTTAGTTAATCATTTTGTAACCAGATTTTTGTTCTAAAATAATGCTCTGATCCTATCACTCCAGGAATATAACAATGTAACATTCTTTTCATTTTCTGAACTTTTAATGGGCTTCTTACACAATGTATACAGGACGACCTATTGGTGGAGCCTGTTTGTTTAAGGTGGTCTCAATCTTCCTAATGCTGCAACCCTTTATTACAATTCTTCATGGTGTAGTGATCCTGAACTGTAAAATGATTTTGCTACTACTCCATAATTGGAATTTTGCTACCATTATGGGTCATAATGTAAATATCTGTGTTTTCCAATGGACTTAAGTGACCCCTGTGAAAAGGTTGTTTGATCCCCCAAGGGGCTAAGACCCACAGATTGAGAACCACTTGTTTAAGGAGACAACACCAAACTCCCCTCTATTTTTATGGGGGTGTCATCTTCAATGTGTATATTTATTTAGTTATTTTTTTCCAAATGCAAACTTTGTCTATTACATTGCCATACATTTCTTTAGGTTAATTTACTATTTGTTTTGTGAGTGATGTTGATGTCAGATGAAAATCACTTGGTGATTAAATCACGAATCGTTAACCACACAACAAACTCCAGAAGCATATTACTAATAATAGTTAACAGTTATATAACAATTGAAAGTTTACAGAACACATCCGCAGTATTTGATCTTAGTTTTATTATTGTAGATAATGAGGTTTTGGAGAACATAGTCAACTACAAGTTTCCTACCAGGATCATTTACTCGATGTAACTGAGTGACCTGAAACATTACATCTCAACCAGGAAGAATGTAAAGAATCCAAAGACTTAATTTATATGGAGTGTTTTGGCCACAACAGAATCAATTTATGTCCAGGCTTAATACCTGATTTCAATGGCAGACTGGTTGCTTTGTGCACAGATGCATTGTAAATAGTGACTGCATGACTGAGAACCTACATCAGGCCACGAAAAGGCCAATATTCTATAGATAAGACAGAAGTCTTGGTAGGAGGACAGTGACATGGAGCTGCAGACTGACAGTTTGAAGATGATTTTTCCTTTTATCCCTTTCTCATTCTCCCAGGAAGGCTTGATCAGACAGGGTGACTCTGTCTCTGTGTGAGGATTTGCATTCCAAAATACATGCCTGGGTCTGCACAGATCTTCCTCAGGTGTCATTACTTTCCCTTTCCTGCTGCAGTTTTAAATTAAGTCTGTTGACCAACCCTCATCCAAATGTCTGTGCAGTTATTTTTTGAGTCATGGCCTAACTTACTGTGTGCCACCAAATCTAGTGTCTCTTCTCCTTATCTTTTTGTAGACATTTTGCTAGGGTGATTTAGTGCATCTTAAGTACCCAGATGTCATTGCTATGTAGATTCTCAATTGTTTAGCATAATCTCACTTAGTTTCAGAGGGCTTCCCAAAAACTTAAACCTAATCATGTCATTTACTAATTTTTCTTTCTCCTTTTGACTTAGCTAATGTTCTCTCTCTCTTTCCCATTCATAATTAGTTGCATATGTTAAGAAGGACAATGTTTCTCTTCTTGTGTCACTTAAGTCACTAAGTATGCTGATTTCATCCCTCACAATCTCCTGAAGATGCCCTCTGTCCTTCCCATCTGTTGGACATTGTCCAGTCATTTACTGCATGGATTCTTGTGATGGTCTCATGCCAGGCACTCTCTCTTGACTTGTATTGTTATGGCCAACTTTGCAAAACTGATTAGGTTTATCTGCCTGATTAGAATCTTTAAATACAAAGTTCTGTTCCTCAGGATTGTGTGCATATGCAAACTTGCTAAATTGTGATCAAACTGTAAAATTGTTTGAATATATATGTATATATCGTCATATATTCACACACATACATATATATTCATTTGCCTCTAATGTCTTTCACACATTGATTCTATATTTATATGTATATATAGTATATATTAATATTTAGAATATCTATATATGTGTGAATAGGTATATATACACTAAATGACTTAAGTGACGTAAGTAACACAGAGGAAGAGAATATATATATATATATATATATATATATATATATATATATATATATACATTTGCTTCTAATGTCTTCCACAGAGTCTAGTCCCATGCAGATATAAAAATTCACAGATAGTCAGATCCCTTATATTGAGTGGCATAGTATTTACATATACTTTAGACATATCCTCCTGTAAACTTTACATATGAGATTACTTATAATACTTAATACAATATAAATAGCTGTTATACTGCACTCTTTTGGGAATGACAAGAGCAATCTATATAGTCAGTGTATGAAGAATTTTGAACAACTTTTGACACATGGTTGGTTGCCTCTTTGGTGAAAACTGTCAGTGTGGAAGGCAATGTGTACGGATATGTGGGATGGATATTTTCGTTTTCCAACTTGACTACATCTGGAATTACCCAAGAATCTGGGTACACCTGAGAGGGACTTTTTTTTTTTAATTATTTATTTTATTTTATTTTTTTAATTTACATTCCAAATCACTTCCCCTTTCCCTTTCCTCCCTCCCCGAAAGTCCCATAAGCCCCCTTCCCTCCCTCTTTTCTCCATTCAATCCCCTCTCGTTACTCTGTCCTGGCGTTCCCTACATCCAGTCTTTCCAGGACCAGGGGTCTCTCCTTCCATCTTTTTAGAAATCTATTGATATGCGGATTGTGTCTAGGGTATTCCGAGATTCTGGGTCAATATCCCCTTATCAGTGACTGCATACCATGTGTGTTCTTTTGTGATTGGGTTACCTCACTAAGGATGATATTTTCAAGTTCTGACCATTTGCCTAGGAATATCGTGAGTTCATTGTTTTTAATTGCAGAGTAGTATTCCATTGTGTAGATATACCACATCTTCTGAATCCATTCCTCCGTTGAGGGACATCTGGGTTCTTTCCAGCTTCTGGCTATTATAAATAAGGCTGCTATGAACATAGTGGAGCATGTGTCCTTATTGCATGCAGGTAAAGTCTCTGGGTATATGCCCAGGAGTGGTATAGCCGGATCCTCCGGGAGTGTCATGCCCAGTTTTCTGAGGAACCGCCAGACTGCTTTCCAGAGTGGTTGTACCAGCCTGCAATTCCACCAGCAGTGGAGGAGTGTTCCTCTTTCTCCACATCCTTGGCAACAACTGCTGTCTTCTGTGTTTTTGATCTTAGCCATCCTGACTGGTGTGAGATGGAATCTCAGGGTTGTTTTGATTTGCATTACCCTAATGACTAAGGATGATGAACATCTCTTTAGGTGCTTCTCAGCCATTAGATATTCTTCGGGTGAGAACTCTTTGTGTAGCTCTGTACCCCATTTTTTAATAGGGTTACTTGCCTCTCTGGAGTTTAACTTCTTGAGTTCTTTGTATATCTTGGATATTAGCCCTTTGTCGGATGTAAGGTTGGTAAAGATCATTTCCCAGTTAGTTGGTTGCCGCTTTGTCTTTTTGACAGTGTCTTTTGCCTTGCAAAAACTTTGTAATTTAATGAGGTCCCATTTGTCTATTCTTGATCTTAGAGCATAAGCTATTGGAGTTCTGTTCAGGAAATTCTCCCCTGTGTCCATATGTTCAAGGTTCTTCCCTAGTTTCCTTTCTATTAGCTTCAGTGTGTCTGATTTTATGTGGAGGTCCTTGATTCACTTGGAATTGAGCTTAGTGCAAGGAGATAAGAATGGGTCAATTTGCATTCTTCTGCATGTTGACCTCCAGCTGAGCCAGCACCATTTGTTGAAAAGGCTATCTTTTTTCCACTGGATGGTTTTAGCTCCTTTGTCAAAGATCAAGTGACCATAGGAGTGTGGATTCATTTCTGGGTCTTCAATTCTGTTCCATTGATCTACATGTCTGTCACTGTACCAATACCATGCGGTTTTTAACACTATTGCTCTGTAGTACAGCTTGAGGTCCGGGATACTGATTCCCCCAGAGGTTCTTTTACTCTTGAGAATAGTTTTAGCTATTCTGGGTTTTCTGTTATTCCAGATGAATTTTTGAATTGCTCTTTCTAACTCTATGAAGAATTGAGTTGGGATTTTGATGGGGATTGCATTGAATCTGTGTATTACTTTTGGTAAGATGCTCATTTTTACTATATTAATCCTGCCAATCCATGAGCATGGCAGATTTTTCCATCTTCTGAGGTCTTCTTCAATTTCTCTCTTCAGAGACTTGAAGTTCTTGTCATACAGATCTTTCACTTGTTTGGTTAGAGTCACGCCAAGATACTTAATATGGTTTGTGGCTATTGTGAAGGGTATTATTTCTCTTACTTCTTTCTCAGCCTGCTTATCCTTTGAGTATAGGAAGGCTTAAACTGTTCCACAAAATAGAAACAGAAGGAACACTACCCAACTCGTTCTATGAAGCCACAATTACACTAATACCAAAAGCACACAAAGATCCGACAAAGAAAGAGAATCTCAGGCCAATCTCTCTTATGAATATCGATGCAAAAATACTCAATAAAATTCTTGCCAACCGAATCCAAGAACACATCAAAACGATCATTCACCACGATCAAGTAGGCTTCATCCCAGGGATGCAGGGATGGTTCAATATAAGGAAATCCATCAATGTAATCCACTACATAAACAATCTCAAAGAAAAAGCTACATGGTCATCTCATTAGATGCTGAGAAAGCATTTGACAAAATTCAGCATCCTTTCATGCTAAAGGTCTTGGAAAGATCAGGAATTCAAGGGCCATATCTAAACATAGTAAAAGCAATTTACAGCAAACCAGTAGCCAGCATCAATCTAAATGGAGAGAAACTTGAAGCAATCCCACTAAAATCAGGGACTAGACAAGGCTGCCCTCTCTCTCCATATCTTTTCAATATAGTACTTGAAGTTCTAGCTAGAGCAATTAGACAACAAAAAGAGGTCAAAGGGATACAAATTGGAAAGGAAGAAGTCAAACTATCACTATTTGCAGACGATATGATAGTATACTTAAGCGACCCAAAGAACTCCACCAGAGAACTCCTACAGCTGATAAACGACTTCAGCAAAATGGGACTTTTCTTAATTAAGTCGTTTGAAGGGGGGAGAATTGCCTTTAATTAAAATCTTTTGAGGTGGGAAGATCAACCATTAATCTGGGCCATACTTTCTGCTGGCAGTCTGTATAAAGGACATGGAAGAAGGAAGCTTGCTGTCTTCGCTTGATTGCTTTCCCTCTCAATGGCAAGTCCATTCTTTCACCAGTGTCAGACCCTACTTCTTTGGGATTTTGGCACATACTAAAGACCAGTCAAGACATTCAGCCTCATGAACTGAACAACTTGCATTCTTGGACCTTCTCTTAGTAGATAGCCATTGTTGAACTAGCTGGACAACAGCTTGTAAACTACTCTAATAAACTTTCTCTCTCTCTTTTTCTCTCTCTCTCCTTTATATATACATTCTACCCACTCTGTTCCTTTAGAGTATCATGACTAATTCAATATGTAAACATAAAACTATGAAAACATGCATATGTATAAATATATAAATGTATATAAATATTGTATACCTATTTATATAATAAAATTTATTTTTCTCCTATATTATATTTTTATTACAATGGTCAACATACAACTCTAGGTACACTGCATGTACTTTCATGTTCCTTGCTCCACTGCACTTCTCTTTAGAATGTTCTTTCCACATGACTGTATTGTCTTTGTGCTGTATTTACAAGCTCTGATAGAATGATTCTCAGCTTGTGGATCATGACCCCTTTGAGGGTCACATTATATTTCATAACTAGAAAAACTGGAATTACAATTTTATGCAGTTATAATTTTATGATTGGGGGGACCCTACAACATGAGGAACTGTACTAAAGGGTCATAACATTAGGAAGGTTGAGAACCATTGCCCTAATATAATCTTTCTGCAATGTCTCTTGACTATATTTCTCCATTCCTGGCTCAAGTTTGTATTGTAAGGTGGTATTGTAAGAGGTATTAACCTCTTAGTCCCACCCTTTTTGTGATGGAGTTGAGTTTGAGTTTAGCAGGGATTCAGTCATTGCTATACTTGTTGTACTATATATGTTTCCCCTTTTGGAGAAAATGTACAGGTGACGCTTGTTTATGGAGCCCAGCTCCTATGATCCCAGTAACTACAGCCCTTCAGATAGTGTCCCAGTATTTTCTTTTAAGCCCATCATGACCGTTTCTTTCTTAGGATTCCTATTGTTAACCACACTGGAGAAAGGTTACGACTGCTAGGGAGGGAAAGGGTTTTAGGGATTCTTAGACTTCTACCCTTGGATTTCTGACCCTGTGCTTGACCTCCCTTCAGTTGGCTGAGTCCATGCTGCTAGCCACCTGCCTGGCTGTTTTCTCCTGTCAATTAGCTGACAGTGGAGTCCCTGGGTGCTGGATTGCTGCCATCTGTACCTGCCATATCATTGGATTTCTGCCAATCTTTGCTCCTTCTGTGCTTCTGGGGTCACCTGACACCATGCCTCCATTTTTCTTCAGAACAGTGACCTCTATGCCATGTTTGGAAGACAAGCTGATAATTTGCTCCCTTTGAGAACAGATAACTAAGGTGCTTGTAATTGGACCATTTAGCAGATATTATTTTTGGGGTGGAGACAGAGCATATGTCTCTAGGGCAACGAGACTCTCAATAGGCAGTTATCACTGAGACAGGGTGGAAAGCAAGAGCAGCTTCAAGTTCATCAGGTCTCTGTGGGCGTGTCGGGGTGACGGGAGACAGTGATAGATGGCTGGGGACAGGTACCATGAAAGGGGAGAAGAAAGAAATGAAAGGAACCGCCAACAACTTCAGCATTTGGCAAAGTCTCATACTAAGTCCTGTGCCCTAATGTATCATAAAATGAAGTTCTCTTGTGGTCGTGGCTGATATAAACTTACTGTCCAGCTTGCTCAAACTGGATATGGGAGTAGGACTTGCAATCTTAACACATAATGAAGGCTCAATATATTGCCCTGTGCAGAGAACAGTACCTTCCAGGACCTACCACTCAAAGGAATTATTTAAAAACTATTTGCTCAGAATGTTCTGTTTTATAAAAAAATTGCTTTAAATTGCACAAAAAATTTTTATCATACAATTAATCCTTAATTTTTTAAAAACCATGTGGGTAGTGCTTCCCCCCGCCCCTGGTAGGATGACACATTAAAACAATTATGACCAGGGTCTAGAGAAATGGCTCAGTGATTGAAAGCACTCAGTGCTCTTCCAGAGAAGCTGACTTCTGCTCTTAGCACTCACAACGGGAACACACAACTGCTGGTAGTTCAAGTTCTAGGACTCATAGTTTGGCTTCTGTAGGTACTTATGCACACATGTGCAAGCTTGCATATACACATGCACAAAATAAAAAGCAGATATTAAAAGATTACAGTGAAATAAATTGAGCTGATTAGATGGATACCGAGAAATACTGGAATGCCACGGAGGCCTGAGACCTACTCACCAGGATATGGGAAGAGGGCTTGAGAGACACTGCCCATAGATAGACAAGAAACCTGGCCTAGAACAAGCCTCTGGGCTGTTCAAAATGATATCCCCCAGTCTCAAAGCGGGTGAAGCATCAGGTGCTCTCCAGTGAATATTCAGAGGTCAAATCCATTGCCAGGTGCTCACTGTTTAGGGAGCTCCTCCCAGCTACATCTGGTGACATTGGAGATCAAGTCAAACCCTTTAGGGGACATACTAGAATGAACTAGGTCTGAGAAGGCAGAAGAGGGAGCTAAAGGAATCCCACTTCTTTATCATCAATGGGAACTTAGTTAGGTTCTTTAAACACCATCAGATTTTGTCTGTCAAGCTGTGTTAAAACCCCTACTATGGGTAACTATTGAGAGTTACAGATAACAATATGAAATAAGATATTAAATACAGGAAGAGTTTGCATAGAGTGTTGCTATCTGCAGAGGCAACCAATAAAGCCTTCACAGACTCCAATGCCTTACCATCCTGAAGTCTTTTTCTTGATCCCAGAAATCAAAGTCACCTTCATGCAATAGGACTGTAGCCAAAAATAATGGGAATGTGGGCAGAACTCCAGACCCAGAAGGGAATTGTGCCAGGGTGATGGGGCAGTAAATCAGAAGGACAGGGCAGGAGTGGGTGCACTCTTGTTAGTTCAGCCTATTTGTTACACACTACTTTCTCTTTAGCAATATGAAGAAATAGAAAGTATTTGATCATAAATGACAATTTCTGTTATTTATCAGTGTCAAAAATGGGAAGCTAGATTTAATAAAAGCAGCGTGTGGGCACATAGCTGGGTCATTTTTTAGAGTTATGTTTCTGAGTCCCCAAAAGACAAGAAGCCCCATGATTTTACTTAATAAATGATGTCTTCTTTGCTAAAGAATTCTGAAACAGTGTTCTTTGGCTTAATGCTATTTCCAACAAACAAACAAACAAACAAACCCCCAAACCTGTCCATGTATCTGGATGTGGTAGAGTTCTTGTCTTTTGTGTTCAAGGCCCTGTTTGATCTTTAGCACAATCACATGGACACAGAGTTAGCACCAGAGACAGAGACAGACCCCACCCTCACTCCTAACTTCTTTTTTTTCCCAATCTGTTTATTCATAGGGGAAAATAGATACATAAAACTTACTCAGAGTGGACCAGAGATTAAATACCTTTTGGAGGAGGGAATGTCTGGGAAGGGAAGCTTATTGGCTAAACCCTCGGAGCCCATTGAGATGCCTCATTAGCATGGAGAACTCTGGACTGTATGCTACAAGGCTAGCTGTCAAGGTCCTATTCGTGGGGTGTTGTGGTCACATGCTCCAGGACAGGAACTGGGTCGGAAGCAGATTCAAAACTTACCATTCTCAATTACGAGATTTGCAGAAGTTTCTTAATCTGCTGACCTTTCCAGAGTTTCTGTCTGGGGACACGGTTCCACATGTACCACACTTACGGTTAGGTAGTTGAGACTAAATACCTTTACCTGACAGTTGGATCCCAAGAGGGTAAAGTTAAAAGCTGCCAGATCAAAATCCTGCTGAAGACAGGGAGGAATGATTGTAGGAGCCAGAGGGGTCAAGGGCGCCACAAGAAAATCCACAGAAACAACTGACCAGGGCTCATAGGGGCTCATAGAGATTGAACTGACAACCATGGAACTTGCATGGGACTGACATAGGCCCTCTGCACATTTGTATCAGATGTGCGGCTTGGTCTTTTTAAAAAAAAATTATTTTATTTATATTCTAGTCATTGCTACCTCTCCAGTCCCCCTCCCACAGTTCCTTATCCCATTCCTCTTCTCCCTTGCCTCTGAGGGGCTGCTATCCCCACTAGGCCTCCCCTTTCCCCGAGACCTCAAGTTTCTCAAGGATTAAGTTCATCTTCTCCTACTAAGGAAAGACCAGGCAGACCTCTGCTGTATATGTGCCAGGGCCCTTGGACTGGCCTGTGTATGCTTCTGGTTGGTGGCTCAGTCTCTGGGAGCTCCCTGGGGTCTGGACTAGTTGAGACTGCTGGTCTTCCTATGAGGTTGCCTTCCCCTTCAGCTTCTTCAATCTTTCCTCTAATTTAACCATAGGGGTCGCTGACTTTGGTCCAATGGTGGGGTGTATTTGCTTCTGTCTCAATCAGCTGCTTGTTGGGCCTCTCAGAGGGCCACCATGCCTGACTCCTGTCTGCAAGCACATCATAGCATCAGTAATAGTACCAGGCCTTGTGCCGCCCCTGTCATGAGGTGGATCCCAAGTTGGGCTGGTCATTGGACCAACTTTTCCTTCAGTCTTTTTTCCAGTTTTGTCCCTGCAGTTCTTTTAGAGAGGAACAATTCTGGGTCAGAAATTATGACTGTGGGTTACTTAACTCATTCCCTCTACTTAAGTCCCTGTCTATATCCTGGAGGTGGACTCTTCAAGTTCCCTCTCCCCAGTGTTGGGCATATTGGCCAAGGTCACCTCCATTGATTCCTGAGAGTCTCTCACCTCCCAGGTCTCTGGTACTTTCTAGAGGGTTCCCCCACCTCCCACCCCTCAAAGCTACATATTTCCATTCATTCTCCTGGCCTTCTAGGTTTCTCTCCTGTCCTGCCATATCTGATCCTGTTACTCTTTTCCTCTTCCATGCAGAGCCCTCCCTGCTGCTAATTTCTTTATGAGAGAGAAAGCTACATCTCTCTAGTGACCACAAGAAACTCAAGGGAGTGCTGAAAATCATGTGCCATCCCAACAATGCCAAGTACCAGTGTTCTCATGGGATATGAGAAATATAGCCCAAGATGGGGCAGGCTCTGGGGAAGAATACATAGACGAACACAGACCACTCCCCTGTGCTATAGAGGCAGCTTTGGGGGATAATCAGCTGCCACTACCAGTGTAGTTTTAGATTGTGTGTGGGTGGTAATTCTGCCTTTTTTCGTGAAGAGACTGACTTTCTGTCAGAAAAGGTGGGATAGTGAGATGGCTTCCTGTTATCATGATACTTGGGACAATCTTAATGGGATGAGTTTGCTCTCCAAAATATACATGGTGGAAGGAGATAATTGATTCCTGTGAGTTGTCCTATGACTTCCACTTGTGAGCTGTGGTACACACACACACACACACACACACACACACACACACACACACGCACACATATAAAAAAAGAGAAGGAATTAAGAAATCTAGAGCCACTGATTTTTAAAACTGTACACATCAGCAACACTGTTGGCCACATTATTAGAAGGAATAACCTGTAGCTGAATGTAATGTTGCATAGCCATCTGTAATCCCCGGAGTAGGAATGCTGAGGCAAAAGGATTGTGAGTTCAAGGTCAACCTAGGCCACCTGGTGAGATCCTGTCTGAAAAAAGAATTCTGTGGTGAGATGATAGTACAGTTTTAAGTTTCTACTCATTTGTCAGATGGCTTAGTACTTAGGGCAGGTGCATTAAGACTTGCACAAGGCCACGCCCAGGGCAGGCCTCATGCTCAGAGCCATTGGCCTAGCAAAACAGAGTGCTTGTTTTTTGTTTAGTTTGTATGTGCTTTTTTGTCTTGTTTTTTAAGGCAGGGAAATAACATGAAGTTATGTGTGTAGGGGTAGGTGAGGTCTCTAGTAGGAGTCAGCGGGAAGAAGAAAGTATATGATCAAAATATGTTGTATGAAAAATTTAAAAACTAAATAATATAAAATAAGGTGGCGAGCCCCTGGGGCTGGAGAGATGGCTCAGGGCTCAGTGGTTACGAGCACTGACTGCTCTTCCAGAGGACCTGGGATCAATTCATAACACCTAGATGGTGGTTTCACAATAGCCTGTGACTCCAGGTTCAGGGGGAATGACACTGTCTTTGGTGATCTGTGGGCCCTGCACACATGTGGCACAACAGGCACATATGTAGGCAAAACAGCCATATGCATAAAATGACAATAAATAAATCAGAATGAAATCTTTAAAAGATGGAGGGTGAATGGCAGAGCAAGGCACCTGTTGTTAAACTCTGGCCTCCACATGCACATGGCTACTGAGTGTGTGTGCTCACACACATGCATACGTACACACACGTGGACATACAAATATACACACAAACACACATGTACACTTACAAACATACATGTATACATACATACAAACATAACTGTGTATACAAATATACACCCAAACACACACCCACAAAGAAGTAACAAAGCAAAAATTCCCAAAGCACCTGAATGACTTCTGTTTGTGTTCCATGTGAAGGAGAGGGCAGAGAGGTGGAGGGGAGGGCAGAGAGGTGGAGGGGAGGGCAGACAGGTGGAGGGGAGGGCAGAGAGGTGGAGGGGAGGGCAGAGAGGTGGAGGGGAGGGCAGAGAGGTGGAGGGGAGGGCAGAGAGGTGGAGGGGAGGGCAGAGAGGTGGAGGGGAGGGCAGAGAGGTGGAGAGGAGGGCAGAGAGGTGGAGGGGAGGGCAGAGAGGTGGAGGGGAGGGCAGAGAGGTGGAGGGGAGGGCAGAGAGGTGGAAGGGAGGGCAGAGAGGTGGAGGGAAGGGCAGAGAGGTGGAGGGGAGGGCAGAGAGGTGGAGGGGAGGGCAGACAGGTGGAGGGGAGGGCAGAGAGGTGGAGGGGAGGGCAGAGAGGTGGAGGGGAGGGCAGACAGGTGGAGAGGAGGGCAGAGAGGTGGAGGGGAGGGCAGAGAGGTGGAGGGGAGGGCAGAGAGATGGAGGGGAGGGCAGAGAGATGGAGGGGGCAGAGAGGTGGAGGGGAGGGCAGAGAGGTGGAAGGGAGGGCAGAGAGGTGGAGGGAAGGGCAGAGAGGTGGAGGGGAGGGCAGAGAGGTGGAGGGGAGGGCAGAGAGGTGGAGAGGAGGGCAGACAGGTGGAGGGGAGGGCAGAGAGGTGGAGGGAGGGCAGAGAGGTGGAGAGGAGGGCAGGCTAAAACATCCTTGGGAATATCTGTCAGAGCCTCTAATAAACACATTATAGACAGTTTTTGAAAGAATCTCTCCATCTGCCTTATTCTCATAAGGGCCAATGTCTAAAGGAGAGATGAGTACAGCACTATGCAGCAGCCGCTCCAAGACTTTGAAAAGCAGTGATGCTATTTCAGAGAATATTGTCCATGCGTATTTCCCGGATTATCCTCCAACATCACATTTCCTGTATTGTACAGCGGAGTTAATAGTCATACACATTTAGAGAGGACAGGGGCATTCCATCATCTTAGTGACTTGTGAAAAGCAGTTAAACATGTGTGTGTGTGTGTGTGTGTGTGTGTGTGTGTGTGTGTGTGTGTGTGTGTGTGTGCAGAAACATTTCATATTAAACCAGGACTGGGTGTGAAAAATGTTCATCTGTTTCCATTTTAATCTTTATTTTTACAATAAAAATGCAAGTCACAGATTGTTGGAGCAGGAAGGAGAGCTTCCATAGACTGCTTAGTCCACAGCCTTCATTTTTGATTCAGAGTGGATCTTGCTGTGCTGGCCCCGTGGGCATGTGTCTGTTTCTTACTCAGAACGGCAGGGCAGAACTGCCTGCTTTATCACTGTGCTGCTGATTTGATATCCTGGCAGCAGGCTGGTCCTTTCTCTTTCAGATCACCTCTTAGGGACTCAGCACCAGATGTTTTTTCCATGATCATTGATTCTTCTTCTCCTTTCAGGTGGTAGGTGACCCACCTACCTGTATCGCTGGCTGGTAGATAGAGCTGACTTGGTGAGCTCCAGGTTCAATAAGAGACCCTGTCTCAAAAAATAAGATGGAAGAAGCAACTGAAGAAAGTACCTGCCATTGATCTCAGGTCTCCACACGCATACACACATGTACCTGTATGCATATACCTACACACACATATTTTGTAC